>JACWFO010000023.1:0-357718 GCA_019775505.1 Leucosporidium yakuticum
TCCGAAGCTCAGCTCGT
Source organism: Leucosporidium yakuticum (assembly GCA_019775505.1). Taxonomy (NCBI): domain Eukaryota; kingdom Fungi; phylum Basidiomycota; class Microbotryomycetes; order Leucosporidiales; family Leucosporidiaceae; genus Leucosporidium; species Leucosporidium yakuticum. The sequence goes on from JACWFO010000023.1 coordinate 18, forward strand.
CGCCGGTTCCCTCGAAGCAGCTCAACTCGGCCGTGAGAAGGATGTCGGTCCTCGCCTTCTGCGCTGTACAGCTTCCTGTCCCTCTGCCATCGAATGTCGAGCTCTTGTTGGTGAGTGGAAAGGGTGGTAGCGAGGTAGGGGGAGCGGCGATTGAGAGGGAGCAGAGTTGTAGTCGAACGAGCCGAAGAGAAGGCGCAGAAGGGTGCAAGGATCGTTCTTGGACGCTTGGCGCACGACGAGGTGAGGGGACCGAGAGATGAAGATGCCCGCGAAGGCGAGGAGGGGTTTCGGAGTGCTGGAAGGGGCCGAACGGCGACGGCGCTGTACTGGAGGAGGGAGAGCGGGTGAGCATCGGCGTGAACAGGGAAAGGAGTATAAGAGGAATCTCACCTTGTTGCTACCTCGCGTCGAGTCCTCCTGACCCTCTTCTCCCTGCTATTCTGCTGCCTCCGAGTTGAGCAGCCTCTCTCCTCCTTCGTTCTCCCCTCCGAGCCGTCGAGGAGAAGGCAATAGGGAGTCAACGAGCCCGACGACGGTTTGGCAGCGCCTACATCTCCCTTGCTTTGCCCCGCCGAGAGGAAAGCATGATGACCTCGTGTAGTTGAGGGGGAGATTCGTCGAAGATAGCCGTCGAACGAGACGCGCGAAGGAGTGTTGAGGCGTTGAGCGGGGCTAGAGAGGGCGCCACGCCTCTAGCGACGTCGAGCGACAGCTACCGAGATCCCTACGGAGCAGCCTGAGGGGGCGATGGCTGTCCAGATGAAGTGGAGGACGGCGGAGAGCTGGGGAGGGGTCGGCGGTTGTGGACGATTCGAGGGGATTGAAGCGCCGAGACGACCAGAGGCGAGGTTGCTGGCGTCGAGCGGAGTCTTGGGTGGCGGAGGATGCTTTTGAAGGCGCCTCTGCGAAGGGAAGGGTCGGCGCCGACGAAGCGGTGGCCTGCGATGAGGGGATGCAAGCGACCGTTAGCTCTCGCTCTTCCTCCGAAGGTGAGCGACGTTGCTCTCTTCCTCCCTCTCCTCCAGCTGACCATTGCACCTCCTTGCTGTGCTCCTGTTTCAGCAGAGCCCCAGCTTCCTGCAGCCAGCGACGGCCTTGAGCTTCGCCCTTGAGGACGCCGACCTCCCCCTTGAGCCCCGAGAGGCCGAGCTGTAGCCTTTGCGCTCGTCGCCACCATCTTCGCCACTTCTCTCTTCCTCCCTCCATCGCTTCTCCACTCACCTAGAATCGCTCGCGCTTTACCGAGAGCCGTGTTGCTCCTGGGCAAGTCGAACGAGTGGGTCAGTCGCTTTGCTACAGCTCGCCGCTTCGTCGAGCACCGACTCACCACTCTTTCCGACCTTCTCGCAGATCTTGGCCGACTGGTAGTAGCAAGCTCGAGGTCTCCTTCGCTTCTGGTGAGCGCCGACGAGGAGCATGGATGAGGACGATGGTCTTTCGCTTCGAAGGCCGCGCCAGCTGTCTGTCGAGGACGCCATCGAGGAGGGAGCTTGGGTTCTCACTCAGCCTTAGATGGCGAACTCACTGCTGAAGTCGGGGTCAGCGCTAGTCGAGATGCAGGGCGAGACGACGGCGCCGACGACGAGGAGGGGAGATGAAGCTGACCTGCGCGGCGAGAGACGGGTCAGCCTGTGGTGCTAGCTCGCCGCCACTCTTCGTCAACTTGTGCCGAGCACTTACCGACTTGCACGGCTTGCGAGGTGAGTGTCGAGGCTGGAGCTGTTGGGAGAGGGGAGGGCGCAAGCTGACCGGCCTTCACGCCTCGCTCCTTCGCAGAAGCTGGCCGAGGCTACCGTCTCGTCTCGTACCGAGGGCGACCGAAACAGCGCTACACCTTCAGCCCCGCCCCCGAGGCCAGGAGGATCCTGCAGGCGACTGGGAGCATCAGCAGCCGAACGAGCTCGCCTGTCGGAGTGCAGCGCGCCGAAGCTGGTTTCGGAGGGTCTCCTCGAGACGTAGCTCGCCTCCACGGGTGAGAAAAGCTGCTAATTGGCAATGCAGCAGGCGCCACCGCCTATCCAAGCCTCCCTGACCCGCTCTTGCTCAAGCTTGCGAGCGAGCAGCCTGGCCGCCGCTGAAGGCCAACGCCGAGCGAACCTCGCCGTGCCCTCGCCTTCACGACCAGGACCATTTCCCCCATCGTCAGCGATCCGCCACTCCCTCCTCAGCGCTCGCCAACCTCGCCGCGCCTCGAGACGAGCTCGAGCGATGCAAAGGCCCGCTCGCGTCTCGCAAGACGGACCCATCTGCAGCAAGTTGGCTCACCTCGTTCCCGCCGTCCTTCTCCTACTTTACCTCCCTACCAATCTTGCTCGCTCTTTCGATCGTCCAACCGCTTCTTCGAGCTCGTTGGAAGCGCTCGTTGCTGGCCTCGAGAGCCCTCGGGCGATCTTTCGAGGGAGGAATGGGCGTGAGGCGGTGGTGGTGAGATGGTAGAGCGGATGTTAAGCTGTACAAGAGCACTGTATGAAGCTGTTGAGCGAGTTGGCAGCGTATCCAGCCACGAGAAGAAGGGGGCGCCGAGCCAGAAACGAAGGGCGGAAGGCTGAGAGAGAGCGAGAGAGGCTGTTGTCGCTTCCCTTCCGCGCCTCGGGGCGAGGGTGACGAATGGTAGGCCTCGGTTGGGGCGAGTAGACCTAGAAAGGTGCATAGCAGACTCTCAGGCTCGTCGTCCATCGCTCGACTGCCAGGCTAGACCAGCTCCCTCCTCTTCGCAGCCTCTCCCGACCGAGCTCTCGACTTAGGCGGATGGCGCCAGCTCGCCTCTCTCCCTTCGTCGTTTCGCTTCGCTTTTCGTCGACTCGGCTACAGCTCGTTTCGACTCTTCCAGAAGTTCGCCTATCTTCTTACAGAGTGAGCTGAAGCCTTTGCTCGACTTTTGACGCCTGTAGCAAGGCTACAAGACGCGCTTATCATTCTGAGCCAATCAAAACACGCCAAGTTTTGCGGGCTCGAGACGAGCTCATTAGGCAGCAGAGGCTTTGGACCGATGGTCAAAGTCACTGTACGACTCACTGGTGAAGCCCTGCGCGAGGCAGAAGTGCGATGCCATGTCGAGGGAGTCACTAGAAGCACGATCCCTGATCTCGAGCCAGACGCTGACGCCCGATGCTTCGTTTCCCTCCCCGCCCATCCCCCCCCTCCCTCGCTCGCCCCCTCCCATTACAGAAGCCCGTCCTAACACACCACACCCATCATGACCATGTCTGGTTCCGGAGGAAATTCCTCGAGCGACGCAACCGCTGCAGGACCTTCGACGGGAGGAGGAGGCCCTACGTCTACCAACGACTCGATCGACTGGGAAGCGAGGTTCAAGACTCTTGAGGAGGGTCTCCAAGCTTCTAACGCGAGGAACGCTGCGCTCGAGAAGGAGCTCGAGCAAGTCAAGTCGAGCGGAGGCGGCGCCGCCGGCAACAAGGACGCCTCGGGAGCGGGTCTCTCGGAGGACTCGGTTTCTCGCATCGTGTCGGGCATCAAGGACTCGAAGCCCGACCCCAAGCTCCCTCAGTTCAAGGGCAAAGCCAAGGCGCCGGCCAACCCCCTCGACGACACGACCCCCCTCACCTTCGAGGACGCGCCCTCGGGACTCGCCTACACCAACATCCCTTCATTCCACAAGAGCTCCATCGTCGTTCGCCACGACCTCGCTCGTTACCTCAGCTGCACGGGCAAATTCCCTCCCCTCATCCTCTTCCACCACGACTGCATCTCCTTCCCTCACGTCGCCGTCTACGAACTTTCAGGAGCCGTCAACGACGCTAGGCAGGATGAAGCCTACTGCCGCGAGCTTTGGCTGCGCAGCGACACCATGGACCGCGAGGAATGGGAGTCGGCGTTCTTCGTCCTCATCGAGGTGGTCAAGGCCGTCGTCGGAGAATGGATGGTCGACTACCTCCTCCACCACTACCTCTACATCAAGTGCTGGTCGTCCTTCCAACACTGGCCCATCGTGCGCTCCATCTCGATGCAGACCATCCAGGAGGCGTCGGCCCTCCTCTCGAACAAGCTCTCGCCCGCCCGCGCCTTCAACGAGATCGACGAGCGATTCCGCAACTCGGCCGAACAGAAGTACCAAACTCGCATCGGCCAACTCCCTCTCGAGATGCCCAAAGGAAACCGCTACTCCAAGATCGCCTTTTACGTCTTCACCGCCGCCTCCGACCCCGTCGCCAAGAAAGCGAGGGAGCAGCAGGCCAAACTCGATGTCGCGCGAGTCGAGGGAACCAACACCGTCGGCTACATTCCCGACGCCATCCCCGAGAAGTTCGGTCGCCCCGACGACATCCCAGCTCACGTCGAGTGCAGTCTGAGGGTTCCTTCGCGTCCTAAGGTCGCTCTCCCCGTTCGTCCCGGCAAGAACGACAACGACGACTCGACGGGAGGAGGTCGCAAGGGCAACAAGGGCGGAGGAGGCAACGACGCTCGCTCGGGAGGCGGATCCGGAGGCCAAGGATCGTCTTCGTCTTTTCGCTCGGCGGGACCCTCGCGCAACGGTGGAGGAGGAGGAGGCGGCAGCGGAGGCTACGGCCAACCTACGAGGTCGACGTCCAAGAAGCTCTTCTGTCCTCGCTGCAACACCGTCGGATGGCACACGGCCGACCACTGCCCCGCCGACAAGCCCAAGAACGCCGACTTCATCGACAAGATCAACGAGCGAGGTTTCGGACCTTCCGACGGAAACGCCGTATGCGTCCTCTGGAACACCAAGGGATGCAAGTACTCGAACGGCAACGAGTGCGTTCGCGGAACCAGCAACCAGCCTTTGGACCACGTTTGCGCCCTCTGTGGTAGCGCTGACCACCGAGCCTACCGCTGCCCCGAGGCCTGCGAAGGCGCCGAGGAGTTCCGCATGTAGACGAGAGGAGGAGATGGAGGTGGAGACGCTACCACCCCAGGGCGATAAGACGCACGCCCTTCCAACGAAGCCCTCGCATTCCCCGTCCGTCAGACCCTTCCACCCTCTCCCGCCGAAGCCAACGACCCGAGACGCACCGAGTCCCGCCCCAACACCAACTACCTCGTTCACCACGACATCGCTACCCTCCTCTCGCCTCCCCGCTTTGCTCCACCCGCTTTCCTTCAAACCCTCTCGACCTCGCGCTACATCCCCTCTTCCTTCCTTCGTCTCGTCCTCCAACGCCATCCCCCTCGAGCAAGATACCCGTACCAAAAAGTGGCCGACGCCTACCACGACCTCTCAAGACGCAACGCCTCCGCCCCTCGAGCAGCAGAGGAGCGAGAGCAGTCGTCGTCGACGCCAACGACGCACCCTCCGCAGGAAGAAGAAACCCCAAGACGCCCATCAACCCTCGTTTACTCCTTCGCATCGACGCCCGACAAGCACCGCTCGAGAAGCCTTCGAGGATAACGCCTCGACCCTCGACGCTGAGGCATGGGAGCGCTACCTTGCCATGATCGACAAGGAGCTCGACGACGAGACGAGACTTCGCTTCGCCAAGATCCCGCGGTGGATTCGGGAAGGTAGTGACCTCGGTATCAAGACACCGGTCGAGAAGAGCTTCTGTACGTTACGAATTTGATGCCATTCGACGCGCCGAGGCCTGAAATTGACCGCGACGTCTGTTCTCCCCTCGCTCCCTTACCTCCCCGCGTACCCACCGTAGACCCCGCCAACAACGTCTCGGACCCCTCAGACGAAGCGTGGATGGAAGCGTGGATCGACAAAGAACTTGCACTCGGTCGTATCGCTGGTCCCTTCTCGCAGGAGGAGATCGAAGCCGTTCGAGGACCGTGTCGGTCGGCGCCAGCATCCGTCATCCCCAAGAACGTCCCCGAGGGAGACCCCCCGAAGGCGAGGATCATCGAGAACCATTCGTACCCTCGAAAGCCCCTCGCCGACGGAACGAGATCGCTCAACGAGGACCTCGACCCCGACGACTTCCCGTGCGATTGGCACACCCTAAGCCAAGTCCGCGAGGAATTACGTCTACTACCCAACGCCGACGACGCCTACAAGCCCGAGGCCATGGGAGTAGATGTCCGCGATGCTTTCCTCCACCTCGGACTCACGCCCGAGGCTCGTCGATCCATGACCATCCGATGGAACGATGGAATCTACGTTCGCAAGGTCGCCGCCTTTGGAGCTAGGACGACCCCGGGAGCGTTCGGCACCCTCATGGACGCCACAAGAGCTTTCCTCGCGCACCGTTTCGGAAAGGACGCCATCATCGTTTTCAACCAAGTCGACGATCTCCTGATCATCCGTCTCAATCCCACCGTCCAGCGAGATCAGGTCGTAGGTCTCCTCCACGAGCTCGGATGGCAACTCTCGGACGAGAAGGAGTGGGCGTGGGCGCGAGCCTTCACTCACGTGGGAGTCGAGTTCGACTTGGACGCTCGGACAGTTCGTCTCCCCAACAAGAAGCGGTTGAAGTACCTCGCCTTCGTCAACGCGCTTCTTGAGGACGACCAACTTGATTGCGACGAAGCCGAAACGCTCGCAGGTTACCTCGGCTACGTCGCCCAGATCGACCAGTCGAAGCGCATCGACATGGAGATCATCTACCGAACCCGTACCAAGATCAACGCTTCGCCGACCGCCCCCTACACGATCTGGGGAAACCTTCCTCAAAACGTCGTCGGATGCCTCAAGCGCTGGAAGGAGTACCTCGCCTCCCCCTCCGTCGTCGTCCCGCTGGACATCCCCGCCTCTACATCGACGCTCGCCGCCTACTCCGACGCTTCGAGCAAAAGCCTCGGCATCTACGTCAAGAAGGAGGATGTCGAGTTCGCAGAACACGCTCGCCTCCTCAAGTCCACCAACGAGGACGAAGACCTCGACATTGGAGTCGCCGAAGCCTGGGCCGTCGAGTGGCTCCTCGACGCCGTAATCGCCTTCGGAGCGCGGGACGAGCGAGTTGTCCTCTACTGCGATAACGAGGGAGTGGTAGGAGCGTGGAGGAAGGGGTGGAGTAGGAGCAGGCTCACCCCCCGAGCGTTTTGGAGGATGATGGAGAAGGCGAGGGAGTGCGGTCTCTTCGTCGTTCTCGAGCGCGTTACGTCGGAGGATAACCCCGCCGATAGGGTATCGAGGGAGGAGGAGGGTCACCTCGAGGGCCTTTCCCCTTTCCCCCTTTCGCTGCCGAAGCCCGCTGGAGTGGAGGGAGGTCGTGAAGCCTAGTGATCCCCTCCCCTTCGTTCGCACCCCCCGCTGCAGACGCCTTGCTTGAGCTTCAGCTCCGCTTCGCTTGTGATGACTCTGATAACGTTCTCGATACGATCTGTAACCCGCTACGAAGCTTCGTTTACATCTCGCCCGCCCGACGAGAAGATGCGAATCCGACTCGAGATTGAGGTTGTTAAGCTGAGAGAAGGCGCGCGTCTCTCTCTCCTTCGTTTCTCTTCCCCGTTCGCGACCATGTTTGACTACAGGCATCGACCTACTGCCAAGACGACGCTGCCTAGTTCATCGACCAACTCAAGTCACTCTTTCACTACATATCGACACCGTGCTCGTGTAGACGACCAAGAAGCGAGGGAGGTCGTCTCTCATCAAGAGCAAGAGTCCTCGCCTAGGAGACGGATCCCGGGAGTGAGGCAGCACCACCTCCCGACGACTACCATCCAGCAGACGCCCGGTACACCCTCTTCGAACTGGATTACGACCTACAGGTATCGCCCCCACCAGACTAGAGATGACGCAAACGCTCAGCCGACTGTCAACGATCCCACCAAGGTGCAGGCCAAGGAAACGGGAAAGGAAGAGACGCCCGAGAGGAAGAGTAGTCCCCCCAACGACGAGGGAGACCTTCAGGATGAGATGGAGATGAGCGAGGTCAGCGACGACGGTCAGGCAAGCGAGGATGAGGTGCAGAGGCAGCTCACCTCCCTCGGCAACGCCCTCAAGGTCATCGAGATCACGGAGAGGACCAAGAAGCAGAGCGACGACATTCGGGAGGGCAAGCGCAAGGTAGTCGAGAAGCCTGCCGAGGAAGGGAGCTCGGACGAAGACGAGGAGCCACTCGAGGACCTCCTCATCGACCTCCCCTACACGCCTACCATCCAACCCGCTTTCAACGACGACGATGACCTCCTAGAGGCGCTTAGCCAGACGGCGGTCGAGGAAGATCAAGCCATGTTTGCCGCTCTCAAAGCCGTCAAGTCCAAGACCCTCGAGATTCTACAGGCGTTCGCTAGCGTTGACAAGCCCGAGTCGGAACGTCCAGGGCTCTCGTCCATGTTCCTCGCCGCGCCCGATTTCAGCAAGGACGTCTTCGGCAACCTCCCCGTCACTCAGCGCCCCTCCGAGGCCGAGGATTGGTCTTTCCTCTCGGAGACGCCGATGCGAGACCGCCTCAAGATGAGCTACGTCGCCACGATCCCGCGCAAGTACATCATGTTCCTCCTCGGCCCGCTCGGACAGTCGGAGCAGCGCTACAAGCCTCCCATCGCCGTTCTCCAACGCCGAGCCGACATCCTCATTCGAGCCGTCCAGGCAAAGACCATGGAGGGCTACGCGCTCATGGTCCAACGCTGGATCGAGTACTGCGACCTCTTCGACGTCCCTCTCGCCCTCCGCTGTCCCGCCGACCCCGAAATCCTCCTCGATTGGATCTCCTTCTACGAGGGAGAGTGGACCGTCGCTCACACCGCTCGACACCTCACCGCCGTCAAGCATTGGCACGCCCTCTGGGGTCTCCCCCTCTCCATCAACGAGACGAAGCTCCGCCTCATCAAGCAGGGCCTCGCCATCACCGCACCGAAGCCGAAGGAGCCCAAGATGCCCATCCTCATCAAGCACCTTAAAGCCATGATTGACGCACTCTCCGACTCGCCGCACGACAAGATGCTCAAGGCCGCCTACCTCTGCGCTTTCTGCGGAGTCATGAGGCGTATCGAGCTCACGAACAGGACGAGGGAGTCGTTCGAGAAGGATTCGCGCTTCAAGGCCAAGAGGAGCGATCTCACGCGCGTCGAGGCGACCGAGCATGCCCCCGCCCATTACCTCCTTCGCATCCCCTACGACAAGGTCGAGAAGGTGGGGGGTAGGGTCGTCGTACTCGCCAGCGTGCACCCCGACCCCAAGTTCGACGTCGTCGCAGCGCTCGACGACTACCTCGCTTCCAACCAGGTCGACGACAAGAAGTACATGGCCAACCAACCGGTCTTTTCTTCCATCGCCAGGGACGACGCCAACCGCCTCTACCCCCTCACGATGCACTGGATCACCGACACGGCCAACAGCTTCCTCAAGGCCGCCGGGCTCGGGGAGATCTCGGGTCATAGCTTCCGCATCGGCGGAGCTACCTTTCTCCTCCTTACCGGCCTCAACCCTGACGCGGTCAAGAAGATTGGAGGCTGGAAGTCGGACGCCTTCCTTCGCTACTGGCGCGAGCTTCAAGAACTTTCGATTCAATACCTCGCCGAAGCCCAAGCCCTCGCCCTCGACAAGATGGACAACCTCGTCATTGCTACGAAGGGAGGGAAGAAGGTTGCGAAGGAGGCTCGCGCGAAGAAGTCGAGGACGAGCAAGAAGTAGAAGCGGAAGCGCATCGCCGAGCATGAGGGTAGTTTCCGAAGCCTGAACCCCTCCCCCAGTACCTCGTTTTACTCGCCGAGCATTTTGAGTGCTATTCATATCGCTTGCCATAAGATTCGCCGGAGTCTTCGGAGCGAGTTCGACCAGCGAAGCCGACAGAGATGGGTTGGGAGGTCGGCCCCCCCGGTCGCTAGCTCCAGTGTGGGTGGCGGGGGCCTTCCCAGCCCCCTTCGGGAGACGTTCAGGACTCTGGTCCATTCACCCAACCCATCTCCTGCTCCAGTACAGGTGCTGGAGCCATCCCTCGCTCGCTTCGCCCGCTGACGAAGACGCTCGCAGTCCCAACAGCACCTTTTACCAGGTCGAATCGCCCAAGTCCGAACTTCGGCTCTCTTCTTCCTGCTCTTCACTCGGGTCGATTCTTGCTCGCTCTCAAGGTGAGTTCTAACCAGCTCTAATCGCCTGCTCCTCAACAAGCTCACCCCGCCGTCATCTCCCAGCAGCCCAACTCTCGCCCTTCGCATCCTCGTCGCTTTCATCTCGGCTCGGCGCTTCTACAGCATCGTCCCCTTCACCCACAGAGTCAGCTATACTAGCAGCTCAAACCTCGAGGTGCACTCGAGTGCTCAACGAGCAGCAGCGTCAATTCACGCCCCACTATCGCCCTTCGCGTCAACGTCAGCCGTCGAACCATGGCTCTCGTCGCTTCTCCGTCGACGCTCCCAAGCTCGCCGACTTGTGGGCACCTCACTCAAAGGCTCTCGGTGCTCACCATCAGCCCTCCCGCTCCCACTCCGCCTCAAGCCCTCCCTCCGTTCCGAGAGCCTCCTCCTCCCGGCTGGCGTTGCGAGCGATGCCAGAAGGTGTGGGAGCGTAAAGTAGGACTCACGGAGCATCAGGTGAGCACTTCTCTACCCCTTGAGCTCGTTGGATCAAGGCTGACTTTCGCCTGCTCCCCTCCTTCTTCCTATCTTCGGTCCACCCTCGTCCTCGCCCCCCGCCGGCAATCTTCGCCTTTCCCTGGCTCGCAGAAGCATTGCCACAACATTCACCGCTAAGAGTAATCTTTTAGAACCTCGGACCGGCGCAGACGGGTGTTGAGAGGCCTCGAGCAGAGGGAGCAGTCTTATTAAGGATTCGGGGAGGGAGAGGCCGTTAAGCACATGCAGCGGTCGAGCTGTCCAGTATTTGCATGTAACTATTCCTCTCTGACGTTGACGTTGTATCACCGTGCGAACTCTCCTAGTCCTGCTGAGCGCGAGGATTGTCTTTCGAGCTTGACGGCCGTTTCATTGCCGAGCCTCCGCCTCCGAATTCGCTGTTCGCTTCGCCCAAAGAGCACACCTGAAGAAGTCTGGTTGGAAAAGGTAAAGCGAGAGCCCCGAAGGGTATCATGAACAATTGCATCTAGCATTGGCGCGTGCGCCTGAAAAGTAACGGTCGGCCGAGCTACGTCTCGAATCGGAGAGGGGAGGACCTGCCGGTTTGCTGCATTAAACCAAAGCCATCTAAATCGTCCACGATCCTGACCGAGTCCCTCATCACAATCTACAATCTATAGCTCTGCTCCGACCTTCGCACTCGGCGATGGCGCTTCAACACGGCACTGTGAGCTCCCGTCGAGTCGTCATCGTCTTCATCGTCGTCGTCATCGTCGTCTGAAGAGCTGGAGCTACTCGAGGACCCGCGAGTCGAAGCACTGCTTGTCGGGCAGCTCTCGCCGCCTGCGAGGACCGTGGTCGTAGCGCCGACAGGAAAGCCGAGGATGGTCGTTCCGCCCGAGACGCAGGTGACCGAGGGTTCTGCCGAAGAGGTGGTGCGTGTAGCGGCGGTGAACGTGGTGGGCGAGGTAGTCGAGAGGGGCGTCGAGGTAGGGAGGAAGGAAGAAGGAAGGGAGGTAGTCAAGTCGTCCAGCGCCGTCGAAGTACTGCGAACGCGAGAAATCGAGCTGGAGGTGGTCGAGATGGCAGTAGTCGTTGATGCGATGGTAGAATCGAGCGTGGTGCTGGACTGAACAGCGCGAGTCGAGGAGGACGTCGCCGAGTTGGCCTTGACCGTCGAGGAGACGCTGGACGAGGCGCTTTCGACTATGACCATCGTTGAGCTGGATAGCTGAGCGCCTGCCTCCGAAGTAGTCGATCCTTGAGCAGCATTGTCGAGGGCCGAAGACGAGTTGCTCTTGGTGATTCCGACGGCGATTCCAGTGACGGCGGCGATGACCACGATGATGGCGAGGATGCACCAGAGTAGCTTCCTCCTGAAGCGCTTCTTGTCCGCGCGCTCTGCATCTCCGTAGACATCGCGCGGCACATCGTACGCTCCATCCCACTTCTCGTACTCGTCGGGCATGACCCACGGCGCTTCAAAGGCCGGCTGAGCGAAACGAGAGGGGGTCGGCGGACCTTCTGCGCCTCCTTCGACGCCCCAATCCTCCTGCGAAGAATCGCGAGACGCCTTTTGATGCGGATGATGCGGGACGACGTAGAAATCGGTGGAGCTGGGAGGGGTGAAGGCGCGAGGAGGGACTCGTTGGAGGTGCGAAGGAGGTGGAACAAGCTCAGCGGTTTCGAGGGCGTGAGGCGAGTCGGGGAGAGGAGGAAGGGGTTGGTCGGTGAGGTGGAAGCGTTGGATCGGCGGGGGAGAAAGGGGGAGAGGGACGTTGGCTGCACTCGGCGGAAGAGCTGGCGCGGCCGATTGAGCGTAGGGAAGGGCACTCTCCTGCTGTACAGATCAACCAAGGTCAGCTCTCAAAAGGACGCAACAGAGGGACGGTTTCAGCGGTGCGGTCCCTCACCTCTTGGTCGCTGCTGATCATCAAGGCGGCGATGGAGCTGGGCTCTTCGGAGGCCGGCGTAGGTCCCGTCGAGAAGTGCTTCGAGGGGTTGGGAGGAGGTGAAGCTGGTGTTGCCGTCGCAGCGTAAGGGTGAGCAGGGAACTGGAAGTCCTGTCCAGCGGGAGGAGGGCGACTGCGACGAGCCGAGTCGCGCTTCATGCTGGCGATGGCGGCCATCCCTGCGTCCATGATGAGCTACAGCGACCGGCGCTGCTACAGAGGGCGTTTCGAGTGAGTGGCGGGAGAGTAAGCGTTGAAACAATGCTTGGCCGTCGTTTGGCCGTACGGAGGAGCCGAGCGTAAGGAGTCTGGAGGGTCGAAGCGTCGACCACGAGGGGACACGGACGGCCATGTAGCACTACAGAACGAAGGTCAGGAAGCATTACAAACGAGCTGTAGGCTTGTAAAACGTCGAGCAGCGAAACGAGCAGAAAGAGGCGAAGAGAGAGCTGAGAGCAGCGAAGCGGTCGCGGTTCTTGAGCACCTTCGACTACAACCTCGAATAGCAATCTCACCTCGCGCACCTCCATCAGGCTACATCAATCTTAATTGGATCTCTACCACTTTCTCTTTGCTCTTCTACACCCCTTCAGAGCTCTTGTCAGCTCGACGCGTCTCGCTCCAAGCTTCCAACCTCGCTGTAACCCCTTCTTTGCACTAGCAACTCGTCAGGATGGCCAAGGGAGATGCTGATGCGGAGCCACTATCGCGTCAGGTGAGCTACAGCTCTCAGGAAAGGCGCTGTTACTGTTGGAAGCTGACTCGCGACTTGCTCCTGTGTAGAGTCTCAAAGCGGCGTGTTGGTACACTGTAGCAAAGGTGAGGCTTCTCTGAGCTCTTTCCTAACTGTAGCTGACCTCTCGGCCTACAGATCGCCGAAGAAGAGGGTGCGCCGAACGCTCGCAGCCAACTGCTCCTCAACCTGACCCATCGTTCAACCCACAGAGAGCAGCAACCTTCCCGTAGCCGTTTCCGAGCATTTTGTAGCTTCGCTAGCCGAGCTCGTCTTCACTCAAGCTCGTGAGTCTCTCGCCCGCTCCCTTTCGCTCCCTTCGGCGCTCGCTAACTCACTTCTTCACCTCCAGTCACGCTCGGCAAGGATCTCGAGATGTTCGCCAAGTCAGTCGAGGTCTCTGCATGCTCGTTCTCTAGAGATCTGACCAGCTAACTGCCCCCTTCGGCGCTCCCAGGCATGCTAACCGGACGACCGTCGGCGTTGAGGACGTCAAGGTGAGCGTTGCTCGACGAACGAACCTCACCAGCCTTCTCTGACATTTTTATATCCTGCTACAGCTCGCAGCCCGTCGCAACGACGCTCTCGTATGCCCCAGCTTCGCCAGCTCACTCTTCGGCGCTCTCGGCTGACCCGGTTTTTCTTCTCCCTTCCCCTTCACCACAGTACGAGCTCCTCGCCTCCGAAGCAGTGAAGCACGGTCTCGCCCTCGCCGACTCCAAGCCCAAACCCAAAGCCGCTCCCCGACCCAAGGCCGCACCGAAACCCAAAGCCCCGGCGAAGGAGAAGGCTGCGCCCAAGATTGCGAGCAAGGCCAAGGGCAAGGTCAAGGCTAAGATGATTGTTGAGTCGGAGGAGGAGGATGAGATGGATGTGGATAGAGAGGAGGAAGAGAGGGAGAGCGATAGTGAGGAGGAGGAGGTCAAGCTCAAGCCGGTTAAGAGGGTGCCGTCGAAGAAGAGTAAGGAAGGGTGAGGGGAGCGGGGAGGATCATCTGTAGCTAGCTGTAACATTCATGCTTTATCTCGACTCACCGCAAGAAGAGCGAGGTGTTCGCTCGACTCGCTTCGTTCGCTCTCTCAATCTCTCTCTCGAAAGTCGCCGCTACTCGTCACGACTCGGAAAGGGCTGCTGAACGTAATTGATTGACTAGGAAGATGTAGATTGAGAGGGAGAGACAAGGCAGAAGCGAAGGGGGGGTGGTGGGGGGATTGGGGAGGCAAATGGGGCCGGCGAAGTCGTCCTCGCTTGATATTTGCAACAAGGTGGGAGACTACGCGCTTTAGGCCTCGGGAGCAGGGGCAGTGGCGGCCTCCTCGGTCTTCTCGGGCTCGGCATCGGCGGCCTCGTTGAGATCCGAAGTCCAGAGGCTGTTGAATGGCGAGGAGAAGTTAGCTGGGAAGACTCGAGCCGAGAAATCGCGAAGGGAACGCACGTAAGGTTGTCGCGAAGGAGTTGCATGATCTATCGAATAGAATCACGAGTCAGCAATAGTTCTGCACCTACTCGAGCGAAACCACTCACGAGGGTCGAGTCCTTGTAGCTCTCCTCGGAGAGGGTGTCGAGCTCGGCGATGGCATCGTCGAACGCGAGCTTGGCGAGGGAGCAAGCCTTCTCGGGCGAGTTGAGGATCTCGTAGTAGAAGACGGAGAAGTTGAGGGCGAGACCGAGGCGGATGGGGTGGGTAGGGGCGAGCTCGGAAGCGGCAATCGACGAAGCGCTCTTGTAGGACTCGTGAGCGGCCTCCGAGGCGGCCTGGCGACCATCACCCGAAGCGAACTCGGCGAGGTAGCGGTGGTAGTCTCCCTTCATCTTGTGGTAGAAGACCTGGGAGGGGAGAAACGAGGATTAGCGCTCGTTCGTTTCCCTTCCCCCTTTCGCAAGCTCGTCTCCTCCGCGATCCCGCTGCTCCTCAATCACTCCAAACGTCCGAACAATCCCGCACATCCATCCCTCACTGATCCCAAAGCTCACCTTGGACTCGCCGGCCTGGGCGGCGGGGATGAGGTGCTCGTCGAGGACCTTGAGGATGTCGTTGCAGACGTCCGAAAGCTCAGCCTCGACCTTCTGACGGTACTCCTTGATCTTGGCGACCTGGCTCTCGTTGCCCTTGGACTCCTCCTTCTGCTCAATCGACGAGATGATCCTCCACGAGGCGCGGCGAGCTCCAATCACCTGTTTGGAGAGCGAGGGTCAGCTTCTTGCTCGCTGGATGACTACGAGTCGTTCGGAATTCAATCTCTAGAGATGCCGGGGAAGCATCCTGGTGATGGACTCGGCGCAAGAGGGGGGTAAAGCACGCACATTCTTGTACGAGACGGAGAGAAGGTTGCGCTCCTCGACGGTGAGTTCGACGCCGAGCTGTAGAAGGGGGAAATGAGAGTTAGCTTGGGATGTCGCGGTGATATCACCATAACACGCCAACTCACCTTGGCAACGTCCTTCATGCTTTAGGCGCGTGGAGAGACCGGGTTAGCATCGCCTTTGCGCGACCAACGTTGCTCCTGATATAGAGCGCGAAGGAAAGAGAGGAAGGAAAAGACTCACTACTGGACCATCTCATCGTAACGCTCCGACTGTAGTACACCAGGACGAGGCATCAAGGTCAGCGTTGTCCTGCCCCTCCACAGCCTGCCGTCACGGAGATGCCCAACAAAGCCCTGCTGCTGCTACTGTCCCAAGCGCGAGCTGGTCTTGTACATGGACTGCTCTGCAGAGCTGCCATCGCCGACATCACCCTCCCAACTCGTCCCAGCCTCGCCTTTGGGAGCTTGCACGCGCGCTGTCTCAGCCGCAATGGGCGCTGCGGTGGTGCTCGTTCTGCAGGGTAGCAAGGGAGAGGAAGAACTCACCTGCTCGGCAATGCGGCCCATGTAGACCAACTCTGTCCTGTTATCCAAAGCGGGAGCAGACATCTCGGCGAAGGGTGGGGTTTGGGGGGGAGATGGAAAGTGGTGGAGCTGAAAGGGCGAGGCTTGTTGGAAGGTGCTAGAGTCTAGAGGAAGTGCGGGAGCCGAGATGTAGCTGTATAAGAAGTGAGATGAGTTGTCGTGTAGGCGAGCAGGTCGAGCGAAAGGAGCGACGAGGACGAGGAAGGGAGAAGGGTCGATGATGACGGGAAGGGGAGAAGGGTGAAGGAAGACGGGGGGAGATGTAGCCAGTTAGCTGAGGGATCTTGGTCGGCTGTAGCTGTAGCCTTGTACTACCAAGCTATTAGTACCCACCTGACGCGAGAGTAGATATCTTCTAGAAGAGAGCAGAGAGCAAGGGGAATTGGAAGGAGCGAGACCTCGTCGACATCGGCCACGGCGCGCCCAACTACTCAGCCCAAAGAGCCAAGCGCCCCTCTTCCTTTGACTGTTCACTCGATTCTCTTACACAACACTAGTAAGTACTAGCAAGTACACTCCCAACACCCCAGCTAACAGCCCTCTCACCCTACAGTGCCCATCTCGCTCACCAACGACACCGTCCTCCTCAACCACGGCGATTCCTCCGCCGAAGTAGCTCTCAAGGTACATTCCCACCTTCTGCTGATCTACGCGAACTCACACTAACCTGCTCTGCTGCCACAAAGGGAGCTACCGTCTTCTCCTACATCCAAGCCGGCAAGGAGCGCCTCTTCGCCTCGTCCAAGTCGTCGGTCCACGGTTCTGACCCCGCTGCTATCCGGGGCGGTATCCCCATCTGCTGGTGAGTTTCCAACAAGTCTTATGGAGCTCTGGAACAACGGCTGACCGCTCGCTCCTCCTCCGCTTCGCCAACCCACCAGGCCAGTGTTCGGCCCGCCCAACACGGAAGCCTACGAGGGCGTCTACTCCAAGCTCAAGCAGCACGGATTCGCTCGTACTAGCACTTGGACCTACAGCGCCGAGGAGTCGGGCTCCGATGGCGAGGGAGAGAAGGCCGTCTTCCGTCAGTCTCGCGCTCAGCGAGCACCCGAGGGTCGGCCTCCTTCGCTGACCTCTTCCTCTTGCGCTTTACAGTCCTTGCTTCCACCGCCGAGACTCGCGCCCTCTTTGACCGCGACTTCTCGCTCAAGTACACGGTTCACCTCCTCCCCTCGGCCCTCACTGTCTCCCTCGGCGTCACCTCCCCTTCCTCCTCCTCCTCGACCCTCCCCTTCCAAGCCCTCCTCCACTCCTACCTCCGTCTCCCTTCCTCTGTCTCCCCTCCCCAAGTTCGCGTCACCCCTCTCAACACCCTCACCTTCGTCGACAAGGTCACGGGCGGCAAGCAAGGCAAGGAGGACCGCGAGGTCGTCGAGGTGCAGGGACCCAAGGGCGAGGTCGACCGCGTTTACTACCATGCTCCCGACGTGCTTGAGATCAAGTACGAGGGAACCCCCGGCTCGATGAAGGTCACCAAGGAGCACCTCGCAGACGTCGTCGTGAGTTTCGCTTCTCGTTCTCTTTCGCCGAAGCGGCCGAGCTGAGTTTCTCTCCCTCCTCTCCCACAGCTCTGGAACCCCGGACCCGAGAAGGGAGCCACCATCGGCGATATGGAGGAAGGCGGAGCAGGTCGCTACGTCTGCCTCGAGCCCGGACAGGTCTCTTCGTTCGTCGAGCTCTCGGCTGGTCAGTCGTGGGAGGGCAAGATTACTCTCGAGTTCACCGATTGACTCGCAGAGGGTAGCAGTAGCAAGCTGTAGTCGGGTAGTAAAACAACAAGTAAAGCATTTCAGTGATACAACTCCCAAGGATCCTCCTCTTCCTCCGCGAGCTTGTACGGGTCGCCCTTCTTGAGCGCCTGTTCTCGAGCGCGCTCCTCCTCCTCTGAATCCTCTTCATCGTCCTCGTCATCGTATTCTTTCCCTCTGCGATTGAGAGAGGGTCAGCAGCTGTAATGAAGGCGAGAAGGAGAGTTCGGCTCACCCCTTCTTCCTCTTGGTCGCGTTCGTACGATCAATCCCGGCTTGACACGAGCTGCACACCGCTTTCGAGGCATTCTTCCTCTGTATAAAAGGCTCAGCCAACGCTTCGACAGCTCGCGAACGGCCCAACTCACCTGCCTGGACGAGAAGGACGTAGCGGGCTTGACCTTCTCGCACTTGGCGCTGTCGGGAGAGCATCGAGTCAGCGAAAATCAAGAGTTTCAGGGGTCAAAAGCACTCACCACCTCATCGTCTCCTGTTGCGGTGAAGCGCAATCCTCGCACATCATGCTGCAGGCGAGCAGGTCAGCTTGAAGGGGGAGCAAGACGAGCTCCAACGCCGACGTACGCCTTTCCGCCCGTAGGATGTTTCCCTGCTCATCAAGCGGGTCAGCTGTACGTCATAAACCTCGTTTACCAGAGCTTACTCTGATTCCGGTGCTGTTGAGTCGAGAAACGATGGCTTGGGAGCTCCTGCGCGTGAGCAAGGGGGAGGGGAAGGTCGCTGGGTCAGAGCCGAGCGCCGAGGGAGCAGACAGAGCAAGCTCACCTGCCCACATGCTCCTTGACATTTGCTGGAGAGCTCGAGGTCAGCAGAAGCGCTGCACGGACTGGAAGCAGCTCACATCAATCCGCTTGGTCGCTGGCGAGAGAAGGGTCAGCCGAGAAGGCGTGAAACAGCACAGAGAGTGAACTCACATCATATGGACCTTTCCTCGCTGCCGAGTGTGCAGGACGAGCGGGAAGGGAGCTGGTCTGAGGCGTTGGAGCAGCGGGCTGAGGCGCGGTCGAAGTGCTGGGCTGAGCGGGCTGCTCGGGTGCAGAACCTGACTTGCGACGCCGTGGATCTGCTGCTGCGTTGTAGGAGAAGTTGGGCGCGCTGGTACGGTCGGGAGGCATGAGTCGAACGAGAAGAAACGACGGAGCGAAAGAGCCAAAGTCGGTGGTGGTGGGGCTTGAGTCGACCTCTTTTCGCTGTGAGCTGGAAGCATGGGATATGATACGGTCGTGTTTCACCAATCATCCATCATTAGATATCGACAGTTCGTATCGAGGCAGGAAAACTAGCACAACAAAGGCAATCAAGCGAATAAAGCGAACGACCTCCGAGGTTTCCCTCGCTCACGGCTGCTCCGTGCTCTTCTCCTTCTCCTCCTCCACCTTCGGCGTCGCCGGTGCCGTACTACTCTTCTCCCCAACTCCTCCTCCATTCACTCCCAATCCAACAACCGCCCCCTCACTCTTCTTCCTCAAAGGCAACGGCACGGCAGCCATCTCTGGCAATCCCGCCAAGTACTCCTCCAAGTCCTGCTCGGTCCTCCTTCCTTGGGTGATGTGCAAACCCGTTCCCGTGGCGATGGGCTCGGGAGGCGCTTCCTTGGGCTCTTGAGGGCGAGGGGAGGCGATGGCGGGAGCGGGAGCCGGGGCAGGGGGAGGGTTCGGCGTTCCAGCAGCGGCGATGGCGCTCTGCAGAACTCCGACCAATCGATCTCCTTGAACGAGATGCTGCTCCGTACGGCTCATCAACTCCCTCATCGCTCCCAACTCGTGCTGCAGGCCTTCGTGGAAAGCGACGAGATCGCGAAGGGTGAGCGAGTGCAGAGGCGTATCGAGGTTGAGTCCGCCGGTGGTAGCGAGGAGGGGAGAGGAAGCGGAGGTGGAAGCGAAAGGAGGAGGAGCGAGGGGCATGCGACCCGAAGCGACGGCGTGAGGGGAGACGTGGTGATGGTGGTGGTGATGGGCGTGAGCGTGCCCGGCGTGAGGAGGGTGGGCGTGAGTGTGTTGGTGCGAGTGAGTGTGAGGGAGGGAAGGCGAAGGGATGGCGGGAGCGTACGCCGAGTGCGTGTGAGGAGGATGGGGAGGGGCGGCGGACGAAGGCGCCGAGATTTGACTGGCGATGGCGGCGAGATCGTTGAGGTTGGCGCTGGGAGGGCTGTTGCGCACAGAGGCGGGCGTATCGTTGGTAGTAGAAGCGGCGGCGGCGGCAGCAGCAGCAGCGGCCTTCTTGGTCGTCTTCCTGCGTTTCGGCGCAGGACCCGCCGAGCTGTCGTCTCCAGCGCTGCCGGCTTGATCCTCGGTTTTGGGAGGCGAATCGCCCGTTGACTGGTTGCGAGCGGAGGCGTCGTTCATGGCGGCGCGGTTCTGTGCGGGTGCGAAGGGTCAGCTTCCCCTTTTCCTTTCCTCGCGCGGCTCGGCACTCACCTGAGCGTTGGCGGCAGGTGGTACTCGTTTACGTCGTTTGATGGTCGTCTTCTTCATGCCCACAGGGCGGTGAGCATTATGAAGCTTGTAGTAGAGGCCTGTTGTGATGGAGCGCGGTCGGCGGGAGAGAAAGGGGAAGGAGAGGGGTGGAGAAGAGAAGGACGACAAGGTCAGCCCACCGCACTCGAATGTAACATCGTCATTCTGGTCCCAGATACCCTCCAGCGAGCGCTCGACGTCGCTCTCATGAGCAGAGTGCGTCCAACGAGGCAATACGGCGACTACCCCCGCTCCTTGAACCTCCTCGAACGAGGGAAGGGAGGACGAGAGAACCCACCACAGGCGTTGCAAGCGACTCGACCTTCACCGTCCCTGCGCCAGAGCGGTGTCGTCCCTGCGAGTAACGAAGGGGAGGAGGGGAGGAAGAAGAAAGGAAGAAGGACGATCAGCTCCGTTGCCCGACGACGATCAACGAGCTCGGCCGTCATCATCATCATCAATCATCGGCGGTTGAGGACTCACTCGTTTGACAGTTAAAGCACTCCATCACTCCGACATCTCCAGCATTAGTCGTCTTGCCCTCCGCCTCGGCTCCCGCGACAGCAGCAGCGGTTAGGGCCATCGCCTGCCTCGCCTTCGCATCCCCTCCGGAATAGAGGAGACGGTTGTTGAGAGCAGGGCAGCCTTGACAGCACGTCTGCCCTCCTTGACCGTTGCACACGCCTCCTCCTGGACAAGATCCAGCGGGAGGTTCGTCCGGCTCCGAAGGTTTTGGCGGGGGAACGACGGGCGCGGCAGCTGATTGCGATTGCGCTGGCGGTGGAGGGACCGCGGCGGGTGCAGGTGAAGGCGAAGGTTGATAAGGACGAGCTGGAGCTTGCTGAGTCGGTTGGAGGCCGTATGGGTGCGAAGTGAGAGGGAGGGGAGTGGTCGTCTGCGAAGAAGCGGGTTGCGGCCATTGCTGAGGTGCGGGGTGG
The DNA here is from genome assembly GCA_019775505.1 of Leucosporidium yakuticum. Classification (NCBI taxonomy): domain Eukaryota; kingdom Fungi; phylum Basidiomycota; class Microbotryomycetes; order Leucosporidiales; family Leucosporidiaceae; genus Leucosporidium; species Leucosporidium yakuticum. The sequence continues at coordinate 21,134 of JACWFO010000023.1, forward strand.
CGCATGTAGGGGAGTTGAGGCGTTGGCTGGGCCGAGGGAGCCATGGTAGCAGCCATGGCGGTAGGTGAAGTGGATCGATTGACGGTGGGAGCTGAAGGAGCGGAGCGCGTCTTTGCGAGGCCTTTGTGCGAATGAGGTGAGCGAATGAGAGAGTCAGCAATGGTGTAGATGATCGGCTACAGAGCCGAACAATTAGCACTCACCACAGGCGTTGCAGAGGATCAGTCCTTCGGCCGAGCGTCGCCAGAGGGGAGTCGAAGTCGCTCCGCACGAGGTGCAGATCGTACTGGAGGAGGCAGGAGGCGCCGAGTCTTGTTGGTGAGCCACTGTAGGCGAATGGTAGATGGTCGGATTGAAAACCGAAGCAGCGGCCGAACGAGGCGAGTGAAAGGTCGAAGTCGACGAATTTGAAGCGAGAGGGAGAGAAGGGGGCGACCGAGCCGATTGATTTGGCCCAGCCGAACTATGCTGATGAGGAGGAGGTGGAGGAGGTGGCGAGCGCTGTTGGTAGTTGCCGCCTTCTGTAGCAAAGTAGCCACCGCTAGAACCCTGTACTGATCCCTCCCCTCGAGGCGAAGCGCGATCCCGCTGCTGAGGCCCTCCTATCGCTCCTGGACTCGTCCTGCCTTCGCTCTCGTGCCAGCGGTTGAGGCTCGGCAGGGGTCCTCCTCCTCCATGCGAGTAGGATCCTCTTCCCGCCGAGAAGGACGCGATGCCGGGGAGGGTGAGTGGTGGCGGAGCTGGACGATCCTGGTCCGCTGTTGGCGCGCCTGCTGTTGATCTTGACGTCGGCGAAGGCTGCTGCTCGTCGTTGGTCCCTTCGTTTTGGCCTAGCAACCTATGTACGCTGCTCATCCTCGTCTGAACCGTCGACTGCTGCTCCGACTCCGTTCGAACCAGAGGTATCTTTGGCTCGTTGGCACTCGAGATCGTTCGGATCTGGCGCAACAGTCAGCCGAGGTGTCGTTTGTCCGCTGTAGGTGGTGTAGGAGTACGTGCGTTGGCCGGGAACCGGGTATGAAGGTCGAGCTGAAGCTGGTACTGCTTTGGCAGGCGCGCAAAAGGCGAAGGGGAGGCGAGAGCAAGGAGGAAACAGAGAATGAAATAGACGACGGCGAAGGGGAAGAGGTAATCCGGGGTCAGCAAATCACAAGGCTTCAATTTCTCTTCACCCGAATATCTTTCAACCTTGGTTTGCCTCTTCCCTGCCCCCAGTTCAACTCTCTCTGCCTTAGCAATCGCTGTACCGCTATATCGTGCTACAGGCCCATCTTCCTCCCTTGCCCTCCCTTTCCCGAGCTTCGGTCAGGCTTCCACCCCACAAAAGTGCCTTCGATCGTAGAAGGCCTTGCGCTCTGGGAGAAAAAGAGGACGAGGAGCTCCACAACATCACCATGCTGCTCTGCTCGAGGTGAAAGCTCTGCAAGCAAAAGCCCTTCGCGAAAACCTGAGGCTCGCGCTGGGGAACGCCGAGCTCTTCTCTACAGCCTCGTGTACCGCCTTGCCCTGCATGGTCGACAGCTTCCCACATCGGTCCAACGGCTGTAGATAGCTCAAAGTCAGCGACACGCGCGTATGGCTTCGGTCGTCGAGGCCTTTCGAAAAAAACCTCGGTCGAGCTGGAAATGGCTCGTTGGGGGACAAGACTGGGCTGTCGACGAGGATTGTTGTTCAATCCCTTGCTGAAGGTTGGGTGAAGAGGTTTTGAGGTAGGGAAATGGACGTTTTGGCGCAGGCGCGGTCGTTCGGCGCTCGGCGGCTCGGGAGCCTTCGCCTAGTAGAACTAGAATTGCCGATTACAGAAAGCTTGCTATGACGGGGAGCTACTAAACCTAAGTAGCAAGTCTACGACCTGTAACGGAGCGACCGCATTCGGGTTGGAGGCCTGTTGAGCTCCCCCATAGTCATCTCGGCGAACGTCTCGAGCGGAATTCTCGCTCTTCGTCTCTCGCAAGCCCATAAAATAGCATCGCAACAAGGGTGGCATTACTCCAGAAACCTGTTCATCCCCTCGAGGCGCCCCGCGCCTCCCTTCACCTATGTTATGGGCCCTCAACTCGCTGCTCCTCGGCCGCCGCCACCCTCTTTGCCTCCTCCGCCGCCAGAATCTCCTTACTACCCTCGCTGCTAGCCTCCCCATCGCCATCCGCTCCACCTCCACCTCCCAAGACATGTTCCCTTCCCTCCTCGTCCTGCCACCTCGTCACCGGCTTGGTGAATCCAAACCCATGATCCACGGCCCCCGACATCGACGCTCCCTCGCTCTCCTGCCTGACCCTCTCCACCCTCGCTTGATCCGTCTCACTCTGTACGGCTTCCAACCCTCCACTCCTCATACTCAGGCCATCGTACTCGCGCTCCCGCTCCCGCTCGCGGTCGCTGTTGGTCGCCGATCGGACGCTCACTCGGGAGGTGCGGCGACCGAGCTTGGTGGACGCCGTGTCGGTCGAGGGGAGTCGTTTGTCAAGCTCAGAGGGTAGAATGATGGATCGGTCGATGCTGTGAAGAAAGGGTACCGTCAGCGGAGAAGGCGCCGAGAGAACGAAGGAGAACGAACGCGACGGGGAGCCCACGGTGGCGACCACGAATCATGACGGCGCAGAGGATGAGCTTGGAAAGAGTCCTCAGAACTCCGGCGAGCGAGGTGTTGGTCTGCGCGCGCGAGAAAGAGGATCAGCTTCGGTGAACCCAGCGTCAAAGAGAGCGCCGAGGCGAAGGAAAGCTCACCCTCGTGTTACCCAGGGACAATCCGACCGTGCCGTAGCTGGATGTGACTTCAAACATGAGGGTGAAGATGGTGATCTCGCTGTGGGAGAGTACTTGAGTCAGCGAGCCGTCAAAAGGCGGAAAGCGCAAGCGAAAGCTACTCACGGGTAGTCCGCATTGCCGATTGCGCCACGTTCGATGATACAGATGAGCCCTGTGCAACGAACAAGGTCAGCGAGGATAATTGGAGGTAGCGAGACGCCGCCGAGACCCACAAAGAGCGAGAACGAGCCCTGAACAGGTGCAGCAAAGGTCAGTTTGCGGCAGCAGGAAGAGGGAAACGACCAAAATCAACTTACACCACATGTCGAAAGCGAGCTGCTTGCGAGCGTGGTAGGAGACTGCGAGGGAGAAGAGGGTCAGCTGGGGCAGCCTCGCAAAAACTCCCAAGGTCAACTCACTGTACTGCGTCGCCGAGTGTGACTGCTCAAACCTCGCCTCGACGTCGTCCTCGTCCTCCTCGTCGTCGAAGACGCCTGCGAAAGCGATGGGGTCAGCTCGGCTCCCTCGGCGGTAGAAGGAGACTTCGAAGACTCACCGAGCGACTTCTCCTCGTACACGTTGGTACTCCGAATACTCACGGCGATAGGATAAACGGCAACGTACATCATGATGACGTAGAGAAGCTGCAAAGCGGGCGCCGTGCTCGAGAGGGAGACGACCGAGAATCCAGCAGCGCGAACGGCGAAGGCTTGGAAAAGGCCGTCGATGACTCGCTGGTGGTGCAGAAAGGAGTCAGCTAGGTCGCGAGAGCTGGTAACGAGCGGCGAACGCCTCACTGTGCCGGTTGGGATGACCTCAATGGCGGGATTGCCGATATCGAGGACTAGGAAGGACACCCAATCGATTGAGCTGCGGCGAGCGAGAAACGTTAGCTATCGTTTGGAAGGGTCGGGAGAGTATCGAGACCCACTTGAGGCAGACGAGGGCGAAAACGAGGAACCACGTTTGACTGCGATGGAGGGAGACGTCAGTCAGCGCTTCGGCGGGCGAGCGAAGATGGGAAAACTCACTGAGACGGGAAGAGATAGATGAAGCAGCGCCGAGGATGGTCGAGAAGGAACTGCAGAGTCTCCCGAGTTCGCGACTGCCTTGGGACGAGCTTGGAGATGATCCAGCTGGGGAGCGAAGCGGGTCAGCGATGGTCTGCGAGCGAACGGTCGGCGAAGGCTCACATGCAGAGACGCAGGCTAACGAACAGATGCGAAGTGACAGAGGTCAGCGAAGGTCGAACAAATCGGAGAGCCGAGCAACTCACAAGATTGGGTAGGCGGTGTTGCCGCCGAGGATGAGGATGCACATGACGATGATGAGGAGGTAGGCGTCGCCGAAGGGTACCATCGACTGGTCGACCAGACTGTGACAAGGGAACGTCAGCACAGCGCTCGGAAGGACGACGACCGAGACACTCACCTCATCCCGTTGTTGCTGAAGGCCGACCAGACTTGGAAGAAGACGAACCACGTCGAGTTGAGGTTGACAGCATCGTCCTCGAGAACGTTGAGGTACTTGCGGGTTTGACTGATCCACGGCGCGAGAACGAGGACGGCAAGCAGCTGCGAGAGAAGCCAGTAACCGACGACGATGCGCAGGAGCAGCACGAGGGCCTACGAATATAAAGAGACCGTGAGTACAGAGGTCGTGTCGCTGAAAGCAGCTAAGCACGCACGCGATACTCGACACCTCCTAGCTCTTCCTCCTGCGCAGTGGTGAGGTTGTGAAACTTGGAGTTCCGACCGACAACAGCGTCGAACGAGATGTATGAAACGGGCTTGATGTGCGGGTTGACTGCCGAATTGGTGACCGAGTGGGTTGAAGCGAGAGTGGTGGTCCTAGGCATGGTGAGGTTGCGCTCGACGACGTGGTTGAGAGCGGGAATCTTGCTGCGAGCGAAGGAGGCGGCCGCGAGGATGGGGTTAGGGAAACCTCCGAAGCCAGAGGTAATGGCCTCGTCTGGTTGGTACGTTCCTGTTCGAGTGAGCGTCCGTGCGGGATCGCGAAGGGTAGAGTGGGAGGGACGTCGACCGGGAGCATCTGCGAGAGCGAGGTCAGCCTTCGGCGTTTCGACGGAAGGCGGGAGCGAGAGCGCACCAGGATCCGGATTGTGCGTTCGTGTACGTCGTAAACGAAGCTCTGAATCCTCGTCGCGGAACTCGATCGTGCGAGAGCGAGGAAAGTTGCGGAAGGTTGGCGAGGTAGGCGTTTGGACCTGCCCCTCGGTGACGGTGCTGAGATGGGGATCTGCGCGAGGAAGGGATCAGTATTCGCTCTTAACCAGATCACAGAGGCCACGACTCACCCATCGTACGAGTGCGAGGCATGTGATCGAGCCGGAAGTGCCCAATGTCGGCCGCGACCGAATCGCTCGCTCGTCGTAAATGAGCATGCGAAGTCCTCGACGGCAGGCTCGAATCATCGAATTGGATGCTAGATGTGAGTCGAAAGATCAGCGGATGTTCTTTGAGCAGGATCATCAGAACTCACGCCGTTCGAGTTTCGGTGAAGGGGACGGGCAGCCGTTCGTGAAACTCTTCCTCCTCGACCTCTGCAGCGGCAGGCGTATCAGCCGGCGTCGCATCCGCCGATGATTCTGATTCGGGCTCCTCGGTGAAGACGGGGTTCCCGCCTTGCTCCTTTTGAATTTCGTCGGCCGTGGCTTTCTCGCTGAGCCAGCCCGTGACGTTCATCTCGTTGACGCGCACGGGAACGTCGATACGCTTAATCATATCGGCGCGCAGCTTCTCCTTCTTCTTCTTCTTTTTGCGCTGCTTCTCCTTTTCGACCTCCCGCGTAGGTGTGGCGGATCCAGCAGGCGAGTTGGCGTTCGAGTTGAGGAAGGCTTCCGAGCGTCCGAGATGGTCGACGGGATTTGGGCGAGAGAAAGGGTTGTAGACTCGTCCTTCGAGTGCGGCCTGGAAGTTTGTGAATGTCAGCGTCGTTCTGCAGCGGGGATGCTCGACCGATTCGAACCTCTTCGGCTCCAACGGCATCCACACGACTCCGAGCTTCAGCTGTGAAGCAAAGAGATCAGCGAGAAAAGATTTAGAGCTCGAAAACGTTACTGACGATCATGCTCGACCATGTACTCGAACTTGCGCCGAAAGAATCGCCTGCGCCGACGCCGACGAGGGTCAGCGAATCTCTTCGTGGGAGCTCGAGTTCGGCATCAATTTACAGACGAATGACGATAGTGATGATGGAGACGAAGCTGATCGATCCGATGGTCATATTGAGCTATTGCGAGTCGTAGGGGTCAGCGAAGCCTGTTCGGAGAAGGAAGCCCGAGTGATGAAAGCCCGAGTGCGCCACCTCAACTCACAAACAGCATGACTTGTTGCCAGGTAGTCAGATCGTTCATGAGGACCGAATTCAGACCGGTCACCGTCATGGACTGGGTGGAGAAAGAGGTCAGCGCGATTCGGCGATGGCGGTTCGAGTTCGGCGATGGCGTTTCTGAAGCGCTGAAGCGCTAAAGGCTCGTTGTGAGACTCAAATGAGAAATCACATACCGATACACACATGAAGAGGCAGTCGATGTAGGCGATCTTGTTGTCCCCGTTGCTTGCGAACATGATCCCCGACGCGATCAGCGGTAGGAAGGTAAAGGCGATCAGGTGTGCGCGATAAAAATTCCCATGGGCCACTGAAGTAGTACAACGTCCCCGAAGGTCCCAAGAGTCAGTAGGTGCAATGTTGCGCTCGTACCAAGGGCGCTTCGACCTTGCGCGCCCGCCCCGCCTTTGGGGGCGTCTCCCACGACTCACCAGCGAAGTTTGTGACGGTCTGGTACAGCGCTGAGTCACGGAAGATAGATGGAGTCTTTGCCGCCGTGCTCGGGTGCCGGGCGAGCGACAGGCGACGTCGAAACGGCGCCATCTCGCAAGGCGGAGGACGCGGTTCGCCTCGAGGCGTCTAGAGGGTAGAAGCCTGCAGAAGGCAATCGAGGGGCTGCAGAATAGCAGCAAGAAGCTGCTCCTACGACCTGAGCTGTTGTCGAGTAGCGGCGAGCGAAGTAGCGAGGAAGAGGCAAGAGGAAGAGCTCGAAATGGCACAAGCGCGCGTGAAAGGTCGAGACTCAAGTGAAGTTGAAATGTAGTAGTGGTGCTAAGAGCGGTTCATACACGGTCAAATTGGCCTACAAAGTCGCCCGTAATTCCCATCATGCAGTTCAACAGGCAGCGGACCTTTTCGTGGCGCTCGGCCTTCGCGGGGCAGCTTGAACGTGCTTCGCGCGAGCTCCAGCGAGAGAGCCACGAAACAGAGGTAGAGAGTAATACAGGTGCAAATGGGATGTACAACAATCACATAGGCTCGCCTCATCACGACCCGACCCTCGGTCTCCTCAGCCCCGAGCTGCGAACGAACCACTGTCCCTCCTCCTTTCCTCGCCGTCGCCCGATCCTCGTCTGCTCCTCCTCTCCGCGTCAAACACCTGAGAAACGTCGTCGTTCTGCTTCACGAGGTCATCTGGCAGCATGATAGAACGGTCGATCTGTGAAAGGAGAAGGCGGTCAGCGAGCTTAAAAGCGAGAGCGCCGTGCGCCGAGCTCCGACGACGAGGGAAGGGAAGGGAGGGAAATGGAGAAAGAGGAGTAATGGGGGAGTAAGAAGAGATCTTTTGACCCGACTCACAGCTCGAGGAAGGCCTCTGTGTCGACCGCGAACCATGACGGCGATGAGGATGAGCTTGCTTCCAGCTCGAAGGTCTCCCGAAAGACTCGTGTTACTCGAGGGACCGCGGCCAGTCGAAAGTCCAATGTTTCCGTAACTAGACGAGAGCTCGAAGAGAAGGGTGAAGACTTTGTAGGCCGACAGGAAGGTTAGGTGGTCGCGAGACGAGCGGTCGGGGAGGAGTCAGTGGCTGGCGAAGAGGCGAGAGCAGCTGCATCGCACTCACTGGTGATCCAGCTACAAATAAGGAAAGAAGATTGAAGAGTAGTTGAAGAGTAGGAGGAGATTGAAAGGACGGAGGTCGACGGGGTTGAGTCAGGAGGTCGACGGGGTCGAAGAAGGAGGTCGAAAAGGTCAGCGAGCTGAAACGGGGATTGTAGCGCGTCTCCGAGGGCGAACTGCCCAAGAACAAGCCTCTTAGAGAGCTTACGGATGCTTCTCGTCGAGGATCTTGGCTCGCTCGATGATGCACAAAAGCCAGAGTGCGCCGACAAGCCCTGCGAATTGGTCGCGCTCGGTCAGCTCGTCGGAACGGCAGGAAAAGGCCTACATTAAAGAGACGATGGCAAGCGAGGGAAAGGGAGCTCACACCACATGTCGAAAGCGAGCTGCTTGCGGGCGTGATAGCGAATGTAATTGCCCGTAGTCTTGGGCTTCTTCGTCCGCGCCGAGGTGTCGAACTGAGCCTCAATCTCGTCCTCGTCGTCCGATTCCTCGTAGACTCCGATAGACCTCTCCTCGTAGACGTTGGACGCTCTGATCGTGACCGCGATGGGATACGCGGCGACTTGAAACATACTGACGTATAGCACTAGGAGAGAATTGTATCAATCATCATGTGGGGTGAGTTCGATTGTAGCTCATCACAATACCAATTCACCTTGGAGGGCGGGAGCGATGGTGGCGAGCGAGACGATGGCGAGACCAGAAGTGCGAACGGCGATGGCTTGGAAGAGACCGAGGAAGACTCGATTGCCGATGGGGATGGCTTCGATCTCTTCGTTGCCGATCTGTAGGGAAGGAGGGGTCAGCGAGTTGCTCGGCGCGGCGACTCGGGAGACCATCAAGCTCTTCCTTACGTCGAGGAGGAGGAAGGCCGCCCAATCGATGCAGTTGAGGACGAGGAGGACGAAGGCCTATTGAGAGGGGACGGGGACGGGAGGGGAGGGAAGGGAGGGAAGGAGGCGTGGGAGGGGAGAGGAGGGAAGAGGAAGAGGTCAGCATTCTTCTCGGCGGTCGTTCATGAACGTAGGAGCGCACCAGATACCACGTTTGGCTGCACAATGACCAACATCAGCTCGACTCGACGACTTGAAAAGTGGGAAAAAGCTCACTGCGAAGGGAAGAGGTAGAGGAAGCATCGCCGAGGGTGGTCGAGCAAGAATTGCAACGTCTCGCGAACCCGAGAGGCCTTGGGGACCAGCTTGGAGCACGTCCACCTGTCGAGTAGTCCGTCAGAAAGGATAGAGTGAAGTGGAACCTGAAGCTCTACTCACAGAACGCATCGCAGGATGATGGGAAACGCCGTGTTGCCCGAGAGGATGAGAAAGCCGAGTACGATGAGGAGCCAATATGCCGTTTGGAAAGGAATCAATGACGAATCATGTAGACTGTTTGGTACTCTGTTAGCTGTGCTTCCGTCGTCGGGTTCGGGTCGAGAGAGAGCTCACCTCAATCCACAATTGTTGAACGCCGACTCGATGATGAAGAACGTGTACCACACGGGCGAGACGGTGGTGTCGGGGGCTGAGAATACTGCCTTCCATTTCTCAGAAGTCGCGAGCCATGGAGCGACGACGAGTACTCCGAGAAGAGGGAGCAGGAGCGAGTAGGCGACCACGATTCGGAGGAGGATGGTGAGGGCCTGCAAACGAGAAGTCAGCTCTCCATTCGGTCGAGTTGTAGGACAAACCAGCTCACCCTGAACTCCACACCACCAAGCTCTTCTTGTTGCTCGGTCGTGAGTCCCTTGAACTTGGAGTTTCGACCGACGGTGGGCGTGAAGGTGAAGTAGGGAACCGATTTGGCTGGCGGAGGCGGTTGAGGCGGTTCTGACTCGACTGAGGGGCGACGCTCTGATCCACTGGCAGCGATACGTCGAGTGATGGCTCCAGCGGCGAGAGCGAGCGGGTTGGGGAAGCCTCCGAAGCCAGTTGTGAGCGCCGAGTCGGGGCGAAAGTGGCTGCTGGCGCGAGGAGGACGACGACTGGGCGTACGATGCAGCGAGTTCGAATCAAAGGGCTTCTCGGAGAGGTTGCTGGGCTGGTTGCGGAGGGTTCTGTCGTCACGAAACTCAATCGTTCGCGAGTTCGGAGGAAACTCGCTGACGGCTGGCGAAGGAGGAGCGCCTATCGGGGGACTCGTCGCCAGTTCTGTTGCGGAAGGATGTCAGTAGTTGTCGTGTTGATGAATTGGTAAACCCAACTCACGCTGCAGCCGCGTTTTCGGAGCTGACTGAGCCCGCCGACGAGCGACACTCGGTGACGGCGGAGGATTCGAGTGCAGGCTGAGAGTATCGGGTTCATCGCTAAGGACATCTGCAATCACTGGTCCGTGCGAGGGAACTTGAGGATGCGAATCGAGTACTGCTGGCGCCGTCTCTTGAGCGACGTCGGGATCGAGCTTCTTGACGAAATCGTCGTCCTCTCGAATAATGTTCTCGCTCTGTAAAAGAGTCAGTGCCTGCTCATGTGCTCGTGAAGAAAAATTCGCATTGACTTACATCCTGAGCGATGGCGTTGACTCGACGACGGGCGCTCGCTGCGAAAAGAGAAGGCCGAGTGAGCGCCGAGCAGTCCTCTACCGCGCGGAACGTCCTGCTCACCAGAGTGGGCAATGAGATGGTCTAGCTTGCGTTTGAAGAAGTGCCTTCGGATTAAGAGCGTGATGATGGAAATGGTTGGCGTTGAGCCGAGGATCATGAGGAGCTGGAGGGAGACGATTGAGTCTCGAAAGCGAGGGGCGGAGTAGGTCGAGAGCTCACGAAGAGGAGGACTTGTTGCCAGAATGTAAGTTCGTTGAGCAGAACCGAGTTCAAGCCCGTTTCTGTAGTGGCCTGTGGAGAGAGGACGTCAGCTCGCGTAAAGGGAGGATGCCGAGCGCCGAGGGGAGATCTCGAGCGCCCAGTCGAGTCCAACGACCCTGAGCGACGCGCGAGACTCACGCTGTAGCACATGAACATGGCGTCGACAAAGCTGATCTTGTAGAAGCCGTTGCTGGCGAAGAAGACTGCCGAGGCGATGAGGGGGATGAAGATGAAGCTCAAGAGGTGCAGGCGATACCAATTGGTATGCGCCACTGTAGAGATTACTAATCATCAGCTTGACGACGACACTCCACAAGAGCTTCATTACGAGCTACACGCAAAGACTCACAGCACCATTCAGCGATTCGTCGGAGCCATGGGAGCTTCGCGAGACCGGGTGGAAGGGCGGGAGCTGTCGACGGGTTCCTACGGAGGGAGAGCCCCCTTTGAGATGATCTTAAACGCTCCAGTGCTGTAGGAGAACCTCGAGCGAAGAAATTGGCAGGAAGGAAAGAGGTGAGCGCGGACGCGGTGTGCGGTGAGGACTCAGGACTGTCGGACTTGGCGCTCGCCGATCTTGTGCTCCGACTACATCATCAACTCGCTTCCACCTCGGCAACAGGGTAATCTTGTAGCCTTGCCGTGCTACATACGGAGCAGCCTTACTAAGCCATATCACCTTACAGCACCCCTTCCGCCCTCGTCCACGCGCTCGCCCGGCCTTGTTTGCGAATCGGTAGCCTTCCGTGAGTCCATCTAGCGGCTGTAGCAGAGCAACAAGATGTAGGCTGACCCTTTACAACTTACTAGAACTCCCTACGACACCTCAACTACCCTTCATTAAGAGCGAAGAGCGCTAGCGCCGTCTCGGCTCGCTCCCTCGTCGCACTCGCCATGAACGGCTACGGAGGAGCCAATGGGGTGCATGCTCAACCCATGTCGCTCGATGAGCAGCAGGCAGCCTTCATCCGCCAAGCGGCGCAAGTGCAAGGTGCTCCCAACCTCCCTCGTTCCGCCCAGCAGCAACCCCGTCCTCAACTCCCGCCCTCAGCCTTCAGTGGATCCATGGCGCCGCAAGGAGGCAACGCTGCAGCTCCTCAACCTCCGCACAATCCTGCTACCGCTCAACAGCAAGCTCTCCTCCTTCGTCAGCAGCAAGCGGCGCGTCAAGCCTCCGGTTCCATCCCTCAAACTGCGCCAAGCGACGGCGGCCCTCCCTACGCCGTACCCATCTACCCTCTCTTCACTCGCATCACTCCAATGGAGCCCGGCGTCGAGTTCCCATCCATCGAGCCAGCCGATCAGCAGCGGGTCAAGAGCTGGATGGATCGCGACTTGGCCTACGAGAAGGAGCTGCTGGGCGCCAAACGCACGCGCAAGATGGAGACGAACAGCATTGCTCAAGAGGTCTTTACGAGGGAGGACTGGCTCGGAGCACCGGATGAGCGACCGCCAGCTCGCATGAGGATCAGGATGGAGGCGGATCGCTCGCGAGAGCATAGTAAGGGCAAGCGAGGAGCGGAGAGGAAGGAGATTCGCATGTGAGTTGTTTGAAGAGATGTCGGAAGGCACAAGGTGAGGGACTGACGCCCCTCGACTCTCGCAGGTCGAAGGAGCAGCTTCGCGCGACGGCTCGAGTGCCCGAGGTGCTCATTCCCATCCGTCTGGACTACGAGCACGAGGCCTACAAGCTTCGCGATACCTTTACTTGGAACCTTCGAGGTGAGTTGAATGCTAGTCGCCGGCGAGTGACCTGTCGCTGACCTTGAGCGCTCGCAGAAACGATCATCACGCCCGAGATCTTCGCTTCGCATCTCTGCGCCGACCTCCGGCTTCCCTACCACAGCTTCTACAAGGAGATCGTCTCGCAGATCAAACGCCACATTGAGGAGGCTCAGCTCACGGAGAACTACACGGCCCACTTTGGCGACGACCTCGCTTCGGTTCGGGAGGAGAGTCGGCGCTGGTTCGAGAGCAAGTCTTTCAAGCGGAGGAAGATTACCGCCGGCGACGACGAGATGGAGACGGGCGAGTCGACGGAGGAGGGAGGACCCCTCACGCTGAGGGACTTCCCTCGCCAGGAGGGTTTGAACGACGAGCTTCGCGTGACGATCAGGGTACGCCGGGTTTCCTCCTAAACCGCAAGCGACGAGTGCTGACCCTCCCCACCTTCAGCTCGACATCACTCTCGACGCTTTGCAGCTCGTCGACAAGTTCGAATGGGACATCTCCGACTCGCGCAACTCGCCTGAAGCATTCGCCGAGACGTTTGCAGCCGAGTTGGGCCTCTCTGGAGAGTTTCGGTGAGCCTGTCTCGCTCAAAAGCGAAAGATATGCTCGTTTGGCTGACCTCCGCTTTACTACAGCACCGCCATCGCCCATTCGATTCGTGAGCAGGTCGACGTCTACACCAAATCGCTTTGCATCCTCGGTCACGTCAAGGGCGGCGCCATCCCCGACGAGGATCTTCGACGCGAGTTCCTTCCTTCCCTCTTCGAGCCCTTCCGCGCCGAGGCCGACGACTACACTCCCCTCCTCAATCAACTCACGCCGGACGAGGTGGAGCGCAACGACAAGGAGCGCGAGCGCGAGGTCAGGCGCAAGCGTCGGCAGACCAAGGGTCGAGGAGTTACCCTTCCCGATCGCGAGTTCGTCAAGACTCATCGCACGCTCGTTCCCAAGCCCAACACCGAACCCATCGCCTCTTTCCAAGACCACCGAGGCGACATGGTCTACCCCATGCCCGAGCTCTCGCATCCTTACCCTATCGCCCTCCCTCCTCCCGTCGCCAAGCCCGCCGACGTCGAGACGGTGCCCTCGTCGCCGCTCAAGCTCGTCCCAACGCAAGGCTCCGTCCTCGTCCCCGTGGCCGCCGAAGCGCTCAAGGCGGGAGGCAGTCGCCTTCGACGCCTCAAGCAGAACCCCGATGGCACGTTCGCTCCCTTCGATTCGACTTCGGGTAGCGCGACGCCGGGAGAAGCTACACCTCACGGAGCAACGCCGGCGCCTGAACCGCCGAAGAAGGTCGCCAAGCAGAAAGTTCCCAAGAAGCCCGCTGCTGGTCCCTCTTCCGCCAACCTCGAGGCTCTCGGACTTCACGCTCATAACATTGATGGTGCTTGGCATTGCGCAAACTGGTGAGTTTGAACCGACTCCGTCTCGTCGAAAGAAGAGCCCCGACTGACATTGACTCGCCCTCGATAGCGGTGTGCCCGAGAGTGCAGCGGTAGGAAGGCGCAAGGGTCCATCAGGCGCCAACAGTCTTTGTGGGCAGTGCGGTGAGTTGGAGTGCGATGCGAGTCAACGCGCGATTGAGCTGATTTGCCCTCCTTTGCTCGCAGGCAAGTACTTCCACCGCTACCGTCGCCAACGCCCCTGCACCTACACCACCGACCTCGAGACCCATCTTCGGTACAAGGCCGAGGCGGATGCCGCTTCTGCTGTCGCTGCAGAGACGGCGGCCGTGGCGAGCCCGAGGGCGTCAACTCGACTCACCGACGCCGATGGCGAGCAGAGGGTGCAGCGTGCGGCCGGTCGGCCCAAGCCTCGCATCCGCGACTCTTCGGACGAGGAATCGGACGACTCGGACGACTCGTCAATCCCCCTCAAGAATCGTCGAGTGCGAGGACAGTCGCCGGACCTCCCCTTCGTCCAGATCGGCTCACCCGACTCGGACAACAGCTCCAACTCGGCTCCTTCGCCACCACCGACAGACTTGCCGGTACCAACATCCACCTCTGCCGTCGCTCAACCGCCAGCAGCAGTTCCCGCAACCGCCGTCGCTCCCGCTTCATCCTCCTCCGCTCCCGTGAGCTTCGCCGATCTCGTTATCCCGAGCCGAACCCACCGCTCGTTCTCGCTCGCTGACCTTCGCCCGTCTTCTCCCTCTTGTTCGTTCGTGGGTGCAGGAGCCGCTCCCATGGATGCAAGCCGCCGCCGCCGACCTACGCGCCAAGCAGGTCGACGACCGATTCGAGATTATCCCTCGTCCTCGGCCGCCCGATCCCAACCTGCAAGAGTGGCGCATCCGCTGTCTAGATTGCCCTGGCAAGGTGAGTAGTGCGATCTCTAATAACTACTCTCTCCCCTCCCCTTCCCACCATCGCCGCCCGGCCCACCAAACGACGCGATGAAACGAAGTCTCAGTGGACTGACTCGCCTTTCGCCTCCTTCGTACGCAATGCTCGTCTCAGCTCTATAACCTCGGCCCGGGCGAGACGCTGGACAACTTCTCGGTACACTTCAAGAATCGGGTGCATCGTGGCAACGTTGACGCGAGGCTTAAAGGCGGGAAGTAGGAGGGAGAAGGAGCGGCGACCGAGCTTAAGGCAGAGTTCAGCGGCTCGGGTTGCAGGAGCTCAAGGCGGGAGTTGAGGCGGCGGCCGAGGCGGTTGGTTGTAGAGGTGTATGATCCCAATTTTGACCAGATGCACTTGTTGCGGTAATGCTCTCTAGCGCCATTTCTCGGGCGCTGGAGAGAGAGAGGGAGGCGAAAGCGAGACTTTCCTCCTCCTCCCCGCCTCATACCTCGATCAAGGTACGCCTTTGGCGGAGGGGTTCCAGCCAAGTAACCAACATCTGTTTGTTGCCTCCCACGACCGCCATTTCGAGGAGAAAGAGGGAGCTCTTGACGAGAGAGGCGGGTCGGAAGGCGAGGCCGAAGGAGGCGCCGAAGGTGGCTGTCGACCTTCTTTGCGAGGAACTTTTGCACGCGACTAAGGCGGGAGCGGGGTCAAGCTCAAAGAGAGGTGCCTCATCCCCGTCCACGAGTTGGCACTTCAAAGATCGCTGGCAGAAAGAGAGACAGAATCGAGGCTCCAAGAAGTCGGCCAGCCCTCACGCCCTCCTCGACTCCCGACCGTCCTTCTGAGTCCTTCCCTCTTCTCTCCCTCATACCATATTACCCTTTTTACGCACCCGCTTCTCCTCCCCTCAGCCGCCGCTCGACCGTTCTGTAGCTCACCCTCTCTCGAATCTCGGAGTTGGGCTCTCAACGATCTCAACCTTCGCCGACGCGTCTTTCCTCGTCGAGCCAGCTCGCCAGCCGAGCGCTGCTTAGGCCAAGATGCAGCAGTGGGCACCTCCGAGCAGCGGCGAAGGCTGGGATGAGCAACGCAACCCTCAATGGCGAGCCGATCCTGCCTCACAGTCGGTGAGCCTCCCCTTGTCTCCTTTGCGGAGCCTTCGCAGCCCCTCAAGGACTTGGAGCTGATCCATTTGTTTGCCTTCTCGTTCCCGCCTCCAGATCGCAGAGCAGGAGCGATTGCACGCCAGCTGGATGGCCGCTCCTCGCCAGCACCCTTCGATGGACCCTCAGCACCAGCAAGAGCGACCCTCAGTAGCGAGAGCTCACTCGTTCCCCCCTCCGCCTCAAGCAGCCTCTTCATCGTCTTCCAGCTCCAGGCCATCCGCTTCGTCGCCGTCTAGCAGCCAGCACCCCAACGCCTACCATCCCTACGCTTCCCCCAAGAAGCCTCTGCTCTTCATTAATACCGTGCCGCCGACCGATGCCTCCGTCTCCACGAAACCCAAGCGCAAGCGCATCATGCCAGAGCAGCTCAAGGAGCTCTGCGCCTTGTTCGAGATTACCGATTCGCCGTCGTTTGATGCTAGGGAGAAGGTTGGACAGGCGGTGGGCATGACGAACCGTGAAGGTGAGTTGAAAAGAACGAGAAAAGGGGGTTCGGCGCCGAGAAAGCTGACCCTTTTCCTCGACTCTCGTGCCCTCGATCTCCCTCCCAGTCCAAGTCTGGTTCCAAAATCGACGAGCAAAGGTCAACCGAGAGCGTGCAGCAGCGCAGGAAGCCAAGCAGGCGCGCCCAACCTCGTCGCCTCGGGAAGGACCTCCCCCTCTCTCGTCCTTCACCTCTCGTTTCTCGGCCGCTACCGAGGAGCAGCATCCGAGCGGAGTAGGAGAGCATACATGGCGTTATCGCCATACTCCAAGAAGCGTACCGACGCCCTCTGATGCGCCGGACGCTCTCGAGTCAGCCTTCCGCCTCCCTCCCCCTCCCCCTCCCGAACCCGCGCCCCTCCCTCCTTTGCCTCGACCACCTCTCACAACTCGACGCTCGCATCCCGGACCTCCAGGACGCCCCTACTACGAGCAACCTGCTGGACATGGACACGGAATGCCATCGCCTCAACCCTATCTCCTCCCTTCGCCTCAGCCCTCCTACCGCTCGCCGCCGACATCTCATTACTCGCCCTCGAGCTTCACACCGTCCTTCTTCGGCATGACTTCTCCTTCCATGTCGTCTTCGCACGGCAGCACGGGCAGTCAGATGTTCACGCCGAACCCAGGATCCGCCTACTCGGCTTCGTCAGGCTACTTTTCGCACCCCGAGGGACCCTACTCGCCCAGCAACAACTTCTCCTCCCCCTCGGGCACCTTCCTTCGCCTCAGTCTCGATTCTCCTCACACCGGCTCCGCCTACTCGCCACGCTCCAACGCCGGTTCGTTCGAGCAATCCCCCCTTCCTCCTTCCGACCCTCCCATCCACCTTCCGCCCATCGTCTCGCCGCGCATCTGGAACGGGCCTCAAAGCTTCAACGACAGAGATCAGCGTGATCGCGAGTACGAGGTTCAGCGGGCTCGCCAGCGCGACATGGAGCGCGGGCATCAGCGCTCGCAGAGCGAGGGCACGGCGGCCGATGCCATGCGCCTGCCGCCGATGCGAGGTTCCGCCGATCCTCCAAGGCCTTCCTCCTCTTCTTCTCGCCCTCCTCCTTCAGTCTCCCTCCCCACCTCCCCCGAGGACCCTCAATCCGCTCCCCTTCACCCCTCGCCCTCTCGCCCGAGCAGCTCTCATCCCTCCTCGTCACCTCACTCGACCAGGTCGGCTCAACAGCAGCAGCGGCGCAAGACCTTACCCCACCCTTCCTCCCTCGCACATACGTCGGCTCACGGAAACGAGCCAGAAGGAGAGATGGGACCGCCTTCGGGTCCAGCAGGTGTCGGACTCGGAATGCTGGCGATGGCGGGTGAGATGGTCGAGGATGACGAGACGGAGAAGGAGCGTGAAGCGAGGGAACGCTACACGGCTACCAGGAAACTCAGTTACAATGCGTTGAGGGAGCAGGCTTCCTCTTCGGCCGAGGGCGGCGCTGGCAAGGACGCCGAGATGGGAGGGATGTGACATAGCTCTCGATAAGTTGGTACATGCATGCTTGTGCTTTTAGTGTTTTGCCCATACAGTCGGCTTTCTGCTCTTCCTGTAGCCTTTGAGAGCAGCGAAAGAGAGCCAAAGCATCGCCGAAAGAGGAGTCTCTTCGAGTTCGGCTTGTCCAAAATGCTCTTCAGGCGTTCCAGTAACCTCGGAGGGTTGTGTACCGAGCCTAGCGGCCTCCTTGTCGCTTTTCGGAGTTCTTGCGTAAGCTGATCCAAACGCTCGACTTCGAGCGGAGCTCACCGACGCCTCTTGACTTCCTGCCTCTCGCTGCTCTTGTATGGCCTTTCGCCTCGCCACTAGGACTCTCAAACCACTTCTCCCTGCTCGCACGATGTCTACTACTACTCGCATCCCCGTCGCCCTCGAGGTAAGCCGCCATCTTCAGCTTCAGCTCTCGTCAGCTCGCGCCTCGCGGCCGAGCTTTGTAGTTCTCCAGATTGCTCACCATCTTCGTTCATAGGTAACAAGTGACTCAATTTGCCCTTTCTGCTACGTCGGATACAAGAGGATTACCAAGGCCATCCAAATGGCCAAGGACGCCGACCTCCCCCTCGATTTCAGCATCTCCTTCGCTCCCTTCCTCCTCGACCCTACTCTACCAAACTCGCCCGGCGAGACCAAGCGAGATCGCTACATTCGCAAGTTTGGAGGCGCCGAGAAGGTCGCTGCTATGGAGCAGGCCATGATTGAGCGCGGGAAGGCCGAGGGCATCAACTTTAGCTACGGCGGCGTGGTGAGCCAGACGACCGACAGTCACCGTATGATCTCCAAGGCGAGGGAGTTGAAGGGAGAGGAGGGCCAGCTTCGCTTCGTCGAGAGGTACGTTCGCGCTCGCCCACGACCTTCGGCGTTGAATCCCCGCTCACCGCCTTCCTTCCACAGGACCTTTAAGACCTACTTCGAGGAGGAAGGAGACCCAGGATCGCACAACCTTCTCGCCCGCGATGCCGAGACGGCAGGCATCATGAGCAAGGACGACGCCCTCGCCTTCCTCAAGACCGACGAGCTCAAGTCCGAAGTCGAGGCGGGCATTCGCAAGGCTCAGCTGCGCGGCATCTCGGGTGTGCCCTTCACCATCCTCAATGGCAAGCTCGGTATCAGCGGAGCTCAGGAGACTGAGACCTTCTATGAGGTGTTTGAGAAAATTGCTAAGGGCGAGTTGGAGGCGTAGGGAGGGGTGATAGTCGGAGAGCTGTACACGATGCGCTGAAGATAGCCGACGGGTAGTAACAAGATCTTGCAGATATCTGAGCGCGACCCACGGTGTCCTCAAATGCAAGAGGGAGCTCAAGAGTGGCGAGCGAAAGCATCGCCGAAGCTGAGCGCCTCGTTCCTCTGCTTCCTTCTCGAGGCCGGCATACTTGGCCTGGGGAGCTCTCCGAGAATAGATATCTCAATGAAGACTCCTTCCTGCTTTGGCCGTTCTCCTGAACTCGCCTGGCTGGTGCTGGTGAGCCGACTCGGTCCCTCGCTTTCTCGGCTTCAGTTTGCTGATCCTTTGCCCTTCAGATCCCCTCCTTGGAGTCGGTGCGTTGCTGTACCGCTTCAGCTCCTTGCCTTCGTGGTACTGATGGGGGGGGGGGGGGGGGGGGGGGGGGGGGGNNGGAGAAGTCGCCGCCTTCGGAGCCGACGTCGCCGAAGCCTACTTTAACTCGCTCACTTCGACCAAGGGCCTCATCGTCCCTCGAGCCAAGTCTTAGATTAGTGCTGCATTGGAATCTGATCCTCCCAAGCTGCAGGAAAGTCGATGACTCGCCCAAACGAAGCTGCTCTCGCTCTCTCGGTATCGGTTGCAGCCTCAGGCGAAGGGCTACCAGGCGCACGGTGGACTGCATTGAACGTCATACGAATCGTAAAGCAATACTAAAACGGAATGAGGGGAGATTGGAAACCGAATAGAGTCTTCTACAGCAAGAGGCCGACTCCTCCGAGAACGGCGACCATCGAGACTCCCAGCATCATCGCCGAACCAGCTCCAAACTCGGAAGACTTGAGCCCCGAGGAAGCAGGAGCGGAGGTAGCGGCGGTGGAGGCGCTGCTCGAGACTCCAGTGGCGCTGCGCGAGGCAGAGGTGCCGGAGGAGGTAGAGGAGGCCGACTTGGAGCTGGCGCCGGAAGGGATGGCCGAGGTCGTAATGGGAGTGTTGTTCTCTGAGCACGTTTGAGCCCCATATGCGAGGGCTTTCTGAAGGTCGTCTGCCGAGCAGGCTGTGATGTCGGGGGTGGCGGTCAGTAAGAGTAAGAGATCGGGCTCGGCGGTCAGCAAGAGTATAAGAGAATGGCTCCCGGACGAGGCTCTTTCACGCACAAGATTGCTGGCACTCGTAGTACTGTCGAACAGGCGAGGGAGAAGGTCAGCCGAAGAAGCGAGAACGACGAGACGACATCGCCGAAGAAGCGACAACGACGGGACGACATCGCCGAAGCGAGACTCACGGCGAGCTGGAAGGGTGCATCGGTGCAGATGCAGGTGATGTTGGTCACTCCATACGAGGCGCATCCAGTGTTGGGAAGCGAAGTGACTGTGAAGCTCTGGTAGTCAGCAGAGAGCTTGAGACGGGGAGGAGATGCTCGTCGCCGGCCTCCGAACTTCGGGGCTCCTGCCGTCATGTTGGCTGCTTCTGAGCTCTCATACAGCGCGCTCTGATTGATCTTGTCCTATACCTCTCCCTCGTTCACCCTCCTCCCGTCCAGCACAAGAAGCAAGAGTCGCGGTTCTCCCCACTCGGCTCGGCCTGCGCCTTCCCCCTTTCCAGCTCCGAGGAGAGGAAAAGAAAAGTTACTCACGGACACAACTGAGGGCGCAGGAAGGGACAGCAGCGGTCGAAGCAGTGGTAGCCGCGCTCGAGGTAGAGGTGGGGGAGGAAGTCACGTTGGATTGAGCGAGAGCGAGGCCGACGAAGGCGAGAGCGAGGAGGGAGGCGGACAGACGAAGGTTGAGCATGGCGGGAAGCTGTAGGTGAATCGGATAGTGCTTCTGTATCGTTTGCGAATGGATACGAGTGACTGGGAGGAAGGAAAGAGAGAAAGAGTCGGCGGTTGGATCGAAGGAGTCGTTTTGAGAGCTCTCGCATGGACCTGCCTGTGTCTGCTTCCCGCCCTTCACATTTCCATTTCGGTTTCTGGCTGTCCGTTTCAACCAAAGCAGATTCTGTACCATCTTGCTCAGTAGCTGCCTTCCCGGCCTCTCCTTCTCCCTCACCTCTCGCCCCTCCCCCGCATCGAAGCCAAGGATGCGGCCTTCTCTCCCCCTTCTCTGTCTCGCCCTCGTTTCAACCGCCGTCGCCCAATCCTGCAGCAACTACGGCTCGGGCACCAACTGCACCAACTGCCCTTCAGGTCTCGGAGGATCCAACTGCACTACACTCCTCTGCGGCAACGCTCTGCAGCCACCACAGGATCGCCCCTCCTTCTCGCGGTCTCTCGCCGGCGCCGCTTCGTTGGGATGCGATCTCCAGTGCTCGAGTGGATGGACGGGTCCGACATGTAGCGTACCAGTCACTGCTGCTGCCTGTGCTGGGGCGACGAGCGGAGGGGAGAGCGCCGTGCTGTCGAGCGGAGCTTGGGTTTGGACCGAGGGGCATATCAGCTGCGACGTTGTGGTGAGTTGATTGGCTCCTAAACCTTCCTAAGCTACATGTACTAACTTAACCCTTCTACATAGAACCCGACGCTGCAGGGCAGCTTCCCTGGAACCACCACGCTCGACTTTCAGCACGTCGCCGACACCTCCCTCTCTTTGTACCCTTCTACGGCGCCCAACGACACGATGACGGCCCAGCTCTGGTACACACCAAACGAGAGCACCGCTATCATTGAGCAGTTCTACTGCAGAGCCGATACCTGTACGTTCAGGCTTCGCTTCTCGGACAAGAGCTATCGCCGAGCTGACTTACGTCCTCCACAGGCTCTCAAACCAACTCCACCAGCACAACTGCGGTCTCTGTAACCTGGGCCTGCAAGAACCTCAAGTAACTCGCGCTCTACGACGTGATCTCGTGCAGCATGGGGCATGAAAAGCTGACCTCTCGTCTCTTTCACAGGTGCACCTGCATTCCCGGCACCGCCTTCTGCGGCGGAGGAAACATCGACCTCGCCGATACTATTAACGGGCTCTCGGGAACCATCTCCGTCACCTGCGATGCCGCTGGAGCGTCCTGCGCCTTCAAGCAGTCCGTCCTGCAGACGCTCTTCGGCGCCGACGGTCTCTCGCTCTCGGGCTGCCAGCACGGCGAGTGCGTTCGACCCAGCGACATCGCGACCATCGCCTCCAGCTTCAGCACATCTTCGACCGGAGGCGGCAGCAGCCTCAGTCCTGGAGTCATCGGAGGTCTCGCCGTGCTCGGAGGGATCGTCCTCTTCCTACTCGCCCTTCTCGGCCTCGGCTTCATCTCTCAGAGGAAGGCTAGGCGTCAGCCGATCAAACTGGTTGACCCGGACGAGGGCAAGGCAGCGGGAGCCGCAGGCGTGCGATGGGAAGCCCTCGGTTACGCTCTCCCTGCGCGAGCGAGGAGCTGGATCCCCGGTCGACCTCGTCGAAACGGCCGCATCATCCTTGACAACCTCAACGGCCACGTCGAAGGAGGTCAACTCTGCGCCATTCTCGGTCCCTCGGGCGCCGGCAAGTCGACGCTGGTGGATCTCCTCGCCGGCAAGCGCAAAAGCGGCGAGAAGTCGGGCTCGGTGCACTTTGCGTTGCCCAGCGAGTGGAACGAAAGCGTCAAGATCGGAGTCGTGGATCAACATGACATCCTTCCGCCTACCAGCACCGTTCGCGAGGCGCTTCTCTTCGCCGCCAACCTCAAGATGCCGGAGAACGTCTCTCAAGCCATCAAGAAGTACGCTTCTTTCCCTCTGCGCTTCTCCATGGAGCCCTTACTGCTACAGCAACTGCTCATTCTTCTCTCCTTCGTACAGCCAACGAGTATTCGAAGTTCTTGCTCAGCTCGGGCTGCAGGACGTCGCCGATTCCAAGATTGGAGGGACCGAGCGTCGAGGGATCTCAGGTGGAGAACGAAGGCGTTTGAGCATTGGACTCGAGCTTCTCGCTGCTCCTTCAGTACTCATCTGCGACGAGCCAACGTCTGGTGAGCCTTTCGCGCTTTTTCTCGTCTCTCTATCGCCGAGCTGACTCGGTGTTCGTTGCCCATGCTAGGTCTCGACTCGACCTCCGCTCTACGCGTCGTACAAGTGCTCAAAAGTCTCACCGATCCTCCGCACGGCCGTAAAACTACCGTCATCACGGTTCGTCGTCGATTCCATGCTTCGCCGAGCTCGCGACAGCTTGCTGACCGCTTCTTGCTTTTCCAGACCATTCACCAGCCTTCGTCGCAAATCTTCTACCTCTTCGACCATGTCATCCTTCTCGGTGGAGGTCGTCAGCTCTACAACGGCTCGCCGAACAACGTCGCCAAGCAGTATGCAGTCCCCGAGGGATGGAACCCGGCGGATCGTGCGCTTGATCGTTCGTTTCGTGTCCTTGCTCCAAGATAGTAATGCCTACTCTCCCTTACAGACCTCCTCGACATCGCCAGCTCGCCCTCGGTTGTGGCGCCTCGACACGCCTCGCTCACCGGCAGCAGCGCCGACTCGGACAAGGATGGCGACCTTCTTCCTACCAGGCCCGTCCTGCGCAAGTTCTCGTTGGTCGCCGAGGGTCCCTCATCCGTCAAGATTCAGTCAACCCCCGTCACTACCCTCCTCACCCAGTTTGAGGTGCTCGCCGCTCGAGAGCTTCGCAACCTTCGGCGCGATTGGACGCTCGTTGTGATGCATGTGACGGTCTCGGCGATTGTTGGTCTTTTCGTTGGAGGTCTTTACTACAAGGTGAGCTAGGCAGAGTGCTGCAAATGCGCGCCAGCACTCATCGTCTCTCTTCTCGCAGGTCAACCTCACGATCGGAGGTTTTCAAAGCCGAATTGGAAGCCTCTTCTTCCTCGCCGCCCTTCTCTCCTTCTCCTCCCTTTCGACTCTCTCCAACTTTAGCAACGTCAAGCATCTGTTCCTTCGCGAGCGCGCCAACAGCTACTACTCGCCCTTCTCGTGGTTCTTGTCTCGCGTCGTTCTGGTGAGTCTGGCTTCCTCCCTACAGCGAAGAGCAGATCTGACGGTTCCGTCTAATAGGACATCATCCCCCTTCGCATCTTTCCTACCATTATCGTCTCCTGTATCGTCTAGTAAGCGCTCTCGCCCATCGCCGAGTCGCCGAGTCGGCTCAAAAGTCCTCGCTGACCCTCCTTGCACTACACAACAGCTGGATGGTCGGTTTAGCTCATTCTGCAGCTCACTTCTTCAAGTTCCTCCTCATTTTGATCCTGTTCAACATCGCGACGACGATGTGGAACGTAAGTCGGTTCGCTCTTCCTTCGCTCTCGCCGCACAGCTGACCCTCGACCACACAGCTCTTCCTCGCCGCCATCATCAATGATTCAGGAATCGCCATCCTCGTCTCTTCGGTGATCAACCTCTTCCAGATGGTGAGTGAATGGATTCGAGCCCGAGCACGGCTCGGCCTCAGCTGCCGAGTCGGCTCAAAGTCCTCGCTGACCCTCCGCACTACACACTACACAATACACAATACTGAGCTTTCCCGCGCATAGGCCTTCGCTGGATTCTTCGTAAACCTCGCCTCCATCCCTCCCGTCCTTCGCTGGCTTCAATGGCTCGCCCCCCTCAAGTATACCCTCGAAGCGCTTGCCGTCAATGAAGTCTCGGCAGGACTCATGATTGTCGACTCGCTCGAGGGAGTCAAGGTCCAGATCAACGCTGAGGTCATTATGGCAACACTCTTCGGTTTCAAGGGAGACGCTTACTACAGAGACGTCCTCGTCCTCTTCGCCTTCCTCATGGGTTTCGCCTTGGCGCTCGTAGTCACGGTGGTGGTCAAGCTACGCGAGCTTCGATAAGGTTCGGTTTGGGGGTTTGGGACTCGCGGGGGGGATAGAGCGGCGCCGAGCTTGTCTTGTCGTAGCAATCTTGTTTTGCGATTCACTATGCATCTCTCGTTCACAAGGTCGGCGAGAATATTGATGAGAGAGGCGCTTTAATATAACAACAGACCCTACATGCCCAATTTCGCCTCGCCCGTCGCAATCAACGCCTCCGCCTCGGCTCGCTTCGCCGACATCCTAACATGCTTGAACAGCGAGACCAGCGAGGCGGGGGTTACTCCCTCCAATCGCTTCGCTTGACCCAGTGTAGTCGGTCGGTGAAGGGCGAGCCGTTGGCGGACCTCCGTCGACATGCCCGGCATCAGCGAGTAGTCGATGTCCGGGTCGATGGCCAGTTGCTCGTCGCGGAGGAACAAGGCAACGTCGTGAGTCTGCGAAACGATAGATGTCAGGTCGAGGCGGATGGAGCGACGACAGAAGATTAAGACTTACCTGTCGAATGATGTGTTGCTTGTAGAGGCCCTCGATGTTGAGGCGCTCTAGGATCCGAGGCGAGAAGTGTTGAAGAGCTGGGACGACGGGGAGGAGACGTTGGATGTCGACACCCTTGTAGTGAAGGAGATCAAAGGCACTGCGAAGAAGGGCGTCAACGCTGAAGTCTCGGCACATTTAACGGAACCTCTAAAACCTACCTTCGGCGCTGTCCGTCCAGCCTGACCTCGAAGCCCTCGCGGTTCCAGTGTTGCGGTGGAAGGGTGAAGTCCTCCAGGAGAGCAATTCCTCGATCGAGATCGCCCTTGGTGGTGGTGAGCTGGGCCCATCGCTCGTCCGAGACGACGCCGACTGCCCTTCCTTTCGCCGTCAATCGCAAGTCGGCGTTGTCCGACCGAAGCGAGACGCGGTACTCGCTCCTCGAAGTGAACATGCGATCTGTGGGTGAAGCCAAGTCAGCGATGAGCGAAGCGAGGGCAAGGGCGACGCCGACGCCGAAGGAAAGTGAGAAGCGACGTACAAGGCTCGTTGACGCCCTTCGTCACGAGATCGTCGACGAGAACGCCGATGAAGCCGTCTGCTCGGCTGAGGGTGAGCTGATCTCGACCGAGAGCCGAGAGCCCGGCGTTGCAGCCAGCGAGCACTCCTTGAGCGGCCGCCTCCTCGTAACCCGTGGTCCCGTTGATTTGACCGCAGAGGAAGAGACCCTGTGGGGAAGTAAAGGTGAGCTTGTCGAGTCTTTTCCTCGAGAGGATTGAGGTGTTACGTACCGATATCCGCTTCGTCTCGAGAGTGTCTGCGAGTGCGAAGGGTCAGCTCCTTGTCGATCGAGGCGAGCAAGCTGGAATGGTAGACATACGCTTGAGCTCTCGCGGATCCACATGATCGTACTCAACGCCGTAACCAGGCTGAGTCATCTCGACGTTCTCCAACCCGCGAATGCTCTTGAGGAGCTCGAGCTGGTTCTCGGCGGGGAGCGTCACGCTGATGCCGTTCGGGTACACAAGATCTGCGAAATGGAGTATCAGATTTGGACTCTCGCGTAAGCCAAGACGCGCAACTCACCCGAGTCGTAGCCCTCCGGCTCGAGCCAAACGGTGTGGCTGAGCTTGTCGCCGAAGCGGATGACCTTGGACTCGATGGATGGGCAGTAGCGAGGACCTGTACAGCAGGAGCGGGGGTTAGCTCGATGTTTCTCTCGACCTGAGCTTTCACGTACCCTTGACGGTCTCACGAATGTGGATGGAGCGGTGAAGGTTCGCCGAGACGATGGCGTGAGTCCGCTCGTTCGTCTCCGTCTGGAAGCACGATATTTGATTATCCTATGAGGCGCAGGTGGTTAGCGAGAGGTATTAAGCTGCTCATTCTTGCTCTACGCACCTCATTGGCGACACGGTCGGTCATGAAGGAGAAAGGGTTCGCAGGGCGATCGCCGACCTGCTCGACGAGGCCCTTGAAGTTGATGGAGGATTTGAGCAGTCGCGGCGGAGTTCCAGTCTTGAGGCGTGCGAGGTTGAAACCTGCCTCCCTCAGCGAGCGCGAGAGGGAGTAGGCAGCAGGCTCGTTGATGCGACCGAAAGGTGTCGTCTCGAGGCCGATGTGAGTCTCTCCGCCGAGAAAAGTGCCGGTGGCGATGACGATGGACTTGCAAGGGATAACCTCGCCTTGATCTGTAGGCAAGGAAGCGCTCAGCAAGAGGCGAGAGCGTCACAAGCTCTCTCACTCACCGACGCGAAGGCCGACTACTCGGCGAGCCTCGCCTTCCACCGGTTCCGAAAGCACGACGTCCTTGACACTAGCGCTTCGAATCTCCAAGTTGGGATAGTTGTCGAGGACGTCCTGCATGTTGCGCTTGTAGAGCTTGCGGTCGATTTGAGCGCGAGGACCCTGCGAAGAGAAAGGAGACAGGTGAGCGGCTGCTTCCAGCTACCACGAGAACAGGGCAGAGCAGCGTACATATACTGCAGGTCCCTTACTGCGATTCAGAACGTGGAACTGGATGCCAGCGAGGTCTGCAAAGCAGGAAAGGTGAGCTTCGTCCTCTCGCCGCGAACCAGCTTCTACTGACCCGAGATCTTGCCACAGAGGCCGTCCAGAGCATCCACCTCTCGCACAAGCGTTCCCTTTCCGACTCCTGTAGACTCGAGTCAGCAAATGTCCAGCAGCTTCGCCGCAAGAACGCACCTCCAAACGAGGGATTGCAGCTCAGCTCGCCGATTGTGTCGAGCCTCTGCGTGAGCAGCAAAGTCCTAGCACCCGCTCGGGCAGCAGCAGCAGCAGCCTCACACCCAGCATGACCTCCACCGACAATCACCGCGCCGTAAGAAGACAGAGGGGCGGGTTGCGTCTCGTGCGCGAGCGATGGCGAAAGTTTCGAGTCGACTTCTGTAGCGAAGGTGCGGGTGACCTGCGAAGAAGATCCCAGGCGATGAGGGATGCTGTAAAGCGCTCTCCGAAGCGCTGTGCGGCTGAGCATCGTGACGAGGTGAAGATGAGGAGGGCAAAGGGGCGCCGAGCGAATGGCGCCGAGGTCTTGATCGTCTTGAGCTTCGCGAGCGAGTCGACTCCCACCGCTGTAGGTCAATCTTAATACTGCGTCTGTTGCATAGCTATCTAATCTCACACAATCTAGAAATGATCCCTCCTCTTCATATCATCACGGCCTTCGAAAATGTCGGTGAACGGCTTCACCTCCCGCTGCGACCGAGCAACCTTCTCGACCTTCTGTAGCACCCTAAAGAGGTTGCTTCCCGCTACTCCTCGAACCTCCTCGTCGCTCCATCCTCGGCGAATGAGCTCAGCGAGCAAGTCGGGATACTTGGAGGCGTCCTCGAGTCCGACGGGGGTCTTTCCAATCCCGTCGTAGTCCGAGCCAATCCCTACGTGCTGTCGTCCAGCAAGCTTTCCGATGTAGTCGGCGTGGTCGGCGAGAGAAGAAATGTTGGCGCGAGTCCCCTCCTCGCCCCATTCACTGATGAAGTCGGGGGAGAAGTTGAGCATGATGAGGGAGTCGCCCGAGGGGATGCTGTGGACGAAGGAGATCAGCCAAAGCCCGTCGACTGAGTCTCGAGAAAAAACTTACTCCTTCTCCGCCTCATTCGTGTCATTTCCCCATCCGAGACCACGCTCGCCGTCCTTGCTCAAGTCGACCTTCTCCCTTCCCTCGTTTCCAATCCTTCCGATGCGGCGGAGGATCGAGTCGGGCACGTTCCGGACAGCAGCGTGTACTCCTCGAGCGTTTGAGTGAGAGAAGATGGGAGGGGCGAGGGAGAGCGAGAGGGCGTCGGAAGCGGTGGAGGGCGCGGTGTGGGAGAGGTCGACGATCATGCCGAGGCGGTTCATCTCCTTCACTGCGACGCGACCGAAGGGCGAGAGTCCGCCCCAGCGAGGAGTGATGGGAGTGCCCTGCATGCCGCACGAGTCGGCGAGAGCGTTGTGGCAGGTGTGGGTGAGGGTGACCTGGGCGAAAGAGGATCAGCAAGCCGTTCCACGAGACTTGGGCGAAAGACTCACGTAGCGAGCGCCGAGAGCATAGTATGCGCGCAAGCTTGATAGAGAGCTCCCAAGCTGGTGTCCTCTGCAAAGTGGACGAGGTGAGCTTTCGCCTCTGCGCAAGGAGCAAGCGAAGCGACGTACCCTTCAACGCCGAGCATGCCTCCAATCTTGCCCTTCTTGATGGCACGCTTCCAATCCTTGGCGGTGAGAGTGAGCTCAAAGGTCTGCAGTAGGATAGAAACTGTCAGCGAGAGGCAGGCTTGAGATTCGGGGCCGAACTCACGTCCGAATGCTTGTCAATCAGCTGCCGAGCGACATCAATCTGCTCGATGGTATCCCTGACGCGGTGCGTAGGAGTAGTGAAGTTGCCATCGTTGTCGAGAGGGTATCCAGCATCCTCGGGGCACATGATGTACGTTGACCAGAAGAAACCGCCGACTCGCCCTTCTCGCAGCCTGGGGATGTCGACGTGACCTCTCACAGCGCCGTCGAGGTCAATCTCGTCGACCTGGTTGCGGAAGAAAGCTCGAGCGAGAATGGGGAGGTCGATATGTCCGTCTGTAGGAGAGTCAGCGAGCCTGCTCCGCTCGGGCTTTGGGAGACGCCATCTCAACTCACCTATGACAGGACTCGTCTCCAACAACGCCAAAGCACGCTCCCGGGGTTCACTCGGTAGCGGGCGCTTGGACTTGAGCCACCATGCAGCATCCTCGAGGGCACCTGGAGCGGCAGGGGAGTTGGCGAGAGCGAGCAAGAGGAGCACGCAAGCTGCCGCGAGTTTGGACAGCCGCTGCTTGCTGGTACGAGGTGCCGGAGTCGAGTAGACAGGTCGATATGCCGTAGGAAGTCCCATCGAGGTCAAGAAGTAGTAGCGAGGTGAGCGGGAGGAAGCAAACCGTCGACCGTCGTTGGCCGGCCTTGATGAGCTCAGCTTCGAAGCGGCTGCTATACACCGTCTTGCGCTTTTTTACAGCAAAGTAGAAGGGATGAAAGCCTATCGAGTAGCTCTCTGACCGCCAAATCCGACGTGGAGCTCCTCTCACCCCTTTCTCGGCGCTCGGAGAAGGGTTGCCTTCCTGCCTCCAACGGGCGGTCGGGAGCCGGCCGTGTAGCTCATTCATAGCAGCTCGAATTCGAATCGCATTCAACTGAAGCTGAAGCTCGCCGCAAGCTTCAGTCGCTGCCAGGAAGGCAGGTCTCGCCGAGCTTTCGCCTTTCGCCGTCTCCAGTTCTCATCTCGGCAGACGGGAGGGAGCGGTCCAATGTATTTCGGATTAGGAAGGGGGGATTTACAACAAAGGGCGGCGGCGGGGGGAGAGATATCAGGAAGAGGAAGGAATCGTCTAGTTGTGGCTTCCAATCCAGGCCGACCAAGGCTTGACGTCCTTGGGCACACGGCCCTCGGTGTAGCCCGTAAGCTCGCCCGCCAGCATCTTCTTGGAAAGAGCCTGCACCCAGAGGTCGGCGAGGGGTCCGTTGTTAATCAGGACGATGCCGAAGTCGACGGCGTTCCTACGAGATGGGAGAGCGAGTCAGCTTCGGCGAGGAGGGGAGGAGATGAGAACGGCGAGCAAGAACGTACCTGCGAGCGACGTAGTCCTCGTCAACAGTGTCGCGTCCACGAGCCTTGGCGAGGTTGATGACCGATTGAATGTCGTACTTCTCGAAGACCTCCTACGAACGGGCGAGGAAGGGTGAAGAGGTCAGCTCGGGCTCTTCCTCGACGGCGGAAAGCTCGGAAGATCAAACGCACCTGAAGCTTCCTCTTGTCCTTGAGGGGGAAGAAGATGCGCTCGGTAGGGGAAACGTAGTCGAGGGAGTTGAGGTACTCCTCCACAACGGGCGAGGAGCAGAAGAGCTTGAATCCGAGGTCGGAAAGGCCCTTGGCGACCTTGGCCATGAAGGGGGAGGCGACATCACCACCGATGAGGACACCCGACTTGGCTTGAGGGACCTTGAAGCCGTTGGTCGAAGTGAGCGAGTTGAAGTAGGCTTCGGCGACGTCGGCTCCGAAGGCGGCGACTTCTCCGGTCGAGGCCATCTCTGTGAGAGGGGAGGAAGGATCAGTGACAGGAAGTCGAAGAGCTGAAGCGGTATAGCAACGCACCGACTCCGAGGAAGGGATCTAGAGGGAGAGCAAAGGGATTAGCAAACCGAAGCCGAGAAGAGCAAGGGAACGAGTCGACTCACCAGCACCGGCCAAACGAGTCCAGGAGAACTGAGGAACCTTGATAGCGACGTAATCCCTCTTCTCGGCCATGAGGTCGACGGGAGCAGGAACGTCCTGTCCAACAATGGCGGCGGTAGCGACGTCGATAAAGTTGGTGCCGAGGACCTTGGAAACGAAGGGGAACGAACGGGAAGCACGAAGGTTGCACTCGATGACCTTGAGAACGGTCTCCTCTCCCGGAGTCTCCTTGCGAATGATTTGCATGTTGAAGGGTCCCGAAATCTCGAACGCCTTGGCGACCTTTTGAGCAATCTCCTTGAGGCGAGCGAGATCATCGTCGACGAGAGAGAAGGGGGGAAGAACGAGGGTGGCGTCTCCAGAGTGAACTCCAGCGTTCTCGACGTGCTCGGAAACGGCGTGGACGAGGAGCTCGCCCTTGTAGGCGACGGCGTCGATATCGATCTCCTGAGCCGCGTCGATGAACTTGGTGATGACGGTGGGGTGCTCGGAGGAAACCTCGGCGGCGGCGGTGAGCGAGTGCTCGAGGGTAGACTCGTCCCAAACGACGTTCATGGCGGCACCGGAGAGGACGTAAGAGGGACGAATGAGGACGGGGTAGGAGACCTTGTTGGCGAAGGCCTTGGCCGACTCGACGGTGGTGGCCTCAACCCAGTCGGGTTGGTCGATGCCGTTCTTGTCGAGGATGGCGGAGAACTTGTGACGGTCCTCGGCGTTGTCAATCATGTCGGGGTCGGTTCCGAGAACCTTGACGCCAGTCTCCTTGAGGCGAAGGGCGATGTTCTGAGGCAGTTGACCTGTTGTCGAGGGAAGCGACACCAGTCAGCACGAGCTCGTACTGTAGCAAAGTAGAAGAGAGAGAGAAACTCACCACCGACGGAAACGACGACACCCTCAGATCCCTCGAGCTCGTAGATATCCATCACACGCTCCCATCCGAGCTCCTCAAAGTAGAGACGATCGGCCTCATCGAAGTCGGTAGAAACGGTCTCGGGGTTGTAGTTGATCATGACCGTCTTCTTTCCCATCTCGCGCACCTTGCGAGCGCAAGTAACGGCGCACCAATCGAACTCGACCGACGATCCAATGCGGTAGACTCCGGATCCGAGGACCATGGTGCCGTTCTCGTTGAACTCGATGTCGTGCTCCGAGGCGTTGTAGGTGGTGTAGAGGTAGTTGGTGTGAGCGGGGTATTCGGCAGCGAGGGTATCGATACGCTTGACGAAGGGGGTGACGCCGAGCGACTTGCGGTGAGCGCGAACGGCATCCTCGGTCGAAGGAACGGGGAGGAGGTCGGCGATTTGACGATCCGAGAAACCCATGCGCTTGGCCGTCTTCATCAAGTCGTGCGAGATGGAAGTGAGGTCGGCGGTAGCCTTGAGGGTGCGGTGGACTTGGACGATGTTGTCGAGCTTGTAGAGGAACCAGTTGTCGATCTTGGTAAGACGGTGGATGTCCTCGACCGTGTAGTTGCAGTTGAGCATGGCGTGAGCGATGGCGAACAGGCGCTGGTCGGTGGGAACCTGGAGGGCGTGGTCGAGGTCCTTGGGCTGGAAGTAGGCCTCGAATCCAGCGTAACGGGGGTCGACTTGACGGATGGCCTTCTGAAGCGACTCCTCAAAGGTGCGACCAATGGCCATGACCTCGCCGACCGACTTCATCGACGAGCCAACCTCGCGGTTGACGTACTGGAACTTGGCGAGATCCCACTTGGGAATCTTGGTGACGATGTAGTCGAGCGAGGGCTCGAAGCACGCGGTAGTGGTCTTGGTGACGGCGTTGGGGAGCTCGGGGAGGGTGTGGCCGAGAGCGATCTTGGCGGCCGTGTAGGCGAGGGGGTAGCCGGTAGCCTTGGAGGCGAGAGCCGACGAACGAGAGAGACGGGCGTTCATCTGTGGTGGACGAGAGGTTAGCGATGAGATCGGTATGTAGTAGTTGGAGGAGAGACTCACCTCGATGACCATGTACTCGCGCTTGTTGGGGTTGAGGGCGTACTGAACGTTGCACTCTCCGACGACTCCGACGTGACGAACGATCTTGATGGCGGCCGAACGGAGCATGTGGTACTCGTCCTGTAGGGAGACAAGGAGAGTCAGCTTTCAAGCTCATCGGTAGGCGAGAAGCGAGAGCGAGCTCACATCGGAGAGAGTCTGCGAAGGAGCGATAACGATCGAGTCTCCGGTGTGTGTGCCGAGGGGGTCGAAGTTCTGTAGTAAAGCACAAGGGGATCAGCGACTGTTCTTCGACTCAATCTCAAGACGACTACTCACCTCCATGTTGCAGCAGATAATAACGTTATCGGCGGCATCCCTGACGACCTCGTACTCGAGCTCCTTCCATCCCTTGAGGGACTTCTCAATGAGGACCTGAGGCGAGAGGGAGAGGGACTTGGCGGAAAGGTCACGAAGTTCGTCCTCGTTCTCGGCGAAACCGGATCCGAGTCCTCCGAGCGAGAAGGCCGAACGGAGGATGACGGGGTAGCCAATCTTCTCGGCGGCGTCGAGCGCGTCCTTGACGGTCGAGACGGCGACCGAGTGGGCGGCGGGGATGCCGATCTCTGTTGGAGGTGAGAGGGAGAGTCAGCGCGGAGCAAGAAGAAGGAGAAGGAGAGATAGGACGGACCCTCAAGAGCCTTGCAGAAGAGATCACGATCCTCGGAGACCTCGAGGGTGCGAATCTGAGTTCCAAGGACCTTGATACCGAGGCGCTCGAAGACTCCCATCTTCTCGAGTTGGATACCGACGTTGAGGGCCGTCTGTCCTCCGAAAGTGAGGAGGATACCGTCGGGCCTCTCCTTCTCGAGGATGTAGGCGACGTACTCGGCGGTGATGGGGAGGTCTGTAGTGTGATATACAGAGTGAGTTCAATTTGTAGAAGAGAGGTAGAGTAGCGCAAAGAGCTCACAGTAGACCTCGGAAGCCATCTGGTGGGAAGTCTGAATCGTCGCGATGTTGGGGTTGATCAGGATAGTCTCTGCGGGCGATTCGACAGGGGTTAGCGTTCAGAAATCATTTTGAAGATGTAGAAAGAGCTCAAACTCACCGACGTTGGACTCCTTCATGGCCTTGATGGCTTGGGCGCCTGTGTGAAGCGAAACAAGAAAAAACGCGCTCAGCTCTAGCGCTTCGATAAGGCGATGGGGAGGTGTTGAAGCTCTGCCATGGTAGCAGGGTGGTAGATAGAGTTGATCTCTACCATCCCGCCCGCGCTCGTCCCCCCTACTACCCCTCGACGAGCTATCGGGAGCTCGCAACTCTTTGCCCTTTCCCCTCGGCTCGGTTTCGAGAGAAATGACTCACCAGAGTAATCAAACTCTCCGGCCTGACCGATGGAAAGTCCACCAGATCCCACAATGAGAACCTTCTTGACATCGGGCCTCTCAAGCTTGGGAAGGACGGCTTGGGAGAGACGACGAGCGAGGTCGGAAGCGGCCGAGGTGCCATCCTTGGTCTGAATGTGTTGAAATTGGGACGAGATGTCGACGACTTCGGACTCGTTGCGACGGGAACGGGTGGTGGAGAAGGCGCGAGGGGCGGCGACGGGGGAGGAGAGAGCCCTAGCGGTGGAAGGGAGGGAAGGGAGAGGGCGAGCGCGAGGGAAGCGAGGGGTGATGGTGCGGAGCATGTTGAGGTGTTAGGTGTGTATAATAAGGGAGGGTTTATTCAATGGCCGATTGCTTTGTAAATGACGGAGTCGAGGCTGTTGGCGAGTAGGGAGCAGCAGGAGAGGAGAGAGCGAGAGGGAAAGGAAAGAGGGTTAGCTCTTATCGCTTTGAGCTGTAAAGCAGAGAGAGAGCGAGATGAACCTACTAGTCGATTCTGGTCTCTGCGCCAAGGAACCAAACAGGCCTGTAGAAGAGTAGTACAGAGAGAAGAGGGGAAGAGAGAGGGGAGGAAAAGTGAGCGGTCGCGGTCGATTGACTCGGGCAGAGAGAGAGAGAGAGTGGGGCTGGTAAGAGGCAGGAGCTAATGACCTACATGCAAGTGTTGAGTGCTTGCTGAAGAGGGAAGGGAAGGGGAGACAGTCCAAGTTGCTGCCTAGTAGAAGCTGGGCCGGGGAGAGCTGAGAGCGAGTGAGGAGGAGGAAGCAAACGAGCGAAGCGATTTTCCTCTCGAAGCTCGAGACCAGCCCGACGATTTCGGCCCCAAGTCGAGACAAGTCAAGCGAATGTGGGACTGACTGGCTTGACTTCCAACGCTTCGCTGAGTTCTTACTACAGCTCAACTCAAAGTCAGTTGTACTCAACTACAGCTCACTCCTCGCCCTCTGCTCCCTTACTAACTCGACTCTTTTCACCCACCCACCTCGACGCGTCTCTCTCACCCCAGCAGCCAGCTCAAGCTCAGCTCAACTCAGGATGAAGCTCTCTCTAGCCGAAGCTTACCAAACTCTGGAAATCCAACACGGTATGCTCTTACTCTTACTCTCCTACACTCTCCAACGCCAAACCTGACCCCACTCTCTGCTCACCTCTCGCAACCAGGATCGAGCGTAGAGGAAGCTCGCCGTTCGTATCGCTCCCTCGCACTCAAGCACCATCCCGACAAGAATGAAGGATCAGAGGAAAGCACCCTCATGTTCCAAGTGAGCTAACTCTTCGCTTTGACCCTGTCGTCGCGTTTCGCATCCCTTTCGCTGACTTCTCTCTCTCTGCTCTACCTACCCACAGCGCGTCTCAGCAGCCTACGAACGTATTCAAGCACACCATTCAAAGTCTGAACCTCGTGGCTACCCAGGCGGCGGCGGAGGAGGAGGAGGAGGTGGCATGGGAGACTTCAGCTTCAGTCCAGGATTCGGTCGATCACCAGGCTTCGGCGGAGGCGGAGGATTCAGTACCTTCTCGAGTGGAGGAGGGTTCACCTTCTTTGGTCCGGGCTATCGTCCGGGGATGATGGGTGGGCAGTTTGATCGCGATTATATGAGGGCGGGAGGTGGAGGAGGGTACTATGAGGGGGATAGTGACGAGTATGATGAAGAGGATGATGATGAGTACGATAGTTATGAAGATGAGGATGATGGCTATGGAGAAGGCGGCAACGACTTCTTCTCGTTCATGTGAGTTTCTCGGCGCTCGCTCTCGGCTGCGCTCGTTTATTGAATCCCAGCTGACGCTCTCTCCCTCTTATTCACATAACAGGTTCCACGACATCCTCAACGGCGGCTACGGTTCTCGTCAATCCTACCGCCAACAGCAACCCAACTACCATCCCGAAACGGAGGAGGAGAAGGAGAAGCGTCAGGAGCAGAAGAGGGAGGCGCATGAGAGGTCCCGTCGTCGTGCTATGAAGGATAGGGCTGAGGCTTTGGCCGCCGAGGAGAGGAGGCAGAAGGAGGCAGAGTTGGAGAAGGAACAGAGGGAGCAGGAGAGGGAGGAGGGTGAGTTTTGAGGCTGCAAGGAGAGAGCACTCTCATCAGAGCGCCGAGCTGACCTGTCTATCCCCCCCTTCTCTCACTCTTTCTTACACAACAGAACGCAACGCCGGTTCTGCCCGTCGCGAGGACAAAGCCGCTCGCAAACGTCAAGCCCTCGCCGCCGAGAAGGAGCTCGCCGCCTCTCGCGCTCTCGAACGCCTGCAAGCCGCTCAAGCTAAGCGTTCGGCCGTCTTTGCTGCTGCCAGGAGAGGGGATAGCGCGGCTGTCAAGAAGGGCGTTTGGGAGGATAGTGTCGGCGCGAGCGATGGGGAGTGGTTGAAGGGGATGGAACCGAAGGAGGAAGAGAAGGTTGAGGTGGAGGAGAAGAAGCACAAGGACCCCAAGCAGCAGCCTCAACAGCCGAATGGATCGACCAAAGGCAAGGGCAAGGGCAAGGGCAAGGGCAAGGGAGGCAAGAAGGAGAACGGCGTTGATTCCAAGATCAAGGAGGCCGAGAAGGAGAACCTCAAGACTTCGACGCCGACTCCCACGCCTGCGCCCAGACCTACTCCTACTCCTACTCCTTCCACTCCCGCTCCTTCGGCCAACGGCACCACTCACGCCAACGGCACCAGCGGAGGTGGAGGCGGCGGTGGAGGAGGCAAGAAGAAGAAGAACAAGAAGAAGGGCAGCAACGCCGGCGCCAACCAATCCAACTCTGCTCCCCCCGCTTCAACTTCCTCAGCTACCACCGCCGTCAACTCTCCCTCTTCCTCCCCCGTCGTCGATTCGTCCGACAAGTTCCCCACCGAGCAGAACAAGTCGACCCCCTCCTCCTCGGCGAAAGCGGCTAAACCGACCAAGACGGATCCTAAAGAGACGTTGCTGCATATCGCCGTTCAGAAGGGTGATGAGGATTTGGTGAAATGGTTGTGCGATCATGGTGCGTTGTCACTCCTCTCCTCTCCCTCGCTCTCTCGCTAACCTCCTTCCTCGTCGCTCGATGAACCAGGCGCCCTCCCCGAAGAGCGCGACTCCCACTCCTTCACCGCTTTCCACTACTCCCTCCAACTGGGCCACCTCTCAATCATCCTCTACTTCCTCTCCGACTATCCTCTCTCCTCCACCCCCGACCTTGCGTACCCTCCTCCTCCGAATGAATCGCTCCTTTCCCTCGCCGTGACGAGTGGGAAAGCCGATGTTGTCGAGACGGTGTTGCAGGAAAGTGAGGTAGAGGATGTAGCGGGTATTTGGGAGTGGATTGAGGAGGTCCTTAGAGGGGGAAGGAGCGAGATGGAGGTAAAGGAGTGGGAGGAGGTCAAGTGGGTGTTGGCGGGCAAGGAGGGGGTGAGTTTTAACGCGCTTCTCTCGCTTGCTGAACGAGAGGACGAGGCTGACGCTTCTTGATCGCCACAGTTCACCCCGCCCGAAGGCTACCGCCGTCGTCGTCGTCCCGCTTCGGGTCGCTAGACCACAGCAGCACCAGCAAGCAGCAAGATACCCCTCTCGTTCCCCCCCAAAAAAAACTCGCGTTCAACTCCTAGCAGGCTTCGTCTCTTCCTTTCAGTCAATTCAGTCACTCAGTGCCCCTTCCCCTCGCCCTCTCTTGATCTGTGCCCCCCCCCCCTCCCTTCTTCTCGCTGTATCTAGTACCCCTCCCGCTCTCGGCTTGCTCGATATCCCCCCTTCTTCTCTGCTTTACTTTGCGTAGATGGTGAAAAAGGAAGTCAGAAATCGCTACCCTTTGCCGAGCTCGAACGAAGCTCGAACGAAGCTCGGCGCGCGCGAAAATGGAGAGGGAAGGCGAGAGGCGAGCCTCTCGAGTCGGTCGGCATGTACCAGAATACATATCGAGTCCTTCGCATGAGTTCTGGTGTGAGAGCGCTACAGCGAGCTCGAGATGAATCCTCAATTTCTCCCCGCGCCCCTCGCCCCTCGCCTCGGCGAAGTGATTTGCTCGGTCGGGCTTGCGCGAAGGGTGAGCTTGAAACGAGAGAGAGCCACAGACGAACAGGGGTAATATTCAGAGCACGATCGACTGAGAAGCAAAATGACCCTCGATGAAAGGGCTGCCCGCCATTCTGGGAAAGATCGACGGCGCTCGAGGGCTCGGGGGTTCGGCGCCGATTCGCGAGGCTGGCTGGTTTTGCTCGCTGGCGAAAGGGTGTACTGACGAAGGCGTTGTATTATGTACTGATCTATCTGCACGACAAGGTGTCTAAAAGAAAGCTATCTACAATGTAATGCGGTCGTTTCAAAAGTCTAAGCCGTCGCCGTGGCGAGCGCCTCCCAGTCCAACACTCCCGGCGTGAAGGGCATGCCACTCATCGCTCCCATACTCCAATCAAAATCCAACCCCGACGTCTGTGCACCACCCAACCACGCCTGCTGCTCCACCGGCGGTAGATCAAAGTATCCAGCCGTGCTCGGCGCTGCTGGAGTTGCCGACGGGAGAGCGAAGAGGGAGAATGGGTCGAAGGAGGGGTATTGGGTCGGTAGGGCGGTGGAGGGCTCGCTCACGCTGGTGCTCGTGGTGGTGGTGGAGGGAGCG
The DNA here is from genome assembly GCA_019775505.1 of Leucosporidium yakuticum. Taxonomy (NCBI): domain Eukaryota; kingdom Fungi; phylum Basidiomycota; class Microbotryomycetes; order Leucosporidiales; family Leucosporidiaceae; genus Leucosporidium; species Leucosporidium yakuticum. The sequence continues at coordinate 59,735 of JACWFO010000023.1, forward strand.
AAGTTGAGAGCGTCGAAGTAGGAAGTCGAGTCGAGGGAGGGGAGAGGCGGCAGAGGAAGGGTCGAAGGAGCTGGGATGGGAGCAAAGGGGAAGGAGAGGGTCGAGAAGGTGGAGTCGAGAGCATCGAGAGGGTCGAAAGACTTGGGCGAGGTAGGAGAGGGGGTGGTGTAGGCCGTCGAGGCGGAGGAGGAGCCTTGCGAACCGACATCGCCGCTCCTCGCCGAATAGTCGCTCCAATCGCTGGAGTTGGTTTCCGTCCTCGAGAGATGGTTGTGGTTCATCAACAGCAATGCAGCAGATGGGTAGTGCTCGAATTGGCCATCGAGAGCCGCTGAGGTGACGAAAACGAGAGCCCAGTCAGCGGAATGACCAAACCGTTCGGCGAGCGAGTTACTCACGTAGGGCGAATGGGAGGGCCTCGGTCGGCTCGGGCGGAGGTGTAGCTTCTTCCTTGACCTCGGTGGAGGCCTTACGACGACGCCGGGTGCCACACTTCCTTCCTGGTAGATACTCGCACACTACCTCGGTCTCATCCCTCCCTTCGAAGCGCGCCGTCCTTCGACAAGAGCCACAGGCGGGCTTCACGGCATCGCAACGTACTTTGCGTCGCTTGCATTCGGAACACGCGAGTCCTAGTGAAGAGCAAGAGCGAGTCGTCAGCGAAGCCGAGATGCGAGTGAAGGAGAGGGAGCTGACCTTTGGGCAGAGCCGGCTCTTGTAGGTGGATGTGCTTGCCCTTGGTACTCGAGTGACGCATGTTGTAGGTCGATATCGTATGAGGAGAGATGCGAGTGAATGAGAGGAAGGAAAGAGAGGAAGAAGCAAAAGTCAGCTCGAAGTAGCTGCCGCTCGCGGGGTAGGGGCGGCCGCCCTCCCTCGGGTTCAGAATCGGAGCAACACGAAAGCGGCTTACATCACCACCACGCTGATCGCTGGCGTTCGATTGCGTTTCACTTTGGGTGAAACTGCTTTCCGGCTCCTACATCAGCTGTAACGAGCACGGCCAAGAGCTGTCCTCGCTTGCTCCGCCGAGCGAGAAAGTGCTCGCCGATGCTTGTCCAAGACCAGTCAGGTGATCCCAAAAACAGTCAGCGCCTGCCGATGACCTCTGAGCTCACCTACAACGTGGCTGGCCATCCCTGCTTGCTCCTACCTCCTTCCTCGCGCCGAGCTTTTGACGAAGGGGTGCCTCGGCGCTCTTTCTCGCCTCTACTATCACCAGCAGCCTTCCGCGCAAGCAATGACAGGACTATAGAAGTATGTTGGCAACTATTCGCTCTGGTACGAGCTCCGCCGGTGAGCTTTCTGAGCTGTCAAAGGCCGCTGACTGGCAACGGCGAAAGCTCGGCTTCGGCGGAGAACGGTAGAGCCAAAGCAGTCGCGTCAGTCCCATGCAAGCGGTGATGCAAGGGAGAACGTGCTGTCTAGCTCCCCATGCTCGGACTTTGCCTCGCTGGCCTCGGAGGGCGTTGCGAACACTTGCGAGATGAGCGAGCGCGAAGGCGAGGGTTGCGAAGGCGGCGATCAGACTTCGAGAAGGGCGCTGTAATTGACCAGGCGCTCTTGAGGTGTACTTCGAGACTCCAGCATGGCTTGCGAGCCTGCCGGTGTAGTCCATCAGCCCTCGGAGCTCCTTGCGAAGGTCGACTCGCGACCAAGTCCAAGGTTCCGAGTTGCGGCTCTCAGCTCCTTCTCATCTCGTCGTCTTCGCTTCTCACAGCACAGTAAGCTCTTTAACAAGCTACAGACAGTTTCTAGAGCTGTCTAGCTGACTCTGGACTTCCGCTACAGCTCCCAATGCAAGCTTTACGGAAAACAGCACAAGCACTATCGCTCCTGCGCTCAGCTGCCTCTCCCATCCCTTCGACTTCACGAGCGTTGGCTACCGTCGTCGATTCGTCCTACACGGCCCCTTCCGTTTCCTCCCGTCGTGCTTCCTCCCCTTCCACTTCGAGCAAGAAGCAGCCCAAGAACCCTTACATCGTCGCCGCCCCCGTCGAGCAGCCCAAGGCCGCTCGCTTCTCCAAGAACTCGTCGCGTATCAAGGGAAGGACACCTAACCGACCGCGCAAGGCTCTCAACCTCACCGAGCTCAAGGAGGGAGCTCAGGTTGGCACCTTTGAGCAGGCCACCGGCGGAGAGGTCAAGATCTTCCTCCCTTCCGTCTTCATGCGCCTCGTTCGCAACACTGGAGTACACGCCGATGATCCCTACACTGCCACCTTCCGTACCGACCTTCGCCTCACCAAGCCCGACATCTCCAACTACCTCAAAAACATCTACGGCTTGGGCATTACGAGCCTGCGTACCATCAACTACCAGTCGGCGATGAAGCGCAACCCCATCGGTGGAGGTTACTCGAGGTCCGGCGGCGTCAAGAACTACAAGAAGGTGCTCGTTGGGTTGACCCAGCCGTTCTGGTACCCCGAGGAGCGCGGTCGCGAGTGGTGCAACGAGCACTTCATGCGCGATACCATGGAGGAAGCACGCGATCGCAAGATGCTCAAGATTGGTGATGGACAGAAGTACGGCGTGCAGAGTACGAGGTACCGTGGTGCTCGCAAGTCTCGCGCCGAGATTGAGCGATTGGAGGCTATCGTCAAGAATGGAGGACCGGGCGAGGGCAGCGAGAAGAGCGATGGCAAGAGTGGTATGAGGCTGCCGATGGGATTGAAGAAGAGGAAGAACGTCGTGAGGAGCAGGGCCGAGAAGATCACCGAGGGGGAGACCAAGGTCGAGGCGGAGATGCGCAGGTTGCAGGAGGCTGGATGGTAGAGGTGAGCTTTGATTATGCTCTTCAATCACCGTCTCGAGCTAACCCTCTTGTACTCTGCAGCAGACGGGCGGTCGAAACCAGGCTCGGCGAGGGCGAGGGGACTTGCGAAGGTCGGCGCAAGGGGCGAGGGGTTGGTGGAGAGCCATAGGAGGAATGAGCGACCACTCCTGCAACCATGTATTAGCTATCTCTGGTGTCTTGCTGCCCTGCGAAGCTTCGCTGGATTGGGAGCTCTTCGAGAGGTATGACCTCCTCGCGAGAGGAGCTGCTCCTCCCTTGTCCTTCAACCTCTCGCTTCTCGTTGCTCTCAACTCGCTTTCTGCACCTTTTCAGCTCTCGTTACTTGTGCTTGGACAACTTACAACTCTACTGTACCTCTTCAACCTCCCCTCCTTCCTGCGACCATCAGAAGACGCACAGCGCCCCGAGCGCGAGCTGAGGCCGATTCGACTCGACCAGCTCACTCAACGCCACAGCGATGGTGAGTCGAATGGAATCAGCTACAGCAGAAGAGCTCGCTGCTGACCAAGTGATGATGGTGCAGGCGACCCCACCTCCTACCCCCGTGAGTCCGCTAAGACGAGACGCGCCCGACCGTCCTTTTCCCTCAACTTCCCATGAGCTGACCTCGTCTCATCCTCACCACTAGCGCCTCACTGTACAGACTACACCGGTATGTACTGCTCTACCACCCGAAACCTGCTCCCCTCGCTCATCTCTGTCCTCTCAGTTTCGGCGCTCAGTGGTCGAACTGATGGATCAGCTCAGCGAGCTCTTCGACTCGTACGCTGCCTCCTCGTCACCTCAACAGGATGCGCTCGAGCCACATGAACGCACCGCACCCATCTCGGCCCTCCCCGCCCTCATCGACGCTTTCGAGGCGCGACGAAACATCCAGCTGTTGACGGAGGATGAGAAGCAGCAGCTCGCCTACTTTGCTGGCGCAGCGGGCGATGCACGAGTCGGAGTCGATGATTTCGTGGGAATCATCCAGGCGATGGGATCCGCCAACAGTCAGGCCGCCCCTCCTGCTCCGGCGCCCTCTGTCGACCTCAACGCTCCTTCTTCGGCCGTTACGCCCTCCATGCTCGCTCCCGACACGCCCACCAGCATCGCAGACGGCAGCCCAGCTCCTCGAAGACGCACCACCTCGGCTCAACCCACCAGCAATCTCGCAATATCCACTCCTCCGCCCGCGAGCCCCTCGAAACTGAGCAAGCGGCGCTCCCTCCTCTCCGCCCTCTCCTTTTCGCCCGGATCTCCCACGGGCGCCCAACCTGATCTCGCTGAGATTGTCGTCGCGCGCGGTGGAACCTACCTCGGCGTGCAGCTCGATGGACCCCTCGGAGCGGGCTTCAACGCCGAAGCAGAGGCCGACAAGCTACGAGTCGCTACCAAGGGCTTGGGGGTGAGTTGGACGAGAGAAGGAAACGATTGAGCCTCGCTTACCCTCCTCAAATGCGACAGACGCGGGAGAAGGACCTCATCGCCGTCCTCGCCGACAAGACCTTCCCTCAAATCCGAGCCATCGACCGCGCCTACCACGACAAGTTCGACAAGTCGCTACTGCAACTCATCAGCTCCGAAAAGAGTCTCCGTGGGAACAGTGAGACGTTTGACTCTCGATCGAAGGAGTTTTCGCTGACCGGCTCTCGCTCGCAGTCGAATACGCTCTCAAGGGTCTCGCGATGGGGCCCGTCAACTTTGACGTTTACCTCATCGGCAAGGCCCTCGATGGAACCATGCGCAACGAGGTGAGCCATCATCGACCTCAGCAGAAGAGCAAAGCTGACCCTCGGCGATTCCAGACCCTCCTCATCGACCTTCTCATCGGTCGTCCTCCTTCATCGCTCGCTATCCTTCGCGCAGCTTACCGTCGTCGTCCTCTTGGCACTGCCGCGTCGCCCATCAAGCCCAAGAGCCTCGAGACGACCGTTCTTTCGGCCTACAGCACCAACGCCAAGCTCAAGAAGGCGTGGGAGGTCGCTCTGCAAGGCAAATGGGAGGATCAAGGCGATGCGGGCGAAGGGGAAGGAGGTGGAGCGGGTGGAAGGACCGAGGAACAGCGCACGAAGCTGCTGAGGGAGGATGTGGACCAGCTCAAGGTGGCGTTGAGGAAAGGCGGCAACAGCGACCTCGTGTACGTCCTCGCTCGGTTGTGAGGCTGAGGTGATGAGCTGACTTCCCTTCTTCCATATGCAGTACCAAGATTCTGCTCGCTCGCTCACCCGCTCACATCCACCTCATCACCGTCGAGTTCCGCAAGCATTCGCCGACGAGCCTCACGCGCGCCATCAAGCAGGTCTTCAACGGCACGCTCGAGAAGCTCCTCCTCTACGCTGTCGAGAACGGCAAGAACTTCAAGGATGGCCCTGGTGTCTGTGAGTTGAGCTGGGCAATTCATGACGGGCGGTAGATGACTGATCCCCTTCGGCGTTCGCAGGGCGCGATGCGAAGATGCTCGAAAAGACGATGGAGGGAGCTGGCACTCGCAACGAGGCTCTAACTTGGCGGTGAGCTGACTTGATGGGCGTACTTCGAAGACGGCAAAGCTGACTTGACCTTCCTTCCCAGCCTCATCCGCCTTCACTGGGATCGCCCACGCTTCCTCCTCGTCCAAAGCGCCTTCAAGCAAAAGTACAAGAAGGTTCTCCTCGACCGAGTCGCTGGAGAGACGTCGGGCGCTTTCAGGGATCTCCTCCGAGTCGTCATCGGCACCGCCAACATCCCCGAGCCTGCACCAACCCCCGAGGACACCACCCGCCTCGAGGCGCTGATGGCTCCTCGCTCCAGGTCGCGTGCTTCCTCAGTATCGAGCGTATCGAGCTCAGCGACAGATGGAGAGGCAGACGATGCTGGATCGGTCAAGTCGGAGGGCAAGCAGCCGAGCCTGCTTGAAGGCGAAGGGGAGCTCTCCAATCCGCCTTCGCCTCGCTCACCTCCCCCCATCCCTTACAACGACCAAGACGACACCACCCAAGACTTCACCCCTCAACCTCCAAGCGTTGCCCAGTTCGGCAACACCGCCGATGTCGCCAGCCCGCCGCATACCCCGACCCTCCCTTCCTCCGATTCGGCGCCGAACCTCGCCTCTTCAACCTCGTCCACCGACGGCTCCTTCGTCAAGGGTCACAAGACGTCGTCTTCTCTCTCCTTCCGCCAACGCTCGTCGCCTCTGGAACCACTCGGCCATCGTCCAGGATCCTCCACCGGCGGCAGTCTCGACAAGTCCCACTCCTCGCTCCGCCACAGTCGTCCCGTCGCTCCTGGTCGTCGCCGTCAGAGTCAGGATCAGTCGGGAGGTCGAGCAGGATCCGAGGAGCCTGTGAGCCCGAGTCACTCGAGGTCTAGCAGCCCTCTGCTCGCTCGCAGTCCGACGCCGAACGAGATGGGAGACAGGCCGAGGAAGGTCTCGGGACCTACCTCCTCCTTCTCAGCGCTCGGACATGGAACCTCGTCTCCTCCTATCGGCCGTTCGCTGTCCAGCAGCACCAACAGCGCCGGCTCATCGTCTTCGAGTCGACCTGGCAGTCGCCAGGCGGGCGACATCAACCCTCTTTCTTCGCCCGACACCAACCCCACTTCTCTCGCCGATCCAACCTCTCCCCTCTCCGGCCTCGACACAACTTCCTACCACGCCACGCCCACCTCGCCAACAGGCGACCTCGGCACCCCTCCTCCCTCCTCTCCTTCCGCCCACGATTCCATCCCCGCTTACGACCTCGTCGCCTCGTCACCCATCCATAACAACCCTTACGACCCCGACACACCCGACCGCTCCTACCAGAGCTCCCTCATGCGTCGACAAGGCTCGACCGCTTCCAACAACAGCCTCAACTCGCTCGCGAGCGGCCGACTCTTCGCTGGCGAGGGAGTTAGCAATGGTGGGATGTTCCGCCCCGAGAGCTTTGCGGGCGGCAGTGGGTTCAGCTTTGGAGGCAGCCCGAGTGGAAGGCCCGACTCGATGTTCGTCGATCAGTACCAGATTCTCGTCCGCCAGGCTTCCGAGTGAGTCCTTCTGACTTTCGCTTGAAAGTAAGCTTGAACTGATTGTTCCTCTTCGCTCGCAGTCTCTCGAGGAAGCTCAAGGACGCCGAAGCCAGGTTCGAGACCAGCGCGAGCTCCTACGAGCAAGAGCACAGCGAGCTCGAAAGCCGCCTCGAGGAGGTGAGTTTCCTAATCTTCCCGGATTGAAGAATCCAAAGCTGACGATCCTCTCTTCACATAGGCTCGCTCCGAGCTGCTCATCAAGCGCCGAGAGGAGAAGGAGCTTCGCGGCGCCGAGAAGCAGCATCTCGCTCAGATTAGCTCGCTCGAGAGCGACATCGCCAAGCTTACCAAGTCGCTCGAACGAAGCCGCGAGTCTTACGAGGGGATGAAGCGCAACTACACGGCGCAGTGCGAGGAGGCTGAGAAGCTCAGGAATTTGGTCGCCGAGACGAGGAGGGTGAGTCGACGGCGAGGGTTGCGAGCGAGGAGACGCTGACTTGATCCCGACCCACAGGAGAACCGAGCTGCCGAGGAAGCGGCGCACACGCACGGCCAGCAAGTTCAGCAGTTCGAGCGGGATCGAGAGCTTCTGCAGGGCGCCATCAACAAGCTCGAGAACGACCTTGTAGTCGCTCGGCGCGCTCAGGATTCCCTCGACGACCAGAAGCAGGAGAACGTGAGTCCTCTTTCAATCAGTGCTCCTCTCATCTCGCTAATCTTGGTCCTCTCCGATAGCTCGTCCTCAAGGAGACCATCGACCGCCTACGCTTCGACCTCGACGAGATGCGCTCGGCCAATCGCAAGAGCATCCTCGAGGGCAACGGCAGCAGCAACTCGCCTGGAGTAGACGGTCTTGTCACCGGATCCATGAGCAAGAGTCTCGGTCGGGAGTTGGCGAGGAGGCTCGCGGCATCGGGACCCGATGAGGACGACGATGAGCTGGAGAGCGAGGAGGAGGAAACCGAGGGCGAGGACGAGGTCGACGACATCGTCGTAACTACCCACCGTCGCATTGTGAGTTCTTCAGCTGCATCTCGTCTACGCAAGCACTGACTTTCTGCTCCCTCTCGCAGAAGAAGCGCGCGCTCAAGTCTACCGCCTCCGAGCCGACCATCACCCACGTCCAGGAGACTACCATCGTCGTCGATGAAGAGACTCAAACCGACCCCATCCCCACCCGCGAGATGGACATCCAAACCGACCTCAGCAGCGTCAACGTCGACCTCATCGCCGCTCCCGCCGTCGAAACTCAAACCGAGGCTGCACTGGAGGAGCCTACGCCGCCCAAGACGCCTCAAGAGCTTCAGCGCGAGCTCGCACAAGAACTCGGAGTTGACCTCTCTACCCTCGAGAAGTTTGTCGAGGCGCAGAAGGCTGGACCAACCGTCACGCCTACCATGACGAGGGCCGGTTCGGCGACGAGTGCAGTTCAGCTTGGTGCGGGAGCTCGACGAGCTGGGCGTTGGGCGTCGAGGATGGGTAGTCGGGCTGCTGTACAAGGCCCTGCCCTTTTCGTTAGCGTGAGTGTCCTTTTTCCCGCTCGGCGAGAGCTTCGGCGCTGACCTCTTCCTACTCCCTCAGGTCTTCCCCGACTCGGCCAAGCCCTACGTCGCTCAAATCCTTGAGTCTTCCATGACCTTCTTCCTCTACACCGCCACCGTCTACTTGACCGGCTTCATCGTGAGTCGCTGTCGCCGAGGGCGTTCGACTCCCCTCCGAAGCTGACCTCTCCTCCTACTCCCCCCTCACAGAGCGGAAGCTGGCTGTTCCCCATCACTCACCACCACCATTTCGCCCCCTTCCAAGTCTCGTTCTCTCAGAGCGATTTGGCGCACAACACGATGGGTAGCTGGGGAGAAGGAATTGTTGCAGGAGGATTGGGAGGTGGGATGGCGCGCGAAGGCGTGTCGGGGCTCATCGAATCGTGAGTTGAGGTTGCACTCTCTTCCGACGCTGTACCTCCTTTGCTGACTTCTCCTCGTTGCTTCCCTGCAGCCTCGTTTGGAGCGGAGTCTCTTCCGTTCGCCGCATGCCCGTTTGACGACCCTCATGTTCAGTTTCTGTATAGTTATTCGTCCTTTCTTCTTTGATGACCCTCACTCGTTCAATATCCCCCCCCCCCCTCTTCTCTTTTGTCATGCTTTGCAAACTAAGCCCCGGCTTTTCGATGATCAATCCGAAACGGCCGCGCGCTGACGGACGGATGGCGAAAGCCGAGCGCTGAGCGCGAAAGCAGGCTTGACTCCCAACCACTCACCTCGCCATGTCGCAACGATTCACAGCAGCACCACAGCGAGTCGCCAACCCTCCACCACTCACCAACGAGCTCGACCCGGTGGAGGAAGCCGTTGCCGACATCAAGGCCGGCAAGTTCGTCGTCGTCGTCGACGATATGGACCGCGAGAACGAGGGAGATTTGATCATGGCAGGCTCCGAGATCTCAACCGAGCAGATGGCCTGGCTCATTCGCCATAGCTCGTGAGTCCTGCAACTTGAAGCGGTGGATAGCAGCGGCAACCGCGCGAACGGGCTGGTGGAAGCCGGAAGAGACTCGTGACTTGCTGAAGCGAGGGCTGAAGGAGCAGGGAAGCTGACGCTGGTGGTCCGCGATGTTCTACAGAGGATACATTTGCATCTGCTTGCCCGCTGAGAGGCTGGCGGAGCTCGACATCAAGATGATGGTCGAGGACAACCAGGAGAAGCATCGCACGGCCTACACCGTCACCTGCGACTACAAGTATGGTGAGTGATTCGATGAGATACTTGAGCTTGCCCTCTTGCTTTCTGCTGACCTATCTCGCTGCAGGAACTACCACGGGCATCTCAGCGCACGACCGCGCCCTCACCGCCGTCAAGCTCGCGGATCCTTCCTCTCGGCCGGACGACTTCTCGCGCCCCGGTCATCTTGTACCCCTACGCGCTGTTGACGGTGGTGTGCTCGCTCGGAGAGGTCACACGGAGGCTTCCGTCGGTGCGTCCTGCGAGCATTTCGTCGCTCGAACGCCTTGCTGACCTTCCTTCAATCCCTAGATCTCTGCAAGCTCGCTGGACTACCGCCCGCCGGTATCATCTGCGAGCTCGTCAAGCCAGACGACCCTCTCGGTGGCATGGCACGCCGGGACGACTGCTTCGCCTTCGCACGGGACTGGGGCTTGAAGATGATCTCGATTGAGCAGCTGGAAGCGTACAGGCGGACCAACGGCTTGTAACGGGAAAAAGAGGCGTATTGACTCAATATTCATGGCATAATTGACTACCAGCTCGAAATGAGGCCGAAGCTCGGCGAACGGGGGAAGGGGAGACGGAGGGAGACGACGGACCGGCTGTCGATTGGGGAATATATATTGGTGGTGGTACAGGAAGAGGGATATCATAATCGTTATCATAATCGTTATCGGAGGCGGGAGGGGGGAGGAGAGAGGAGGAGCTTCGGCGCCGACCGAGGCCGGCGATGAATGAAGAATGGCGAGGATGAGGCGTCGCTAAGAGTATTGTTGACTCCTCCTCTTCTCAAACGCCATTTCCATCTCCGACAAGCTCAGGCGACGCTGCCTTGCTCCTGCTCCCGGCGAAGGTGTCCTCCTCGTTCTGAGATCCGAAACGCCCCAGGTGACGGACGGCGAGACGGGTGTAGGGTCGGTGATGTAGCTGATGTTCATCCTGTTTGACGAGGTGAGGGGACTGGTCGAGGATGAGGCGAAGGCCACAGGCGTGCGAGGTCGACTCGGGCTCGGCGCGCGGCGAGTAGGCGAGCGACCAGTGTTGGTCGAGGGAAGCGAGGGGACGTCTCTGCCCATCGAGGGAGCACCTCCGAAGCTGTAGGATGGCGAAGGACCGGTACTCGCCATCGCCGATGCGAGGAGGGAGGCGCCAGGCTGCGAGGGCGCCGGCGTAAACGAGTTGGCGCGTCGGCCGCGTGGGAGCGAGTAGATGGTCGGTCCTTGCGCCGAGTTGAAGGATCCTAGAAGTACAAAGAATCATTTCAATCACGACTCGTCAGTGTCGCCGTCGCGAGCCTCACCTCGTCGTCCGCCGAAGGAAGAGGAGGGAGCAGCAGGAGGTGACTGTTGAGAGATTGAAGCTGTGCGAGAAGGAGAGGTCAGCATGATATCGAAGAACTGTGTACCCCGAGCCACCCACTCACCTCGTCGAGCCATCCCTACAAGCGATTCGGCGGCTTCTCGCTCGGGGGCGCCGGTTCTGAACTTCCTCTCCCTCGGTTTCGAAGACTTCTGCTTTGACTCCTGCTCGGCCGTGCGCGCTTGAGTAGCAAGAATGCGAGCGGGCGTATTTGGAGGGAGCTGATACTCTCCAGCTGTGACCTGCGGACGAGAAACGAGGTCAGGCAAGTACGAGCTTCCTCCGAGACCCGCCGCTCACCTTGAAGCGCTCTTCTCCGATACCTTGAAGCTCTCGAATGATACTGGCAATAGTTGTGGGGTTTCCGAAGCCTGTGGTGAGACGTGACGTTAGAGGGAAGACTCGAACGAGCTCAGTCTCCGCCGAGCTGAGCAAAGGCACCTACCGTTCTGTGCTCGCTCCTTTGCCCTCTTCGCACTCATCAATCCGCATCCGTTGCAAAGCATGCGTGCTCCTGCAGGACCCTTGCGCCACTCGGGCGTGCTCGTTTCGGCGCAGACGGCGCACATGTCTGGGGGAGTTCGTCCTCGCTTGCGACGGTCATCCTCCTCCAGGTCTTCGTCGAGATCGAGAGGGGAGATAGGTCGTTGGAGATGATGAAGCTGCTGTAGTACGAGGTAGAGGGCAAGGGAAAGTCAGCACAGTCCCTCGTCTCGCACTTCGGCGCTCGCTCCCCCCTGCTCCGTCTCCTCGGTCGACCTCGCTTCGTCTCTGAGCAGGCGCGGAAGGCCAGGGTCTTCACTCACCGATTGCTGGAAGCCCTGGTGCTGCTGATGAACGCGCCCTTGAGAGAGATGAGCGAGAGGATCCTGGCGTTGTTGACGCTCGTAGGGCTTTCCCCCTCCGCCGAGCGAAGAGCGACGAGGAGGCGGCGATTGAGGCTGATTGTACGACTGAGGCGACTGCTGAGCGCGAGAAGCGAAAGTGGGGGCATCTTGGTAGGGATTACCTTGCCGACTGGGGGACGCGGGCGTGTTGTAGTAGAGGGGAAAGCTCGTGGAGGCGGACTCGCTCGGGGAAATGGCTCCTCCACTGACTCGTCGACCACCAGAGACTCCTACACTCGGTAGCGACTGAGATTGAGGGCTGTAGGCAGATCCGCGTCCGCTCATGACCGATCCGCCGACGGGACGAGGGCTTGTTGGGCGCGAAGGCGAAGGAGGTGCTCTGCCATACGAGCTGCGACGATCCATGATGTGTTGTAGATGTGCGATCTGTCGTCTCCGAGGGCGAGTGTTGAAGAGCGAGGACAATATCTGGCGCAAGAAGGCGGTAAGCGGACGCACGAGGGAGAAAGAGATGAACGAGCTTGCCTCGGCGGAGAGGCGCGAGATGGAGAGGGAGTGACTCACTCGCTGTTCTGTAGACCTTCGCAAGAAGGCGGATGAAGGGAAGCAAGTCACGAAGCTCGCAATCTCCTCCCCGTTGGTCGTTTGAACTCCTCTCTCAGGAGCTGAGAAGGGCGGTCGAAGCGCCGCTGCGGCTCACCCTTCTGGAGGTGAATTTGCCGTGTCGGAGTGCAGTAGAAGCGTCGACTCGGCTCGGAAAGCCTTATGAGCTTCAAAAATGTCAGCTGTAGCTCGTCAGCGTGAATGGAGGGGCGAAGGAAAGAGCGGAGTCCGTTGCCTTCGCGAGACACTCCTTCGGCGATGCACAAACACAGCTTGCAAGATGAACGACTAGACTACTACTCGACTACAAAAGACTCTGGCCATCCTGCTTGAGCAGATCTACGTAGACAAAAGTCAGCATGGGTTGCAGCAGGTCGAAGAGCGGCCAACAACTCACCTTGACCGGATTGCGCCGCCTTGCCAGTCACGGCTTCGTCCTCGACCAGCATCCGCTCCACCTGATTCATCAGCTCGGCGTCTCCTTCGCCTCCAGCGTAGTCCTCGTCGTCGCCTTCGGCTACATCATCGATAACGAACTGCTGGCGATGGAGAGCTTGCGAAGCGGCCGCCTGCACGTCGATCTCGTGACGACCGAGGTTGGGAGACGAGGATCCAGAGGAGGATGCGTCGGCCCAAGGGTTACTCGTTGGCGGGTAGGCGGGCATGCGCATGGCGGCGGCGGAGAGGGGGTTGGGGATCTCGGGCGAGGCGGGTTGCTTCGGCGGGCGGTTTGAGGTCGAGAAGAGGGAGTCGCGAGCTTGAGGTTCGATGGCGGCGGCGGCGGCGTCCAGCTTGCCAATCGAAGGACGGTGTTCAATCGTTTGGATGTCGAGACGCTTGCCAACCTCATCCGCGAGACGGTTCAGGCGCTCCTAGAATTCGAGCAGGCTCGGTCAGCAACGTCAATCTTGCAAGATCGCAGAATTGCAACGCTCACCTTGTTCTCATCCGTCATCACAGCGTTGACGATTCCTCCCCACCAACCGCCAACAGCGCCTCCCGCTCCCGGCTGCTTCGGCTTCTCCTCGGCGATGAGCACCTCGAGACGCCAGCTGTTGGTCAGATCCGACTCGAAGAAGTCCTCGAGTAACGGGTCGGCGAGGATGCACATGCGGAAGGTGGCGAGGGCGAGGTAAGGGCGGTGAGGGTTGTCCGAGACGATGGAGTTGGCTCGAGGGCGACCGGTCGAAGGATCGGGGCTCCTTCCCAGCGACGGCGAACGCGGAGGGTTCTCCTCGGGTTTGGTGCTTTCGGCGTACTCGAAAAGGTTCTGGATGAGGTTGCTGACACTACCGAGGTAGCGATCTCCGGGCTCGTTGCGGAAGATGAACTGCGAAGAGAGGGAGAGAGATCAGTCGAGTCGTCGAGCGCCGCACGCCTTTGAGCTCACTAGCAGCGACTCGGAGACCTGCAAGACCTCGTCCTTAGTCAAGTAGCCGTCGTGGTTGCTGTCGTGAACGTTGAAGAGCCATGCGAGGTTCGACATGAGGTCGTTGAAGAGGACGGCGTCGAGTCCGGTCACGATGTCCTGCGCGCGCCGCACGTTAGCTTTTCGAAGATCATCGGCAAAGGAACATCGCTACTCACTTGGAAGGAGAGTGCTCCAGACAACGACTGATCCCAGTAGACGAAGATGCGGTCGACGAGCTCGTGGTCGACTGGCTGTCGGTCGATGTGCTCGTGGAAGCCGTTCTTGACGAGCTTCTCGTCACGCGCCCACGAAGCAATGTCGCCGAGGAAGCGGCCGAATGCCTTCCTGTCGATCCTCTCCTCGACCTTCTCCTCGTCCTTGGGACCCGATCCACCGCCGAAGGACGCCGATGAGGGCGTTCGAGGGGAGGCCCCCGTCGAATTTGGTGGTTTGGGGCTGAGAGCGTCGGCTGCAGATGGTCGACGAGCTTGCTCCTTGCTCCTCAATGACGCGAGCTGGAAGTGGTCGTAAGCGAGGCCGAGCTGGGCTTTGTCGAGTCGTCCAGTGTCCTTGAGGTTGCGAATCGCCGACCGCTTGGCGAATGTTTCGATGGAGATGACGACCTCGGCTCGGAAGCGTTTGCGCTCACTAGCGATCGTTTCATCGGTGATGATGGCGAACTCGCGGAAGGCGACGACGACTGCGAAGAGAATAGGTGAGCGGGCGAAAAGGAGGAGAGGGAGGCGAACGACTCACAAAGCTCTTGGAACTTGGTGATTTGACGAGTACGAGAGTCGCTCGAGTTGGGATGCGCCGACTCGCCGAGCGTAGCAAAGTATCTCTTGAGCACGCTGCGAGGTATCGAGAGGTTAGCTGGGCTCGCCTTTCGTTTCGCCGCTGCAGGACTACTCACTTGATGAAGGCGCCATCGTCGGTGGTTTGGAGCAGCTCGGGACCATTGACCTTGAGGATTGCCAAGCTGCGAAGGAGAAACGTCAGCTCGGCCCGTGAACAGCTTCCTGCGCAACTCACCCGACTTGGAAGAGGACTTTGGGGCCCATGAGGAAGAAGCAGTCGATGATACTGAAGATGAAGAGAGCAATGAGCGAAACACACGGAGTACTCGACGAGAAGAGTCTCACCGGAAAGCGAAAACCATGGGGAGCGAAGAAATGTAGAGGGAGAGAAACCACGGCAAGCTAGCGACGGAGAGCTGCACGTCGGCCTCGGCGAAATGGTCGTGGATCGAAGGTAGGCATCGCTGGACGAGGTGCTCGAAGACGCGTTGATCCAAGACGGTGCCGTACATCGAGGGACTGTAGTAGCCGGGGAGGAGGCGATCGCACAAGACGGTCAAGCACCAGAAGCACTGCTCCTCCGACATGTAGATGAGGAAGGAAGCCGTGATCAAGTTCATGGCCTGTTGATCATGCAAGATAAGGTCAGCGAGAGTGAGAGAAAGGTGGAGAGGAACGAGGATGAGGACCGCCCAGAGGGAGGACGAACCTGACAGTAGCCCAACGCCGGATTACTCCACGAGTAGGCGGTGAGGACTCGTCGCATAGTATCGATTCCGACCTTGTCCTGGTAAGCAGCGTATTCGGGTAGTCTGTGTGAGAGCAAGGTCAGCGGGAGAGTTCGGCGATGAACGAAACGAGCGGGGCGACTGACGATCGGTGCAGGTCCTTCTCGATATCGTCCGTGCTAGCGCTCCGTCGTCCAGCATTCTCCTTGAGCAGCCGTGCGTAGACGCCGGGATTGTGCAGTCGAAGGAACATCGAACCGCAAGTGAGCTCCCACATTTCGCCTCGAAGTCGATTTGGCAAGCCGACGAGGACCAGACGAGTGAAAGATGGGTAGCGGATGAGGGTAAGGTTGCGGCCGTGTTCTGTAGACGAGAGGGAGGTTGGTACTGCTGGCGAAAGCTCGAGAGCGGCGTCGACTTACGCTCGAGGTACTCCTTCCACAGCTTCATCTTGCTCTTCTCGCGAAGCCTGCAGAGTAGACGGGTATCAGCAAAAGCGCTGATTTGCCGTCGAAAGGCTCGACTCACTTGCGAGGGTCTCCGGGGAACTTGAAGATGAGACCGCTGCGAAAGGTGAAGACCGAGGTCAGCTCTCCCCTTTCACTCCACCGAGCGAACGCAAAAACTCACAGCCCGCCATGGTAGCCATGTCCCGTATCACCCTCGGTCGTAAACTCTCTCTGCTCCTCCTCCTTGCCTTTGCCCTTCTCATCGTCGAACGAAATGAGCTCGCCGACCTTCTCGTCCTGCTGCTTCTTGGCCGCCGCGGCCTCTCCATCCAGCTCACGATCCGGCGAGAGGTACCACTCGGAGAAGAAGGTGTGGGAGAAGGGTTTGAGCGCCTTCATCATCGGCAGCGAGGCCTTGAGCCGAGTACGGAGGTTCGCGCAGAAGGCGTCGTTGGTGGGGCGCAGCGAGTTGAGTTGGACGACCTGCACGAGCGAGCAGTCAGCGCTGAGGACTAGCCTCACGAGATAGTTTCGGTAACTCACAATCCGAAGGCCGTGGAAGAGGGTGAGGCTGAGAGCGAAAGCGCCTGCGATAGTCCCGTCTTGACCAGGCGCGAGCTTCTCTACTCGTCGAACGGTAGCCAGGGGGAGCGTAAGCCGGCAGGAGCGTCGATCCAACGAAGTAAAGGTGAGGAATGATGTCGAGAGGTAGAGCTTGCCCGACTGCGAGGGAGACGAGAACGATCAGACCGCCTTTCTGGCCGCTACAGCGACAAGGAAAGGACATACGAAAGCTTCTTGCTTTCCCTGCAACGTAAGTACAGCATGTACCTCTCCTAGCGCTTCCTCGCCCTCGGGCAAAGCAAAGGCGAGGCGGAAGAGGTCCTAGGCGAGATGCGAAGAGTGCGTGTCAGCTCGCCTGACCGCTGTAAGCTAATGATGGGGAGCTCACCTCTTTCGTAGGCTCGACATAGTAGCTCTTATTCTGCTGCCTTCGCAGCGTAGAGCTCATGATCGAGAGGAGGACGAGTGCAGCTTCCCTGGCGCTGGTGGGGAGGCTTGGTCGGAGGAATAGAGAGAGATCGAGACTGCCCTGCTGGCGAGCGTTTGAGGCGTTGTGCTATCCGTTGATTGTGCTGCGAGAGCGGCGGGCTGGCGTCGAGCGAGACGAGGTGAAGTGATGGTCAAAAGGCGAAGCTGCTTTCGCGCTCTCCTTTCACCGAGGCACTCGAGCTCTGGATTGATCGCTCTCAGCGCACAATGAAGCTGATCTGGAGGCGACTGTAATACAACACTGCTGCTAAAAAACTAAGATAACGAACGAAATGCTAAAAAGAAGATGCTGTCTACTCGTCGCCCTCATCTTCGGCCTCCATCGCCGAAGTCCAATCCTCGTCAATTCCCTCCACCTCCTGCTCAGCGGCCGCCGCTACTACACCCTTGACCGCATTCCTAGGGTGACCTTTTCCCACTGCGGCAGCAATCTCCTTCGGCTTGGGCACGTCGGCGTCCTCGGCGGTGAGCTGCTTGGCTCCCTTGAACGACTTCTTCTTGCCCGAGCCTCCCTTGACAAAGACGTGCGAGTCCACCCTCTGCGCCGACGAGTCGAGGGGTACGGTACCTCCCACTCGAGCGGAACCAGCCTTGGCTTTGGCCATCTTGGCCATCCTCTCCATCGCCTTGTTCTTCGGCGCCGCCTTGGGTTGCTTCTTGCCAGCGCCGAGGGCGGCGGCTGCCTTCTTCTCGCTGTCGGTAGCGCTGCTGACGTCGATGGTGTCCTTTACACTGGGCGCATCGTCCTCCTCGACCATGGCGCGGGTGTCCTCCTTCTTGGGCTCGGCCGGAGCATCGACCTTGGCTCCCTTTCCTCCAGCGAGGCGAACGGGCATCTTGCGGCGTCGCTGAGGACCTCGGCCGTGAGGCTGATGAGAGAGCAGCTCGGGATGGGCACGCATCAGCTCGCCATCGACGCTGAAGAGCTCTTGGCTGCCGGCACGGTTGGCGGGGACGACGGGGACGGGAGCGGCGAGATGAGGGGGAGCGCGGTGGTCGAAGCTTTGGGACCAGGCTTTCCTCTGCGCGACGGCGTCGTCGATGGTCGAGTCGGCTTCCACCTTCTGTTGTTGGACGGGGTGTTGCGAGTACGAGGGGATGAAGGGGTTGGGTGTCGAGACCATCGGCGAGGGCTGAGGGTGGTGGACGAAGGAGTGGAAGGGAAGGAAGGTAGCGAGGTAGCCGAAGGAGAGGAGGAGGAAGATTCCAGTGATGATCTTGGTAGGGAAAACAGTCCCGCTGCGAGCTGAGGCGACGGCTAGGCGAATGATGGTGGTCGTCGAGGTTCGGCGATGATGAGCATAGGCCTCACTTGGTCGCCTGCCTTGGAAAGCGGTGTAGCTCGGTAGGACATCATCCTGTTGAGCCGTGTTGCTGAGTACTCGAGTAGGCGTGGCGGGAGGGGAAGGGGGCATCCCGGAGAGCGAGTGGTGAAGCTCGCGAGTGCCGTGTCCACTGAAGTACTCCCTCATCGGCGTCTCGGGAGGGGTTGATGGTAGTGAAATCCGACGACGATGTTGCTGGTCGAGGTTCAAAGCCGCTGGCTTCTCCGACATTGTTGAGTAGCTCACTTACGGAGGGAGAGACAATCAGCTATCGAAACGCAAGGCTCAGGCGGGACGGAAGGACTCACTGGCTGGAAGTTGTAAAGCAGGACGGGAAGCACACGAGTTGTACGGAAGAGCTGCCAGCAGCGATGCAGAGAGACGGCGACGAGGGAGCGAAAACGACGAGGTGGGAGGGAAGGGAGAGATGCATCGAAATGGCTGCTGGCTGCTCATCGAGGCTGGACGAGCTGCGATCCATAGAAGGGATTCGCATGAGGAAAGGTGTGGAGCATGCCTGCTGGGAACCCAGGTACAGGCGAGCGCTGAGGCGAGAGGGCGAGCCGCAAAGAGGCCGAGAGAGGCAAGCCTCCCCGCCGACAAAGGGGGCGAGACGTCGATAGGCTCGACTACAAAAGCCCTCTTGCAGGAATAGGGAAAAGTAAGTCTCACTTTCGATGGCGCTGCAGAACTTTGCCTTGATGTCTGCGCGAGACGAGCCCCTAATCGCTTCTCGGCGCTCCCTTCTTCGCCAGCCTCTCCAGCCTCCCTTCTTGACGCTGGTCTCCCAGCCACAGGCTCTCGCTTTTACCAAACCTCTCTAGAGTTTCCTTGCTGCCAGCAGGAAAGCAGCAGCTGCCCGCCTACCTGCTCTAAGGCGTGCCGAACTGCTCGGCGATGGTCTGCGAAGGGTTTGAAGCCTGCTGATCCGCTTCCCGACGCCATCGCAGTCACCATAGCGCTCGTAAACCCTTCCTCGGACGAGTCTCGCTTCCCTTCTCAGCTGAGGTGAACGAGACTTTGGACGGGCGACACTCAAGCTCAAGAGCAGCGCCGAGCCGGAGCCGGTTCGCTTTGGTGTTGCTGCCAGCTAACTTGGGCGAGCAGTCTTTTGTTGTGGTGCAAGCTGGGAGTTGTCCAGCTCGAGTACCGCCGCTCCAAACTTCTGTAACACGATAGAAGAGGGGCCGTGCGCCCCGAGAAGAAGGAGTGAACAAAGGGGGGAGAACGTTGTCCTTTCAAGGTTGTTCTCGTTTTCGAGGAGCGTGCATAATGCATGATAGTACAAGGCAAGTCGGAATACTGAGGGAGCTGCCATGTAAGGATGTGATGGAGGGATGGGCAAGCGATCTCGGCGATGGCTTCGGCGATGAGCTCTCGAGTCGAATTCGCAGATCACGGCGGCGCGTGTTGGGAAAAGCTGAAAGGGCTGAGGGCTGAAGGTGATGAGATGCGCGTTTGTTGTCGAAAGGACAAGTTGAACGCTCAGGCCGATCATTAGCAAGTCGCGTGTGGAGTCGAGCGCGAGAAAGTGCGGAGTAAGAGAGTTGTCGACGCGGTTTCTGCAGGGAAGCAGGGGGTTGCTGAGGGTGCTGGAGGTTAGGTGTAGTCGAGTAAGATTGAAAGAGATAAACTCTCACGCGTGGTAGTCATGTATGATCGAAGAAAGGCCAAGGGGGAAGAGGTTGCGAAGGCCAACGGCCCCCGCTCAACGGCTCTCCCCCTTGTCCAACTGTCGAGAGAAGCGAGGGGCCTTCGTCGTCTTTCTCCCTTGTCTTCTTCCACTTCACTTGCGCTTGACTTTAAATCTCTTGGTTCACCTGTAGCAAAGGACAATCACCCCGGGTCGAGCTACTCACCAGCAGACTTCACCTCCACCTCTCCCTCTCCCTCTTCGCCTTCGCAACTCGTCAAACATGTCGACCGGTCCTACTTCAGTCCCTCTTACGCGACCTACCCCTTCTCACCAACCAATGCACCTCCGTAACCGTCCACCTTACCTCGATTTGCACCACAACCCTCTCGCTTCAACCTCCGCAGCCAGCATGGACGACGCGCCTCAAGAGCCTCAGCAACCTCAGCGCCAACAGCTCGGCAAGCCCTTTGTCCCCTTCAACATGGCAGAGGTAGCTGCTGCTGCTATGGCTCGTCCCAGGTCCATCGCATCCTGGGCCGACCGAGACGAGACTTCGCACTGCCCGGACTCGCCTCTCTCCTCCGCTGGCTCTTCCCCCTTCTCTTCGGCGCCAGGCTCGCCCATCACTCAACCCTCGTCATGCGCTCTCACCCCTTCCTCCTCCTCCGAAGGCTTCACCCTCTCCGCTCCTCGTCCTCCACCCAAATCGCCAGTCGAGACGCGTCCCCTCCCCGCTCCTCCCGTCGCGCCGACTTCGCTCATCACACCACCGCTTCCTCCCTCGGACGACTGGAGCGCTACAGACTTCTCCCTCAAACTACTCTTCACCAACGGCAACTCGTCCCCCGCCGCCTCGCAGTCAGCCCCTTCCAGCTCCACCGAGGAGGATGATCACTCGCTCCCTCCCGCCTTTTTTCCCTCGGCGCGCATCTCCTTCTCACCTCGTCTTCGCATCACTTCGCCCCATGGACTCCCTTACTCGTCCCTCGGTGGCATGCACCTCGGAGTCACGGGCATGTGCGAAACGCTCGACGGCGAGGGCAAGGTCAAGAGCAAGCGCATGATCGCCGACTTCTGCATCGACCTCACCAGCGGGCTTGGCATCTGGAAACGTGACGCTCAGGCTGCGAGGAAGAGGAGCGGCAAGGAGGTCGAGGAGGAGGGTCGCGAGAGGCTCCCGCCCGGCACCTACGTCCTCCCACTGAGCATGAAGATTCCCAACTCGGACAGGCTGTGAGTTTCTCTGGACTTTCGCTTCTTGAAGCGCTCGTGCTGATTCTTCTCCTCGCCTGCAGACCACCCTCCTTTGAGTGCGCCCAGTTCCGCATCCACTACACCATGTCGATCGCCATCTTCTCGGCGGCGACTGGCTCAACCGGAACCCCTCGGCGCCTCAAGGTCTTCTCCCTCCCCTTCCACGTCCTCCCTTCGACTCTTCCTTCTCCCGCGCCCGAACTCCCCGTTCTCACCCACGACCACAAGAAGGGAGTCTTCGCCTCGCTCATCAAGTCTCTCTCCTTCTCGGCGCCCAAGGCCGAAACGGGCTACCACATCGTCTTCCCCTCGCTCCCGACCTCGCACTTCTCTCCCGGAGCCCACACCTCGGTCCCCGTTTCCCTTCGCATCGTCGACCGTCCCCTCGAGCCTACCGACCTCTACATCCGCCTCGCCATCATTCGCAAGACGTACGTTCGCGAGTCGGCGCACACTTCGATGCAGGCGGCGATCGAGGACGAGTGGGGATTGGGAGCAGGAGTATCGATGGCGGCGCTTGGCTACCCCGAGGAGGTCATCATCGAGCCATGGTGCAAGGAGGAGGAGGAGGTCGTCTCCCGCTGGGGCTGGGTGCCCTACTCCAGTCGTCCCGGTGCGGATCCCAACGAGAAGGCCGAGGTCGTCATCAAGGACATCGCTCTCCCGCTCTCTGGTCTCACCGAACAAGGATGGACCCACGGCTACTCGACCAACCTCGACCTCGAGCCGACTCACACGCCCGCTCAAACCCACGGCGACTGCTCCTGGTTCTCTCCCGCCTTCCGCAACCGCCCACCCATCGCCAAGGAGTACGGTCGTCATGTTCACGTCTCGTCGCGCTTCTTCCTCTCCATCGAGGTCGGATTCGCCACCCCTCAGCTCGGCGAGACGCTCCGCCAGCTGGGCGAGGAGTCGCCCGACATGGAGATCCCCGCGCCCAACACTTTTACCACGGCATCAGCACCCTCGACTTCAGCCTACACGGGCTACTCGACCGCCAACCCCTTCTTCACTCCCTCCTCCCGCCACCGTCAGACTTCCCCCTCCTCCAGCGCCGTCTCCCAACTCGACCCTACCCCTCCTTCTCCTCTCGCCTTCCCCGGCAAGCTCCGCGAGCTCTTCATCCCTCTCACCATCGGATCGGTCGCCGAGCCTGGCATGGCCTGCATCAGCGCACACGAGGGCGAGTCGGCAGCGAGGAGGGCCGAGCGCGAGGCGAGGGAGGAGCGCGGCGAGGATACGAGGAATGAAGGCGAGGGACCGGAGGGAGCTTGGCTTTGCGCTCCGCCGGGTTATGATGAGGCTCTCAAGAGTGCTCCTTATGTATACTGAGGTGTAGGATTTCTCCCCTGTCTTAGCGCTTTGAACCCCCCTTCGTTTTTCATGTCATTTCCCCCCCCCCCCCCCCCCCCATTTTGCTCTCCGTCCTTCGCAACTGGCTTTGCTCCCCCTCGTTACCAACTCATTGTTTTGTCATAGCTTTACCTCAATCATTTTCGTGCAACTCCATCGTCATTGAACCTATTCTACCTCGTCCCTTGAGAAAGAGAACCTCGAGAGCAAGCGAAGGTTACAAACGAGCGATGAGTAGCTCTGCCGATATATGTGAAGGCTCGACTGGATCTCCCCCCCCCACTTCTTCACCCTGTCCATCTCCGTCCGAGGCCACTCAGATTCACCAATACTGGGTTCGGGAAGGAAATCCTTAGTGATGCATGTTGTGACAACGTTTCTGCGAGCGAGCGAGCGAGCGAAAGGCGAAGAATGGTGGCGGGGGCGAGGATGAGGATGGACCGAAGGTAGCGAGGAGGAGGAGGAGCAGGCGAGAGTCAGCCTTGATCCACCGAGCTCAAGTGGTAGAGAAGAGCTCACCTGATGCTCCCTCAATCCTACTTTACGCTCCCACACCTTCTGGCATCTCTCGCAACGCCAGCCCGGAGGAGGAGGCTCTCGGAACGATGGGAGGGCTTGAGGCGGAGTGGGAGCAGGAGGGCTGATGGTCAGCACCGAGAGCTTCTGAATGAGGTGCCCAGAAGTTGGCGAGTTGGGGAGCGTCGACGGAGAAGCGACGAGAGCCATGGTTCGACGGCTGACGTTGACGCGAAGGGCGATAGTGGGGCGTGAATTGACGCTGCTGCTCGTTGAGCACTCGAGTGGACCTCGAGGTTTGAGCTGCTGATGTAGCTGACCCTGTAGGTGAAGTGGAAGACGCTGTAGAAGCGCCGAGCCGAGATGAAGACGACGAGAGCGCGAAGAGCGAGAGTTGGGCTGCTGGGAGATGACGGCGAGGTGAGCTTGGTGAGGAGCAGGCGATTACAGCTGGTGAGTACTCACCTTGAGAGCAAGCAGCAGAAATCGACCGAGTGAAGAGCAGGAAGAAGAGAGCCGAAACTCGGACTTGGGCACGAAGGGAAGCAACAACAGCCTCTCTCGCTCCCTCTCAGCCTTCCGCTCTTCGTCTCTCGCTCGGCGCCCCCTTCTTCTCGTGGCTGGATAGCCTGCCAACTCGCTCAACAGCTTCATCTGGTGCTCTTGTACATCTCACCATCCGCTCTACCATGTCACCACCGCGCGCAGAAGAAGGAGACGGCGGAGGAAGGAGGAGCAGCTGAGCGTTCGTTGGGAGGGGAGCGTCGTCACGGCGTTCTCCGAGGTTTTTTAGAACAGGGAAGTGTAAGTTAGGCGAGCACTGAGAGCCCGTTGCTGGATTCTGGGGCGGTGTGGTGACGAGCAGCAGCCGAACGCCGCGAGCTCGGCGAAGGCAGCGGAGCAAGGATGGTTTGTGAAGCCTTGCAGATGGTCTCAAGACGTCTCTGGAGATTCAAAGCATTTTGAGCGCGTAAATCTGCTGAGTATTGCTCTAAAGGAGTGGAAGTCAACCCGCAAGGCAGCACTAGAGCAACTCTCGGCGCTCGGCGATGAAGGGTGGCTCAGGGGCGTCTCACTCTTCGCGCTGCTGCTCGCCGTGGATGCGGGATGATAAAGGGTCGGGCTTCCTTTGACGAGCAGCACAGGCTGATATGAAGGAAAATGAGGCCCGCCCGGACTCGACCGCTCGCCAGGGGGGAGGGGCGACGAGGAGGGGAGCCCAGGAGCGAGGCTTCGACCATTTCTGCGAGGGAAGCAAAGTTCGGAGGTAACCTTACGCCCCTTCTGTCGGCGTGCATGCTCCACACGCGCGAAAAATGGTGGTGCTGCCCCAGTTCGCTCTCTCCCTTCTCCGAGTCTGTGAACGCCGACGTCGAAAGGCTGGGGTGTCTCAATGGCATGTATCCAAGACAGAGTGTCCTTGTAGTCCTACTTTTGAGCATATCTATAGACTCGAGATGAGATGGCCCTGCGCGAGAAGACGAGGGTCAGTCGAGCGCCGAGGGGAGAAAGGAGCAGGCCGAGAGAGCTCACCATCAGTACTGAGAAGGGAGATAAGAAAGTCGATGACGAGGAGGAAGGTCAGTATATATCACAGCGAGAAACGATCAGGCGACAGCTCACCATCCTGCTCCTCAATCGCGATGGACAGCAAGCACTGTTCAAACTTGCGTGCAAAGCTCCATCCTTCCCGCTTGCCCAGCTCCTCGTGACTCTCGATCGACATCTTCCACAGCACACTATCCCGCTCGGCGACGACCGTGGCGTTACGCTTCGACCGAGAGAGGAACGACATCTCGCCTGCGACCGTTCCGGCGACCATTGACTCGACGATGGAGTGCGCGCGGTCAGTGAAGACGTAGGTGGCGCGAAGCATGCCCGATTCGATGAGGTAGAAGCTACGAAAGGGAGGGCGAGCGTAAGTTGGAGAGCGAACGGGTGAGAAAGAGGGAAAGCCCACCTGTCGGTCTCGTCGCCGTCCTTCCACAGAGTCGTTCCGCGCTCAATGTGCACGCGCTTGAAGTAAGGTACGAGGCGCTGTGCGGATGAAGGAAGAGTCAGCATCTCGCCCTCGTCCGGAAGGTTGGAGGAAGCGGGCTCACGAAGCAGTAGTCCTCGTTCAAATCGGGAGCGAAGGGCTTGAAGGACTGCATCAGCAGAGGCAGAGGTTGCTGGAAGTTGGTCTTGAACGCGGGTGCTTCCGCTGCGAAGCGTCAAAAGCGGTCAGCTTCGAATCACTCGCAGAGGACGGCACGAAGCAACCTACGCCGTGACATCGTCTCCTTGGCGGCGTTGCGAAGGTGGGAAGCGCGAGGCGATTGCTCGAAAGAAAAGTCGCTGTCCAACTCCGACTTTGGAACATCTGCAGGGGAGCAGAAAAGAGAAGGGTCAGCGACGGGCCTCTGCGACCGAAGCGAGAAGCGGCAGCTTACCGATCTGCGAAGAGATGGCGGGGGCTGCTGGTCCGAGTAGACGCGGTGGTTGATAGTCCTTGGAGTAAAGGCTGCGAAGGAAGGCGTTCTCGCAGTGCTGTGGAAGAGGCGAGGGGTCAGCTCTTCCTCCCCAACCTGAGATCCGAAGCTGCGAGTCGCCGAGGACCAGCCAAAACTCACCTCGAGCGCATCGTTCAAGTTCTCAAACACCTCGACCTTGGCTTCGGCACCGTCGGCCCACAGATCCACGCTTCGCAGAGCGATACCGACGTTCGAGTTGGCGGGACAGCCACAGAGAACGAGGACGACGCCCTTGTCCTCGAGAAGGCGCTGTATCCGTACGAACGCCTCGGCAGCAGAGAAGTCGACACCTAAGGAGGAAGAGAAGAGAAGAGCAAGTCAGCTTAAAGACTTCGAGCAGGAAGAGGGCGGGCGCAAGGGAGAGAGCAGGAGCGCAACTCACCACTGGCCATGCTAAAGTCGAGCACGAGGAAACGGATCGGGTTCTTGCTCCACGAAGCGGCCTCGAGGATCTTCCTAATGGTCGTCTCGCACGCCGAGATGGTGCCGAAGAAGAGGAATCCCTGCAGCTTGATGACCCTCGTCTGACGTCCGACCTCCTTGAGGAAAGCGCTCTGCTTGGGATGCCTCCGAACGGTCGACCGAGCGACGGCGCCAGTGAGGATGGAGCGAATGGCGCGACGTTGGGAGGAGGAGACGACGAAGCTGACGCAGGCGAGGATGATTCCAACGCCGATGCCGGCAACGAAGTCCCATCCCGTCATGACGATGACGATGGCCCAGATGGTAACGTATTCAAACCGAGCCACGCGACCGTAGGTGTCCCAGATGGCCTGCGAAGCGAAGACGGGGTCAGCTTTCTCTCCCTTCGAAGCTCAGGTAGCGGGTGAAGACTCACCTCCTTGATCAGGTCGATGGCGAGGATGAAGATGAGCGCTCCAACGATGCAGACGGGTAGCAGGCTGATGATGCCGGGTCCAGCGACGAGGATACCAAAGCTTGCGGCGGCGAGGAGGAAGCCCGAGATGCGAGTCGTTCCACCGACCTTGTAGAAGAGGACCTGTAGGGGAGCAGGGAGAGTCAGCGGGTCATGTCTCGTCAAAACGGGAAGGGACAGCTCGACGAACCGAGTTAACGTAGCAGAGGTAGTTGGGAACCGTGCCGAGGAGACCAGCGGCGATGTTACTGATTCCGTGAGCGATCAGCTCGCGGTCGGTGTTGACGTTGTCCTCGCCAACCGAGATTCCCAGAGCGGGGACGTTGATGGGGACGTGAAGGAGGCCGAAGAAGACGAGGGCGAGTTGAGTTGGGATCGTCTCGAGCAGCGCCGAGTAGTCGGTCTTCTTGAAGTCTGTAGCGTAGGCGAGTTAGCACATATCTTCGTCTTCATCGAAAGGCTCGAAGTGCTCACCGAACAGTGTCCAGTACTCATACCACTCGCTATCGACGCCGTTCACCTCGAAGACCCATCCTCCTTCGCGGAGTTGCTCAATGTTGAAACCTGCAGCGAAAGCGATACCATAGAAGACGAGAGGGATAGCGAGGAAGTAGCCAGGGAAGATGAGAGGGTGGTGGAAGCGGGCGGTGATGAGGCGGAGGACGACGGCGAGGATGAGGGGGACAGTCTGTGAGGCGTCGAGGTTAGCAAGAGGAATCGAGAGGAGCAGGGGAGCACGTACCCAGAGAGGAAGGACACTCCAGTCAAAGTAGTGCTTGACGAGGTCCATCGAGAAGCCTGCCTCCTCCTCCAAGCGCGCCGAGACTTGCAGTCTGCGAAGCGAGGTCGTTAGCTCGGTCGAGAGCTCAGCAGAAGAGACGATCAACCCACCCAGTCACAAAGAGGAAAGCTCCAACTCCACCGATGCACCCCACGAGGATGTGGCGAGGGAAGAACTCGCTCAAGCTACCGAGCTTGAGCCATCCGAGAAGGCCGAAGGCGAGACCGGTGAGGATGGAGGAGAGGGCGAAAGCGACCATGGTGGTAGCGACTACTGATTTGTCGTCCGAGATGGAGCTGGTGATGATGCCGACGATGACGTGGAAGAAGGGCTGGGAGCGCAAAGGCGGCGAGGTCAGCTCGGCGCGTTCAAGAGGTTCGGCGACCTCGGCGAGGGAAATACTCACCACGACCTCAATCATCATAGATCCGTTTCCACCGCTAAAGATGGATCCTCCACCTGAGTAGACGAGCTGACTGACGACGCACGAGGCGAAGAACATGGAGACTCCGATTCCTCCAAAGTCGGCGAAGACGGGAAGGTTGGTGGGGAACATGATCATTCCGTAGGAGACTCCGTCGAGGATGTTCATGAGGACTCTGTCGGGGGGCGAAGAGGGAGAAGCGGAGGTCAGCGAGACGTCGAGGGAGGGAAGCGAGAGACGACGACTCACCCGAGGACGACAGCGGGAATCGACTGCACAGCGACCTTGCCTCCGTCGATTAGGTCCTCACGAGTCACAGATACACCCTTGGCCTTGGTCCGAGCCTTATCGACCCATCCTCCGAACCGCTTCTTGGCCGCGCCGACGACCTGGAGATCGGCGAACGAGTTGGTCGAGGCGAGCTTCCTGCCTCCCAGCAACGAGGTACGTTCGTTGACCTCTCCTTGAGCCTCGTCTCGTCTTCTCCTACTCCGCTCCTGCTCCCTCGCAGCTTCCTCCTCCTCCGCCTCAATCTGAGCCTGCACGAGCGCCTCCTCCTCCTCGTCGCTGTCCAGCCCACCGACCTCATCTCCCAACGCTCGAATCTTCTGCCTCACAGCCTCATCTTGAGCTTCCCTTCGCTCCAACAATCCTGCAGGCGTCGGCGTGCGCTCACCCGAGCTACCCTGACCCTCAATGGCCGCCGAGAGGCCGCTCGCAGCGGGAGTCTGAAGCGAGCCCATCTTGCTCTGAGTAGGAGTTGGGTCCTTGTCGGTTTCTCCGCTCGAAGGGGATCCACCCTTGTCTGCTCCGAGGCGAGCAGAGGCGACCGAGGCGTAGGTGGGACTGCTGGCGGCCGCGGCGATGGGCGAGGAGGAGCTGCTGCTGGTGGAGTGAAGGGCTGCTGCGTGGGAGCCGAGGGAGCCGTAGGGTGCTGGAGGGCGAGCGCGCGAGAGGTTGGACGGGGAAGGGAAGAGTTGGGCAGAGTTGGAAGCTCGAGGAGTGTCGATGGGCGAGGAGGACGAGGGGGAATCGCCTCCCAGGGTGGTCGAGGATGACGTTGATGGGCCTTCGTCGAGGCCGGGGGAGGGGAGAGGTGTTGGGTTGGCCAGGCTGAAGGACGCTAGACGAGCGGAGCCTAAGGTGGTGGGAAGAAGGGAGAGAAAGTTAGCTTGGAGGCTCGAGCGCTTTGATAGGCGATAAGTGGTACAAAGCTCGGATAAGCGCTGAGAGCGAGCTACAGCTGCTGCCGATGCTTATCCATTAAATGTGCTTTGTACCCCTTTACGCTCCTCCGCTGACGACCGAGAAATGAAGCAAGAGAGACTTGCCGTCGCGCAATTCCTCCCTCGTCGCCGAGAAGCTGCCAAAGCGTAGCCCTCCATCGCTGCCTACTTCTGATCCGAGTGAAACTCTGCTGCCTTCGTCGACAAAGCTGGAGGCGCCTGGTGGTCCAGTCGAAGGCTCGCGACGAAGGACGCCAGATGCGAGAGCTTGATACTTTGGACCGATGGATTTGCCTCCGAGGGAAGACCTGTAGGATCCTGTACCGGAAGATGAAGTTGAACGGGATTGAGAGCGACGACGAGCGAGGGCTGAAGGAGGGAGGTTAGGTGGGGAGGAAGGGAGAGTGACGGGCATCCTTGGGTCTTGAACGAGTAGAAAGCCGAGCCGAGCTAGCCTAGTCGGAAGTTTAAGATTTGCTGTAGTGGATCAGAGGCTGCTCCGACTGAGCGATCCAACCACTTGCAACGCGACGAGGACGAGAGAAGGCAACCTGCCTTCGCTTGCGAAACGCGCTCTTTCCCTCCGCCCAAATTCACCTCGCTCTTCTCGTCTCGCTTTAGGTCATGGTCTCGTACTGCAAGTGACACTCATTGTACTGCTGTAGTACACTCAAGCTCACTTCTACTCTCCCTACAGACGACGAGCTCGAGATTGAAGATTTCGCTTGGGACGACGACAAGCAGGTCCGTTTCGCTTTTCTATCGCTCTAGAGCCGAGCAGCAGCTCACTCATACACTCATCTAGGTGTTTCACTACCCCTGCCCCTGCGGCGACCGTTTCGAAATCACCAGAGTCCGTCGCCACTCCTCTCTTTCGCGCTCAACTTCTCGGAAACTCATCTTTCTTGCTCTACTACAGGCCCAGCTCAGCAAGGGAGAGGACGTCGCCACCTGCCCTAGTTGCAGCTTGATCGTTCGAGTCATCTACGACATGGTACGTCTGCTATTCTCTGCCTCTCAGCTCGCCTCACGCGACCCGAAAGCTGAACTTCGCCAAATCTCTCGCGCAACTATAGATGGACTACGAGGACAGCGATGCAGAGGAATAGGCAGTGAGAGCGTGAGGTCGCTGCTCCCGAGCGGCCGACTGCTCTGCCTCTCCGCTGGCCGGGAAGCAGGGTCGAGGGAGAAGGAGGAAGGCCGAGCCGCTCGCTTCGCCAGTAGGAGACCACCGTGGATACGAATGCCCGCCAAGGATCAACCAGGATTAAGATATGATGGATCACCTACATCAATCACCTACACGGGACGACTGAGGATCGCACTCGCCCTTCGAGGCGTAGCCTCGTCGGCCGAGGGAGACGCTGGGCATCCCGACGCCGAAGGGTGTGGTGGACGAGATTGGAGATTGAAGGAAGGGAGACAGTGTATGATTGTCACGCTCTCCGTGAGTGCATCGCTCTCGTACCAAGCCGTTGAGCTCGACGAGCTGACCCCCTCGTTTCGCAGTCTTCGCTCTCACCCTCCCTCTCCCCTCCTTCGCCCTTCGTAGTCACCACACTCGCTCGCAATACAGACCTACACTCCTTAACTCCATTCCCTTGTCGCCCGCCCGCCTTCAACGCCCTCCTGCTCCTCCCCTCCGCTTCTCCTCCCATCCTTTCGCCGCTCGTCGACGCTCCCTCACTCCTTCGACTTCCTCCTCCTCCTCGCGTTTACCCAGAGAGATCCCTAGCCCTCCATTGCCCCATGAGATGCTCCCGATTCCGAGGTCGAGGCTATTCGAATCCGAGTTGGACGAGTCGGAGGAGCTCGAATCCGAATTGCTGTTTCCTCGGTCGTTTGAGTTGGAGTTGTCGTTCGAGGAAGAAGAAGAAGAAGAAGAAGACGTTCGACGTGTGGTCGTAGCCGCTGGCGCCGCTGCAGCTGTAGTGGTAGGGGTTTGAGCTGCTGCTGGAGCCTCGGTCGTGGTTCCTCGGCGGGCGGTCGTCGTCGCGACGGCGGGTTGAGCGGGCTGCTCTGCTGATGATGTGGTGGCTTGCGCGCGAGTTGTAGCTTGAGCAGCGGCGGCGTTTCTGGAGGTTTGATCCTCGGCGCTGGCCAGGGAGTCTTGCGCGGCCGTGGTCCCTTCTCCCGATCCTGCCACCGAGGCTGAGGCGGACGCCGAGGCGCCTTCCGAGGAGAGCTGAGCTCTTACAGTGGTCGAGGCGGCTTGTTGTACTAGACCGAGGCTTGAGCTGCTGGAAGCGGAGGCGCGCTGGGCGGATTCGGGGATGGTCGCCCTCAAAGCCGTCTCGCTTCCGCTTGAACTGACGCCCCCTCCCGATGCAGCTGCGCCCACACTCGTCGACGGCGATGCTCCTCCATCTTCCCCGCCACCGCTCGAGGTCGAACCCCCAGCGACGCTCGTCTCCGTCTCCCCTCCTCCGCCATCATCTCCTCCCCCTCCTCCCTTCCCGCGCCCGCTCAACCCCGCCGCCAGCCCAATAATCAACACCAGCAAAAAGATCCCCGCCACCCACGCCTTCTTCTTCCTACTCTTCGTCCACCAACCCTCCTTCGCCGCCTCATCGAACTCATAATACCCACCCTCGGTCTTGATCGACTCGGCGCCCTCCTTCTCGAGTTGGGGGATGATGATGGAGCCTTCCTCGATGGGGTACAAGCGCTCAGGGTGATCTTCAAACCTCTCGGAGCGGAGGGAAGATCGCCAGATGAGAGGAGGGCGTTGGGGCCCAGTCGAAGGGCTGACGAGCGAGTGAGTAGGCGGTAAGGAGAGGGGGAGGGTAGGGAGTGCTGGGAGGGGAGTGAGGGAGAGACGGTGCGCTTGTCGAGCGAGAGAGGGAGGGAGGGGCGTAGGAGCGAAGGGTGTGGACGAGGAGACGGAGTTGGACCGAGAGGAGGAGGAAGTGGGAGGGGAGAAGAAGAGCGAGGCGGGAGTGATGGGCGTGCCCGGTGTGGAGGGAGGGAGAGGGAAGGAGGTTGCTGTAGGAGTTGGGGTGGATGGGTTGGAGTCGGTCCATGAGGCGGAGGTAGACGAGTTGAAGGACTGGAGAAGGAGATGGTTAGTCGCCGAGCCAGCGCCGAGGTTCGAGGAGTGACGTACAGCGGGCGAAGGAGGGACTGCAAGCGCTTTTGCATCGTCGGGAGACGCAAACGGGTTCAAGAGGGCGGGAGGCATGGCTTAGGCAGAGAGTGGAGAGCAAGCGAATGCTCGGCGTGTGCGAAGGCTTCCCCGAGTCGGCGCGCTTCTGCTCAACGGCGGCGGAGAGGCGGTTAATCGAAGTGACAAAGGGAAGGTAAAGAGTAGGGAAGCGAGTGCGAACCTCTCGAGCGCCAATGCAAAGGCCTCATTAAGGACACGGTCCCAGCTCGGCGTTCGTGCGCGCGGGCTCCCCCTTTTCCCTCCCGCGAAGGGTTGGGACTGAGCTCTCGACTCGCCACCTCAACGGCTCAAGGTTACAGCTTTTCGCTCTCGAGATGTCGAGTGGCCTTCCATCTCTACTGCAGCCTCCTCCCGCTGCTCAGTGCTCGACTGAGAGCTGACGACTCGCGAACCTTTCGCCGTCTCGCTGATGCGAGTTCGTTCGCCTTCGTCAACAGCTAGCTTCGGTCGAGCTTCGTTAGGCTCATCTGGGGGACTGTACGTCCGCCGTAGCGTGCTCGGCGACCCTTTCTCAGCTCGCTCTCCCTCGACCTCGGCGACGGATCAGGATCAGGACAAAGATGCATTCATAAACTACAACTACGAAAGGGGTTCAATATCAAGCGAGCATAGAGGGCACACTGTCGAGGGGAGATCACAAACTGCACAAGAAAGGCCAAACAATAATCACAAGGTCAGACGACCAAACCGCCTCTTCACTCATCCTTTCCCTCCTCCTTCTCGCCCGCCAACTTCTTCTGATAACTCTGCATGTCGTCCTCGGTGGCGACACTGAGGACTTCACTCGCCGTCTCGTCCTTGCGAGCTAAGTTGGCGAGAGCCTTGCCCGGGCCGAGGAAGACCAAGCGGTCGATGGTCGCCGAGTGGAGGTTGGTGAGGCATTTGGACCAGCGGACGGGGAGGCGGATTTGAGCGACGAGGTTGTCGACGAGGGAAGTGGAGGTGGTAATCTGTGTAGGAAGTCGGTGTTAGTCTAAAGCTGAGGAGGAAAGAAAAGAAGGGCCAACTCACGAAGGAGCCATCAAGGCAGGAGATGACGGGAACGTCGGGGTCCTTGATGTCGAGAGCCTCGAGAGCAACGCGCATGCCTTCAGCGGCGGGCTTCATGAAGGAGCAGTGGAACGGCGCCCTGTAGATCCGAAAAGGTTAGCGAAACTGATCTTCGGGACCAAGAAGCCGGAAGCGCGAGAAACCCACGAAACGGGAAGGTCTGCCGCCCTTGAAGCGATACCCTGCTCCCTCAACTCCTCGCTAGCCCTCATGATACCGTCCCTGCTACCAGCAAGCACGACCTGAGCGGACGAGTTGAAGCTGGCGACCTCGACGGTTCCCTCGCTGCCGTTCTTGGTCGAGCGCGACTCGCGAATCGATTTGATGACTTGTGTCAGCTCCTCGTGCGAGCGACCGGGGTTGATGACGAGCGCGGACATTTGGCCGCGTTGCGAGGGAGGAGCATCGGGGGAGGCCGAGAGGTTGATGGAGGGGAGGGAGAGCGAGTAGGAGGTGAGAAGACCGTGGAGGCGCTGTAGGGGGCACGAGTCAGCTTTGAGACGATGTAGTTAGGCGGGAAGCGAGCTCACTGTCAGACGGACTCCATCGGCGAACGAGATGGCGCCCGAAGCCACGGCCGCTGAGTACTCTCCGGACGAGTGACCGAGGATCGCAGAGGCGTTGGAAGCGACCGAGGTGGCAAAGTCGTTCTGTACGAGCGAAGAATAGCGTCAGCTCTGTAGCTCTCGAGGGATACGAGACTGAGAACTCGGCTCACCTCGAGGGTGCGAAGGAAGGCGATTGAAGTGACGAGGATCGCCGGTTGAGCGTTCGAGGAGCGAGTAAGCTCGTCCTGGCACAGGGAGAAGAGGGATAAGGGTCAGCGCTACGTTTCCCACAGCTCGGCGACGAGGATCCGACTCACCTGAGGTCCTTCAAAGACCACCTCCTGCAGCTTCTTCTCATCTCTTCGCTCCTGCTCCCTCTCGACGAGCATCCTGCCCAATTCTCCCAGCTCTCCGTCCCTCTCCTCCAACTTGAGCCCTTTCCTCCACTCCTCGAAACCCTCGAGCGCCTGGTTGGCCTCGAGCCAGACCTGCTGGGCCGCGGGAAAGCCCCTAAGGAAGTTGCCCATGCCGACGTACTGGCTGCCCGAGCCGGGAAAGAGCAAGGCGTGCTTGGGTTTGATGGGTGCTGTGCGACGGTAGGATTCGAGAGGGATGGGAGGCGAGGCTTCCCCACCTGACCAGAGCATTTCCATCTCTAGTCTGCGAGAGCGCGGCGAATCTCGAGGGTAGGGCTCGCGGGCGCGGTAGTCGTTGGAGGAACGTTTTGGGGTAGGAGGGTTCGAGGTGTAGAAGGGTGAGGCGAAAGAGCTGGACGAGGCGGAAGGCGGGGTAGGCTGCTGTTGCTGTTGCTGCTTGAGGGGGCGCGAAAGGCAGCGGTCGTGGTTGCGAGGGTCCCTATACCTAGCGAGGTAGGCTGGGTCGGCCCAAGTGTGCTCATGATCCTTGGTAGCAGACGACGAAGCAACCGCCGAGCTGGTCGCCGAGAGCGGAGGCGGGGGTGCCAAGTTTGAAGTGGTTGCGAGAGGCGAAGTCGAGAGATGAGCATGACGACAAGGACAGGAAGGGCGGAAGGGCCGCGCTGGTAATGCTCGAAGCAGCATATTCTTGTGTTACTAATGCTAGTACTGCTGTCGAGGCCACTGTTGAGCGAAGGGAAAGAAGCACCGGGTCAGCGTCTGCCAGGCTTGCTCATGACCTTGTTTCCCCCGCGGACGACGGCAACCTGCTCAGCTCGACTCGCTTCCCTACCGGACTACAAGGGGGAATCAATCTAGTCTTAGAGACCATCTTGATCCCCTGCAGGCTCCCGGAAGCCTTTCGTCGTCCTGTTTTCGCTCGCCGGCTGGTGCTAGCCGTTTGCCCGCCTGACCCGCCAGTCCATCTCACGCGCTGCAGCACAGTAGCCAGGACTTACGAGGGGTGTAGGGGGCGGGCGAGATGAGCTTGCTGTAGTCCTGTCTGTCGTGGTGGCGAAGAGTCGTGAGGCGAGTTTGGGACAAGATGAGGTGCGGAGGCAAGATGGAGGAGCGCCGCTCTGCCAAAGTCGAGTCGACGACCGACTCCGCCCGAGAGCTGAGAGTAGTGGTTTCCCGCCGCGAAGCGCTGATTTAGTTCGAGGAGGGTTTAGAATAGTACAGAATAGCTCATTCTTGCACCTCATGACTCCCTCGAGATGTAGGCCTTCAACCGAGGACAACTCGGCGCTCGCGCTGCTCTCTCGGCTCTCCTTCTCGCCCTCCCTCGGTGCACGGCAAACGAAAAGCTGGTGTTTTGGCGAAAGGCAAGGTAAAGCACACTACACAGGTATCAAAGCAAACGAACGACCGAGTACTCAAGTCGAGGGGTAAGGTCTGTCGGAGAAAGCGAGGAAGGCCGGGAGAAGGCGGCGAACGCCGAGAGAGGGAGAGAGCGGAAGACGAGGGGAGAAGAGCAGGCGACGGGAAGGTGTACAGAAGTTGGGTGGACTAGTCCTTGAAGAACTTCTTTTTGCGAGGAGGGTCGTTGGACGAACCGCCACCGTCGTGGTCTGCGAGGGAAGGGGGAGCCGAAGCGAAGCGAAAAGGTCAGCTCGACGCTCGTCTCGTCGCGAGTTTCGACTCTCAGCCCTCAACTCACCACGCTTGATGCCTCCCTTGGTGCCGCTCGAGCTGCTAGATCCTTGCGGAGCGGGGTTGGGAGGACGAGCGCCCGACAACGAGCCCGACTTCTTCGGCGAGGACTTGTGCTGTCCTGTCACCTTCTTGCTCTTGACGCTGTCGAAGATGTCGGGTTCGTTGTCGTCTTGAGAAGCTGAAATGAAGTCAGTACGATGTCTTTCACGACAAGAAAGCCAAACGCGCTCACCCTTCTTCGCCGCTTCTTGCGATTGCGAGAGACGCTTGATGGCAGCTTCGGCAGCAGCGTCTGTGGGAGAGACAGCGTGGATGTTCAGTGACCCTTCGCCTCCGAACCGAGACCGAAGCTCCGAGAGATCCCACTCACTCCTCAAGTCCTGGGTCGACGGCGTAGGAGCAGCCTTAACCCCGCTCCCACCCTGCGCTCCCACAACCCCACTACCTCCCGCGGACATGGGCTTCATCTGCGCATCAAGCTGCTGCTTGGCCTCGGCGATCTGAGCCTGCCTCTCCTGCTCTTCTTGCCTCATGGCCGCCTCCTCGCGCGCCAAGTCGGCCGCCCTCTGCTGCTCGAGCTTGATCTTGCGACGTTGACCGGGGGCGTACTTGGACTTGCCGCCGTTCCTCTTGCGCTCTACGATAGGTGAGAAGTGAAGGAGGGAGGTCAGCTTCGAGGCGAAAGCTGCAGAGGCGCTCGAACCGAAGTAGCGCACCCAGCTCGGCGACCTTGCGGTTGTGAGTCCTCGCCGCTCCCTCGAGCTTCTCGTAGTCGTACTCGTGCTCAGCCAACATCTCTTTGCTCTCGATCGACTTGAAGAGCCAGTCGGGTTGGAGGATCCAGCAGCGCTGCAAAACGGAGCGATGAGCAAGGTCAGCTCGGTCCTCTCGCTTTTGACCCCCTCGCGCTGCTGGAGGACGCATCTCGAGCGAATGGACCACTCACATCGTTGTCGGGATCATCCTCAGTCTTGTTGGCCTCGTTGGCTGCCTTGATGTTCTTCAAAAGCCTCGAGGATCCTGGTCCTTTCTCGCGAGCCCTGTCGGGAGAGCACAGGACAGTCGCGTCAGCTCACTTGCGGTTTGTCCGAGTACAGCGAAAAGCTCACCAGATTTGAGGCGAGATCACGAAGTGCGTAGGCATCTGGTCGAGGTCCTTCGCCACCTTGCCTCCGTTGTCGAGGACGAGGCGCTTGACCTTCAAGTCGAGGAGGAGCGATGAAGGCGTGTCAGCAGCTGTACCCGAACGACGAAGGGTGGCAGGAGTCACCTTGTTCAAAGTGTAGCCTTGGAAGGGTCCCTCGATCCAGAAAACGATTCCTTTCAGCACCTGCTCTCCCGATTCGCTCTCGGCATCGGACGACATTGCTGAGCTGTAGGTGAGTGTAGTGAGGTGGGCGAAGAAGCGAGGGGTGGATGGGTGTCTTGTGTTGATGGTGCTGCTCTGTAGTGAGTGTTGAATGCTCAGAACGACTCGAGCGGGTTGTGGTAAGAGGAAGAGAGCTGCGAGAGGGTCGAAGCTCGCTTTTGAGCGGAGCTCTGGTTCGTAAAGAGGCCTTCGGGTGGTTCTGTAGTGAGCCGTAGAGCTTTTCTGAATCTCTCCTGACCTTCTGTAGGTCTGTAGCGTCTTCCTTACCGCGCACGAGACGCGTTCGCTCTCCAAATCTCACGCCGAGGCGCGAGTCGAGGGGCGAGGTTGGTATTCGCCTACAGCTGCTTGTGGGCTGGATAAGCAGTCGACTGAAATTTACCTTCGCTGACTTAGCTCACTCAAGCCAACGAAGAGACGAGCTCTAGTGCAGCTCGGCGTTGAGGCAGCGCCGAGGGAGCGTCGCAGGCGCTGGGCGACAGGCTCAGCATCCAGGTGATTCCCTCCGCTCTGAGCGTCGGAAGAGAAGACGTACAGGACCACAGTTTCTAACCCTCAAAAGCTCAAAAAAGAGTGACGACCTACAGAGGCAACGAAAGACAGCTCCTCGCCGACTTCGCATGCAGGTCTCCCTCTTCCAAATCGCCTCGATTCGCCTCGTCTCGGCAGATGAACACGCTCACGCTGTAGGTGATCAATATTACTCTTTATCTTACCTTACTGAAGCTCTTCTCCTCCCATAGCTACCCTTTGAGCAGTCAGTCTCCCCACTTCAGCTCCTCGCTCTTCTCTGCAGCTCATCCTCAACCTATTGTGCTACAGACTACTCGTTCGAAACCAAGGAGCCGCAACCAGAGGAGGATCCTTCCGTCAATGCTCGTCTTCAGCGCTTGTGAGTCGAGTACAGCAGCGAAAGAGCGCGTCTCGACTGCAGCTGATTCCTGCGCTCGCTGCTTACAGGGAGAGTGACTACCACGAGCATGGCATGAGGAGGACAGTAAGTTTCCTTTCGGAGGGCGCTAGAGCGATATCGAGGTGCACAAGGACGGCTGATTTGAGCTCACGCGCATCTGCTGCAGGTCGAAGGCCTCTTGGTCGTTCATGAGCACGGTGAGCTCCTTCGTACAAGGTGTAGGACTTCAAGAGCTCATTCTTGACTCCCCTGCTCCCTCAGGCCACCCGCACGTCTTGCTCCTCCAGGTCGCCAACGCCTTCTTCAAGCTGTGAGCTGCTCTACCGTCTTACAGCTCACTTATTGAGCCTCGCTAACACGCCTGCCTACTCTAAAGCCCCGGTGACTACCTCAAACCCGACGAGTCCGACCTCGAGGGCCTCCAGACTCGCCTTCACAATCGACTCGGTCCTGCTTCGGCGGAGGAGGGAGGCGAGAGCCACGAGATGCTCGCTGAGGAGAGGCGTGGACCTGGAGATTGGGAGATTTCGGATCTGTTGGCGCAGTGGTGGAGGCCCAACTTTGAGAGCTTCATGGTGAGTCGCTGAGTGGGGTGGGAGGGGAGCGCCGAGCGCCGAGGGCTGACCTTTCGCTCTCAAAGTACCCCTACATCCCTGCGTGAGTCTCGTTGAACTTCCTCGCAAGCGAATATAGGACTTACACACCCTCCACAGGCACATCTCTCAGCCCAAGGAAGTCAAGAGCATGTATCTCGTGCAGATGCCTGAGCGCCGTGAGTCGGTCGCCTTCGTCCCCCTCCTCGCGTACAGAGCTGACAGCTCTGGCCGAGGAAACAGAGGTTCTCACCGTCCCTCGCAACATGAAGCTCATCGCCTTGCCGCTCTTTGAGCTCTACGACAACTCGGTTCGGTGAGATCCCGCCCTCTCCGAGCTCGCCGAGATGTCCATCGACGCGCTGACCCTCGCTTCGCCTACAGCTACGGTCCTTCCCTCGCCGCCATCCCCCACCTTCTCTCCAAGTACAACTTCATCATGTCGTGACCCTTTCCGACCTTCGCAGCCCCCTTTCGCTTGTCTCTTTCTCGCTGTGCCCCAGCAACTCTCGTCGTTCAGCTCGCCGGTCGGGCTCAGTAAATCTCTTTGCAATATTGTCGTTTTCGCCCACTCGCTCAAGGTCGTCGCTGGTCGAGTTCGCCGAAAAGCGCCAACGTGCTCGCGTTGCGAGTGGCGGCGAAAAGGGGCAACTCGCTACAGCTCGTTAGAACGCTCGGTGGTTGGTTCGGGGTGGCTTTTGAAGCCTGTAGACCCTTTTAATGTGCTCGCTGACGATGCCGGGGGGCTGTGAAGGATGCGCGAGCTCCCTTCCGAGCTTCGCTGGTTCGAGGCGCTCGGGTCGCGTCGAACCATCCGATGCCTTTCTCTCTCCTCCTTCGTTCTACCTCGTCTCTTTCGCCACTCGACGACAGTGAAAAAGCACAGCCATGGCTGCTACTGTCCTCATCAACAACCTCGTGGCCAATGCCACCACACTCTTTGAGCAGTCGGGCGCCGTTTCGACCATCGCAAAGCACACGGGCGTCGACCTCGCCGTCCTCTACGCCAGCTTCCTCACCTTCATGCACGACACGGGAGTCGCTCAACGCGCGGTGTACAGCACCATCGACTACAACTCGCTCAACTTTGTCGAGCAGCTTTGGTTCCGTTGGTACAGCAGCTGGAGCAACCCCATTATCGCGACGGGGGTCATGGCCTTTGTCATGCACGAGGTGAGTCGGGCGACGCTCTCCCTGATTGACCT
Source organism: Leucosporidium yakuticum (assembly GCA_019775505.1). Classification (NCBI taxonomy): domain Eukaryota; kingdom Fungi; phylum Basidiomycota; class Microbotryomycetes; order Leucosporidiales; family Leucosporidiaceae; genus Leucosporidium; species Leucosporidium yakuticum. The sequence goes on from JACWFO010000023.1 coordinate 99,291, forward strand.
CAGAAGCTCATTTGAGCTCTGTAGGCGATCAGTCCAGCCGATGGCAGGGAAACGCGTGAACCGAGCTGATGTTTTCTGCTCTCTCGGGCGCGTCTCCTCCCTTCTGCAGCTCGTCTACTTTGGGCGCTGCGTACCATGGATGATCATCGACAGGACCCCTTACTTCAACAAGTGGAAGCTGCAGGAGGTAAGCTCGATCTCTGCGTTTCGAAGCCTCAAGCGCCGAACCCAACGCGACGAGGTTGCTAACCCGCGGTTTCCCTTCTGCAGACCAAGATCCCTTCGGCCAAACAGCAGTGGGAGTGCACAAAATACGTTCTCCAGACTCACTTCACTGTCGAGCTGCCACAAGTGAGCTCGCTTCCGACACTCCAATCGAAAGCCGAGTTCTGACCCTCGCTTGCCGCAGATCTACCTCTTCCACCCCATGGCGACCTCGGTTGGCATGAAGACCTGGGAGCTTCCTTTCCCCTCTATCACTTCCATGCTCGGTCAAGTGAGCTATCTTTCGTTTGCCTCAGCGAAACGCCGTTCGCTGACCCTCGCCACTCCCAGCTCGCTCTCTTCTTCGTGATGGAGGACGCATGGCACTACGTCTCGCACCGCATCCTCCACCACAGGCGTCTGTACAAGTACATCCACAAGTAGGTCGCCTTAGCGCCGAAACCTGACCCGAGCGCCGAAAGCTGGCCCTCGCAGTCGAGCGCCGAAAGCTGACCCTCGCAGTCGAGCGCCGAAAGCTGACCCTCGCTTCCCCTTGGCAGGCTTCACCACGAGTTCTCCGCTCCTTTCGGTCTCGCTGCCGAGTACGCTCACCCCATTGAGATCATGGTCCTCGGAGCTGGAACCGTCGGAGGTCCCCTTCTCTGGTGCTGGGCTAGCGGTGGAAACATGCACTTGATCACGATGGTGAGTCGGAGCGCCGAAGTTGACGGCTTTTTGCTGATCTTCGTTCTTTCAAAGTACATTTGGATCACTCTCCGTCTCTTCCAGGCCGTCGATGCCCACTCGGGATACGATTTTCCTTGGTCCTTGAACAAGATCCTAGTTTTTTGGGCCGGTGCCGAGTGAGCCAGTTCGCTTTTTGGCTCGACACAAGCCCCAAATCTCCCCGAGAGCCAACCTGGGGCTTGTGTCGAGCCAACCTCGCTTTCGCCCCGTTACCGAGGCCTTCGCTGACCATCTGCCCACCCCACAGTCACCATGATTACCACCACCAGGCGTTCCAAGATTGCTACTCGACGTCGTTCAGGTACCTCGACTATGTGAGTTTCACCGCCCTTCCCTCTCCTTCCTCCTCCTCGCTCTTTCCTTCCCTTCAGCATCCCTTTTCTCGACCGCCTTTCAGCTACTGACCGGCTGTACCCTACTGTACCACAGATCTTCGGAACCGACCGCAAGTACCACGCCTTCCGCGAGAAGCAGAAGGAGGCCAAGGCCCTTCAGGCTCAGGCCGCTTCCAGCAAGAAGGCTCTGTAAAGCAGAGGTGCGCAAGACTCCACTACAAAGTAGCTTCTCGGCAGTCGCTAATCGACTTTACCACGCGCAGACAACGATATCTTGGGCGTAGAGGAGGGAAAGACGGTGCTCGGCGGAAGGCAGGAGGGGACTTATGTAGCTGCATCGAGGGGGGACTGGCCATACGAGCCTCCCACTCGCTAATTCACGGACTATACTATAGATCAACACAATCGTTGAGAGAGATTAAGAGAGAAGCCAGCCCCTAGATCTTGACTCGCTCGACTTGCGCTCGCATACCTCTCGCTCCTTCTCCATCACCTCGTCTCATCTTCTCTCGACATGGCCACCGAAGGACAGCTCCCTGTACCCCCAGCCGTCGCTGCTACCCTGTAAGCTAGCCCTCTTGCACTGCTACAGAAGCCTGAGCTGACCTGTTCGCTCCATCTTGCCGCCTCTTCCTCCGCCCTGCTCCTTCGCTCCTTCTTGTGACCGCCGCCCGCTATCGACCAACAGCTCCAAAGAGGACAAGTTCAACCTCATCACCAAGGATCTGGACGAGGTTTTGGGAGCTGACCTGCTCAAGTCGATTCTCGAGGAGCGTGATCTCGTCGCTTACTGGGGAACCGCACCGACTGGAAGGCGTGAGTAAATGTTGCACTACCCTTCAGCTGGATTTTGAGAGCTGTAGGAAGTTCAAGGAGCTGTAGGAGACGAGCGCTGGGAGGGGCGCGCTGGCGGAGGAGCGCGTTGCAGACGTTTCGAGCCCATTGAGCCCTTCGCTGACCCTGCTATTCCTTCCGCAGCTCATTTGGGATACTTTGTCCCTCTCGCCAAGCTCGCCGACTTCCTTACCGCCGGTGTCGAGGTCAAGATCCTCCTCGCGGGTATGCGTTTCTTTTGTCCTCGCTTCGCCTCGTGCACCGAAGCTCACTGGACCTTCCTACAGACGTTCACGCCTTCCTCGACAACCTCAAGGCTCCCATCGAGCTCGTCGCCCACCGCGCCAACTACTACAAGGCCCTCATTAGCGCCGTCTTCCGTTCGCTTCACCTTCCCCTCGACAAGGTCACCTTCGTCCTGGGATCGTCCTACCAGTACTCGCAGGAGTACAATCTCGACAAGTACAAGCTCTGCTCCATCACCACCGAGCACGACGCTCGCAAGGCTGGAGCCGAGGTCGTCAAGCAGGTCTCGAGCCCTCTCCTCAGTGGTCTCTTGTACCCTCTGCTGCAGGCCCTCGATGAGGAGTACCTCAAGGTCGACTTCCAGTTTGGAGGTGTGGACCAGGTGAGTTTCGAGCGCCTGTGAACCGCCGCCGCTTGCGCCCGAGCTGACCCTTGCCCTCGGCCTTCCTTCTCAACCTCGCAGCGCAAGATCTTCACCTACGCCGAGGCCAACCTTCCCAAGCTCGGCTACAAGAAGCGTGCCCACCTCATGAACAAGATGGTCCCCGGACTCTCGGGCGGCAAGATGTCGGCCTCGGACCCCAACTCCAAGATCGACTTCCTCGAGACGCCCGCTCAAGTCAAGTCCAAGATCCAAAAGGCTCACTGCGCGCCCGGCGAGGTCGAGGGCAACGGAGTCCTCGCCTTCGTTCGATCCGTCATTGCTCCCATTGGCGAGCTGATGCGCGGGCAGGGCAGGAGCGCCGAGCGCGTGTGGGCCGAGACGCCCGAGGCCGTCTTCACCGTCAAGGGCGACCCCAAGCACGGTGGATCGGTTCGCCACTTCACCAGCACCGAAGAGCTCGATGGTGCTTACGCCGCGGGAGAGGTGCACCCCGGAGACCTCAAGGTCGCCGTCGTGCAGGCCATCAACGCCCTCCTGGCGCCGATACAGGCAGAGTTCGCCAACGACGCGGCGTTCAAGGAGGCAGAGGCAGGAGCTTACCCTCCCGAGAAGAAGGAGGTCGTCAAGAAGAAGGAGAAGAAGTACACGCCCAAGCCCGAGCACCTCAAGACGGAGGAGGAGAAGGCCAAGGATCGTGCAGCTGCCGAGAAGGCGGGGCTTGGGGAGACCAAGGACCTGAAGAAGGTGGTTGATGAGATTGCTAAGGCGATTTGAGTGGGAATAGAGGTCATCATTTAGTATTGACGTCCCGTATCGAGAGCGAGGGCGAGGGCGAGGGCGAGCACTGATCTTTCCCGTTTGCGCTGGCGCCGAGTTCTTATGAGACCGACTATAGTTCACTCTCTTCTGTGCCCCTGTGCGAGAGATCCTCTCACATCATCCCGAGAGCGATGACTTGAATTCGAATCGGTCATTTCCGCCGCCGCCGAGCGCTATCGGAGCTCGACCCTCCACTCCTGCTCTTCCCACTCGACGCTGTACTGCTCCCCGAGTCGCTCTCACTCCCACTTCCGCTCCCACTCCCACTCCCGCTCCCACTCCCCGTACTCTCACTACCACTCGACATCAACTCCTTCTCTTCCTCCTCCTCTTCCCTCCGTCTCCTCTTCCTATGCGCCGCCTTCTTCCTCCTCCTCCGTTCCTCCTCCTTCTCCCTCTCCCTCCGATGCGAATGATGTACAGGTCGATGACGTCGATGCTTCTCGCGTCCATGATGATGATGGTGGCCGGATTCGTGGTGATGGTGCTTTTTCGGAGGTTTGGGAGGGGGAGGAGGGTTGGCGATAACGAGGAGGGCGGAGATGAGGTAGATGATGCTGAAGAGGGCCACGGCGCTGTTGTAGGACGAGGTTTGAGAGGTGTAGATGAAGGAGAAGGCGGTGGCGGAGAGGGAACGGGGTCAGCGAGCGAACGCCGAAAGGCGAAGGGAGAGCGAACTCACCCCCAGTACATGTACACGAGGTTACTGGTGCTGCTCACGCCATACTTGGTCATCCCAAGTTTCACTTGAACATACCCCGCGACGAGGAGAGTGATACCGAGTCCGCTGAGCGAAGGAGAGGCGCATCAGCCGAGCTCATCGCCGACGAGTTGCCTCGCTGAGACTCACATGTGCAGCCAATTCCTCGAAGATCGTCCTCGCGCTTTCTCTGCTGCTGAGGCTGCCATACCGGCGAGATGAATCCATAGTCCAATGCCGCACTGAGTGTAGACGAGGAAGAGGATGCCGAAGCCGAGATACTGGCGTGGTCGAAAAGCACGAATCAGCGACCGTCGCGAGAGGGAGAAAGGGAGGGGAAAAACTCACCACATGCGTGTCGTACGTTAGTGTCCCGCCCTTGAGCTTGGTCGAGTAGAAGGCGAGACCGACAGCGAGAGTGGTCAAGACGGTCGTGACGAAGACCTATCGAGCGCTCGGGAGTCAGCTCGAGTCGCTCAGTTCAGAAATCAGAGACGCTGCTCACCTGAACTCCCCAATGCCAGGGAAAGAAGAGACAATGCCGACCGAGCCTCGCAATCAAGACTCCCATCGGGGCCGCTATGAGCCAAGCAGCCGCTCCCGCGAACGCATGATACTTGATGATGGTAGCGTAGGAGGAACTGGACGAAGTCGAGGCCGTCGAGGACGAAGCCGTGGAAGTCGACGACGAAGAAGCTCCCGAGCTCGTTCCCGTGGCGGTCGCTCCTGATCCTGTTCCCGCTCCTGCGCCGGTGGAAGCTTTTCCCGTAGACGCCGATCCGCTCCCAGTAACACTCGAGCCACCGCCAGCCGTGGTTGCTCCCGCTCCTCCGCTCGAGGCTCCCCCTCCTCCCGCCGAAGAACCGCCCGAGCTGGCGGTGATGGAATACAGAGGCGCTGAAACCGCTGCTGCCGAGGTAGAGAATGTAGCCGAGAGGTCCATGTAGGTGCTAAGAAGGTGGAGGCAAGGTCGAAGTCAGCTTCATGCGCCGAAGTCGAACGCCGAGCGCCGAACCCTCTTCCTCCCAACTCACGCTCCCATAGAATCCAACGAATGCTGCTCAATATCCGTCGCCGGATCCGAATTTCCGGGATTCTTCGGTCCTAGAGCATAAATCACAGGTTGGTTAATCTCCTGCGCCAGATCCTTGACCTCGGCGTCGGTGGTGTAGTCGCTTGGCATCGTGAGGGGTCGGGAGAAGGTGACTATTGTGGGAGAGTCGGAGGAGGATGAGGATGAGAGGGAGGCGACCACGGCGAGTGAGCCTGTGGCGTCGGCTGAGGGGTCAGAGGAGGAGGAAGTGTCGACGACGGTGGGCATGGTTGTTGAGACGCTGTTAAACGGGGAGGGGGGTCAGCGGGGGTAGCGATAGGTCAAAGGTAGTGATACACACGCGTTGCGATGGCTCAATGTCCATGAACTGTCTGAGTTGGGCCAGAGGACGCTGCGAGGATGAGGGCGGGTTCAGCTTTCGGCGAAGCAGCCTCTCTTCCTCCGAGCCAGCAACTCACACAATATCAGCACCCGACATGGCGGTCCCTAATCCCCATCCCACCCATCCTAGATCGCTCATTGCTCCGTCGTAGCTGATTGAAACGACGCAAGCCGTCGAGTTGGCCTGCTCGTTCGTTCGAGGTCAGCTTCCGTTAGACCGAGCTGCTCGGAGTGAATAGACGTACCAGCATGGTCAAGCTATAGGCTGCTGTAGTGAGCGTCTGTCCCGTTGCTGTTCCCCCCATGTAACTGAGCAGGTCGTCGCTTGACACCGCTGCTCTTGCTCCCTGCGCCCGAGTGAGAAGCAGCCATGCTACAGCGGTAGGAGCTACTCCTCTAGTCCTACAGCGGACCATGTACGATAGTCGAGGGCGATGAGGCGAGGAGAGCGAGGTTTGTGGCAAGACGCGAACGAGCAAAGTCAGAGGGGCGCTGGCCGCGGACTTGGGGAGGGTCGAGCGCCGAAAGCTGGGGAAACTCGGCGGAAGCGAAAGTGAATTTGAAAAGAGGTATATGCCACAATGGTGAGTACTACTAGATTTTCTACGAAGTCAGCTCCTGTAGTCGAGTTTAACGAGGTCAGTGAGAGCTCATCGAGAAAAGAGAGAGCGAAAGAAGACCGACCGAAACCTCCTCGAAATTGCCCTTGAGGTTTTCCTTCCACAAGCTAACTTTGCCATCTCCACTACTAACCGCCAACACGTTTCCACTGACGCTCCAACTGACCCTCCAGACTACATCGCCGAACTTGCCCTCTCCTCCTGGAGCGGGAGAGGCCGAGGTTTGACCGGGAGCTGGTGTTGGTGCAGAGGAGGCAGTGGGTTCCAGTGCGACCTTGGACCAAGGAGCGCGAGGGGAGTCTTGAGTCCAAATGTAGACGGTCTTGTCCTGTACGCGAGCGGGGGAGTCAGCGACGAAGGCGGAGGGAGAGCGAGGGAAGCAAGCGAACCTGTCCCGCCGAAGCGAGGTAAGAGCGTCCAACGCCGACGCTGGGAGCCCACGCTACATCGCGAACCCAATCCGCATGGCCCTCGAGCACCGGCTGCACGGGATCCGGCGACCACGTCTTGGTATCCTCCCTGCTCGGCTCAAATCGTCAGCTTCTCCTTTCCCATCCTCCCTCGCGCTCGAGAAGACTCACTTCCATCCCCACAGCCTAACATATCCATCGCATCCACCCGTAGCGAACCTCTTAACCTGAGCCAATCCCTGCTGACCTTCCTGCTGTTGCTGACCCTCGAGCGAAGTGAGGGATCCAACTCCGACGGCTGGGGCCCAGGTGACGGAAGTGACGCCGAGAGGGTGGGCGGGGAAGAGGGAGGCATCCCAGGTGCCGTCGTCTGTTTTATTGCGCGTTGGGAGAGTGGTTAGTGAGGAGATGAGGGATGGGACAAGGAGCGTAACGCACTGTTGAAGGTGAGGACGGAGACTTTGCCATCCGAAGAAGCGCAAGCGAGGACGGGGCCGAGCTCATGTGGTGCCCATGCGATAGCGTTGACTGTAGTACAACATAACACGGTGTCAGCTCTCCTTCTCGTCTCAAGCACACGCGTTTCCCCCTCCCCCTCGCCGCGTTTCGCTCCGTCGCAAGAGAACTCACCACTAGCCGTGTGCAGCAAGTGCTCCTTAACTTTACTCCAACCCTTTTGGGGTCCTTCATTCTCTTTCCAAATGAAGACTTTGCCGTCGAAAGAGCACGAAGCGAGGATGGATCCAAACGAGGGGTGAGCCCAGGAAAGACCGTGGATTGGACCGTCGTGGCTGTTGGGGAGTAGGAGGGGGTCAGTCTTGAGCTCTGTAGGGGTAGAGAATCCTCTCCTGCCCTGCTAGCTCCGAGCAGCAGCTTTAACGCAGCGACGACGCGGGCCACGTCCATTCCAGCTTGGTTGGTCGTTGTAGCCGAGCAAGACGACAATACTGACCCTCTGAGAGTCTCAACGAGACGGTAATCGGATTCCCCCTCTACCTCAAAGAGACGGATGGTACGGTCAGAGGAAGCGGTAGCGAGACGACGGCCGTAGTAGTCGAGTTGAGCGTCGTGCTGTTGAGGGGCAGGAGAGGTGTGAGTGGGAAGCTGTAGGAGAGCATTGTTGGGTAGATAGACGTACAATCATGTCGGCATGGCCAGTCTCTACCGTTTGAGCGGTTAATACAGTCATCCTTGACTAGCGCAGTCGAAGTCGAGAGTTGGCAGGAGGGAGAGATGGTGATGAGCGAAACGCGCTCTCGTCTCTTGGACTGTGAACTCTTCCTCGTCTGCTGCTTGACTTCGACTACAGAAGCTTCGAATCAACTACAGGACAATGTCCTCTACTACGGCCCCACCTCGTCCCTTTGACCATGGCTCTTCCAAAGGGATTCAACTCGACACCTGGCTCCTCACTTCAACCAAATTACCCATCCTAAACGCTACAGAATCTGACGCGTATGTCTCTCTCTCTGTCCTTCTACCTCCCTACATCTCCTTCTAACCCCTTTCTCGTTCTACTCTGCTCCAAATCAGCGCCCAAGCCCAGCTCCACCTCCCTCTCCCCGAAATCTGCTTTGGCAACAATACCCTCGTCCTACACGACTCGGCTACTAATCTACAATTCCAATGGAATGCCCTCGATGCTCTAAAGGCCGTGGGAAGGGATACGGAGGTCAAAGTAGCTTACGCCGATGAGTGGGCGAGGGGGTGAGTCTCTGGCCGCCGAGCTGTCGAGCGAGGGATGTAAGAGGGTAGGGAGGATACTGACGCTGTGAACGAACAGACAAGCCAACAGTGGTTCCGCGGACGTAGCGGTCCAAAAACCCTTCGATTGGACCTATACGACCGTCCACCCCGGCTCGGTCTGCCTCTCCCCTCCCTCCCCTTCCCCCTCCTCTCCCGCCGAAGGACCAACACCACAACCACCTCAATTCCTCCCCGCTCCCCCAACTCACCCCGGTATCCCCCTCCACCTCCTCGCGCGTCAAGACATCCCAATCCTCTTCTACGACGAGATCCCCCTCTTCGAGGATGAGTTAGGGGACAATGGGATTGCCGAGCTGGTAGTTCGTGTCGTATGTCTTTTCTCACCTCCTCCTTCTCCCTCCTCCTCTCTCGCTGACCGAGTGGTGTGGAACAGCGAGTGAACTCGACCTCCATCTTCATCCTCTCCCGTTTCTTCCTTCGTATCGACAATGTGTTGTTCCGGATCTTCGACGTCCGCCTCTACATGGCACTAGGGACTGGGGAGGTGATTAGGGAGTTAAAAGGCAGGCAGGCGGGGTATGAGGAGGTTAAGAAGGTGAGTTCGGCCCCTCGGCGCTCCCTCGACCGAGTGAAAGAAGGCTGACGAGCCCTTTGATGCGTCAACAGCGACTCTTATTCGACAAGCCCACAGATCTAACACCCCTCACCGACATCAACTGGGTACACGCCCAACTCGAGGCTCTCGCAACTTCTCCCCCTCCCTCGGCGTTCCCCTCCTCCTCGCGCCCCTCGTCAGCTACTCCCCTCCGCCACCCAACAGCAGGAGGCTCAACCGGTCGTCTCACTCCCTCCGCCTCTGGGTCCAGTACGCCCACGGACCGCGGATTGGGAAGGACGACGGAGGCGCTGGGGAGGATGGATCTTGGCTCGGAGAGCGGGGGAGAGAGCAGGGGAGCGCGAAGTCTGCCGAAGTGGGAGGCGGAGGGGGTGAAATTGGAGGTACTGAAGCTTCCTGTAGCTGGAGGAGAGAGTAATTGAGTTGTAGGCGGTTGAATTGCGCTCGCTTTTTGAGGGTGGAGAAACCGAGAGTCTGCGAAGGGGTTTTGTACTACGATAAGAACTACGCTACAGCAAGATCGAACCACCAACACGCTTCATAATGATATCAAGTCGCCCTCAGAACCTCGGCGCTCGGCGCTCCTCCCGCTCCCGCTCCCTCACCAGCAACCCTCCAGCTCATCCCTGCTCCTCTTTCCCACTCTCCTCACCACTCCACTTCCTCCAACCCACCCTCAGTTCCTCCTCCACCAAAATCCTCTCCCACCTCGTCATAGCTCTCACGCCATCCCCTCCCTCCTGCTCCCCCTGCTCCCTCCGCTCTCCCCGCTCCAGTCTAACAGCCTCCACCTCCCCCTCACTCAACCTAACAACCTCATCCAGCAGCAGCCCTCTCGCGCGGCTCGCAGCCTCCGAAGGGGAGGCGAGGGAGAGGAGAGTGCAAGGGGTGCTGATGCCTAGGTGGTGGAAGATTGGGGTGAGGTGCGGGAGGGGGGTGGGGAGGGAGAGGAGGAAGTGGGAGAGGGTGGGGATGGGGGAGGCGAGAGGGGGGAGGGAGGTGGTGGTGGGAAGAGAAGGAGGGGAGGGGCGCGAGGAGGGTTGGGAGGGACGACGGAGGGTGCTGTTGGAGGGGAGAGCGGGTTTATTCCGTCTAGGTGGGCTGTCGGTTGCCTGAGCTGAAGCTGAAGTTGTTGGCCCTGCTCCTTCTTGAGCTCGGCGCGGATGCCTCGTTGCTCCTCCTGCTCCGAGGCCGGGATCCTTCCTCGTCGACGCCGTCGCGCGCAAAGAAGAAGCGGGAGAAGGTTCACTCTTCCTCCTTTTCGTCGTCGTTGGTCGTCGGCCCTGCTCCTCTGCTCCATCACCCTGCCCCTGCCCCTGCCCCTGCCCCACTCTCGCGCGAGTCGACCTCCCTTGCTGCCCTCCCGCTCCTGGTTCTAGGCGAGGGGACGAAGCTCCTCCTTTGCTACTCCTCGTAGTAGAACCCCCCCTCCCTTCCCTCCGCTGCTCGCTAGCATCCCCGCGTTGAGGTGATGAACCAACGAGCACAATCTGGTCCTCCTCTTCATCCTCCTCTTCGTCCTCCTCTCCTCGGGGCCGGGGTAAAGCCTGCAGTACAGGATGTCTCGGGAGACCTCTCTTGGGAGATTCGGAAGGAGTAGCGATATGTTGGGCTGAGGGAGGGTGGGAACGCGTCTTGGCTGCTGAGGAGGGGAGGGAGCGACGGCGTTTGATGGGGGTCTGTAGTGTAGCAGTCAGTGAGAGATTAGAGAGCAGAGAGTGTGCTACAGACGTACGAGCAAGTCTAGTTCGTCGTCGTCGTCTTCGTCTTGGGCGAGAAGATGAGAGGGAGGATGGGAGTTGTAGAGGGCGAGATGAGAAGGAGGGGAAGAGGATCGTTTCATGATGAGCTACAGATTCGTCCGAGTCACTTGCCGAGTCGAGTCACGCCCTCTTAAGTTGGAGCTGAAAGAGCGAGATGAACGAGAGGTGAGGAGTCAACAAGTAGTTGCCGAGTCGCGACTCGCGAAGCTCGAAGGTTGGACTCTTGCCCCCCTTCTTCGTCGCCTAGTCCCAGCTCGCTTCGACTTGTGCTACAGAAATTCAAGGAGCGACCCTGGCATCCCTTCGCTTCCTTCGTCTTCGTCTCCCCTTGTACTCGATTACTCGACTCGTCCACCTCCCAACTCGCTCCCTCCACTCTTCTCAGCCCATCATGACGGCTCCTCCCAACTCTTCGGCACCTCTCGCCGCACCAGCTACCACAGACCCTACCGCTGCACCCTCTACCACCCCCACTACCACCGAACAACCCACCAAATCCGCTCTCAAGAAGATGGAAAAAGAGGCAGCCTTGGCCGCAAAGAAGGCTCTCAAGAAGGCTCAGGGTCTTGTTCCCCCTCCCAAGGCTGGAGAGGGAAAGAAGAAGGAGAAGAAGGTTGCCGCCGTCGTCGAGGAGCCCCCTTTTATTGAGGTGCCCGCTGGACATTTCAAGGGTGCGTTTCGCCTGCTCGGCTGAGGGTGCGAGTTTGGAGGATTGAGAGCCTGTAGGGATGTAGCAAGAGCTCCTACTAACGACTATAACCACTGCAGATCTCTCGAACCCCATGGCCTCAGGCTACAACCCCACGGACGTTGAGAAATCCTGGTACACCTGGTGGCAAGCTTCCTCGTACTTCATCCCCGCCCTCCCTTCCAAGAACCCCACCGAGTTCTCCCACTTTGATCCTGAACCCGCTGCCGTCCCTCGTGATGCCCAGGGTGAGGTTGATTGGGATAGGATCGACAAGGAGAGGACGTTCGTTATCCCCGCTCCTCCTCCCAACGTTACTGGATCGCTTCATATTGGACATGCCCTCGCTTTCGGTCTGCAGGATACTTTGATCCGCTGGTACGTCGTCGCTCTCCCCTCCTTGACCTCTCGCTCTCGCTGACCTGCTCGGCCCTCCCTCCTACTTCGGCGCTCGTTGAAATAGGCATCGCATGAAGGGATTCACCACCCTCTTCGTCCCCGGTTACGACCACGCTGGAATCTCTACCCAATCGGTCGTCGAGAAGAGGTTGATGAAGACCGATGGACTCACCCGCCATGACCTCGGTCGCGAGAAGTTCCTCGAAAAGTGCATGGCTTGGAAGGAGGAGTGAGTCTTTCCCTTTCATCTTCTCGCTTCTCTCCTCGCTAACCCTCGGATCGTGTGCGAATAGGTACCAAACGCGCATCACCAACCAAATCTGCCGCCTCGGCGTTTCCTGCGATTGGGATCGCGTCGCTTTCACCATGAACCCCGCTCTTTCCACCGCCGTCGCCGAGACGTTCGTCAAGCTCCACGATGATGGCATCATCTACCGCGCTAACAGGTTGGTCAACTGGTGTGTCGCGATGAACACTACGCTTTCGAACCTCGAGGTGGGTCCTTTCTCCTATTTAGCGCGCGAGGAAGAGACGCTGATCCCGTGCGTTGGACAACACAGGTCGACCAAAAGAACCTCACTGGTCGCACCCTCCTGAACGTCCCTGGCTACCCTCTCAATGAGAAGTTCGAGTTTGGAGTCATCACCTCCTTCGCCTACCCCCTTGAGGGATCGGATGAGAAGATCATTATTGCTACTACTAGGCCCGAGACTATGTTGGGTGATACGGCTATTGCGGTTCATCCTGATGATGAGAGGTATAAGGTGCGCTTCTTTCGACGAGGAGAAGGAGGGGGAGCGCCGAGAAGGAGGGACGCTGACCACTTGAACCCTCGCCTCGCTTCTTCCACAACATAAACAGCACCTCCACGGCAAATTCGCTCTCCACCCTTTCCTCCCCCGCCGCATCCCCATCATCACCGACTCCATCGCCGTCGACATGTCCTTCGGAACCGGAGCCGTCAAGATGACCCCCGCCCACGATCCCAATGATTACGAAGTCGGCATGCGTCACAAGCTCGAGTTTATCAATATCCTCAATGATGATGGTACCCTCAATGCGGCTGCCGGTAAGGAGTTTGAGGGAATGAAGAGGTTCCATGCCAGGGTTGAGGTGATTAGGAGGTTGAAGGAATTGGGTCTGTATGTGGGAGCTGAGGATAACCCTATGGCTATCCCTGTTTGCGCGTGAGTTGGCTCTCTTTCTTCCCCTCTACCCCTCGATTTGAGCCGAGCTGACCCCCCTCCCTCCCTCGGCGATTCGCAACGATTAACAGCAAGTCGGGCGATGTCATCGAATCGGTCATGAAGCCTCAATGGTGGGTTTCGTGCAAGGGACTCGCTGATGAGGCTATCAAGGTGCGTTTTCTCTTGGTCTCTCGTCTCCTTCGCTTTCTCGAGCTCGGCGCTGATTCTTCTGCCTTCCTCATCCTCCTCCCTCCTCTCCCACTCTTCCTCCACCCTCCACCTCTCCTCTCTCCTCCTTCCCACACCTCTCCCTCACCCATCCGGTCCACCCCCAAAAACAGCGCACCCGCGCCGGCGAGCTCAAGATCCGACCCCAAACCTCGGAGAACGAATGGTACCGCTGGCTCGAATCCATCAACGATTGGTGCATCTCTAGGCAACTTTGGTGGGGACATCGTGCGCCGGCGTATTTCGTTAAGATGGAGGGGAAGGAACAGGATGTGAGTTTTCGAGCGCGCTTCCTTCCTTCCTTCGTCTTTCGTCGCCGATGGAGGGGGGAGAAGAGGAGATGAAGCACCGTTTGTTGACTCCCCCCTTCTCTCTTCATCATCCCACAGCGCCTCTCCGGCGAGTTCTGGGTCGTCGGTCGCGACCAAGCCGAAGCGCAGAAGCGCGCCGAGGAGAAGTTCCCCGATCAAGCCTTTGTGCTCGAGCAGGATGAGGATGTCCTCGATACTTGGTTCTCCTCGGGTCTTTGGCCTTTCTCCATTCAGGGTTGGCCTCAGCAGGTGAGTTGATGGCGTCGAGGAGGTTGATGTCGAGGGAGGGAGAGAGGGGGAGGGGGGCAAAAGCTAACGCTCGCTTCGGTTGCCCTACAGACCCCCGACCTCCAACACTTCTACCCCGCCAACGTCCTCGAAACGGGATGGGACATCCTCTTCTTCTGGGTCGCCCGTATGGTCATGCTCGGCATCAAGCTCACCGACAAAGTCCCCTTCTCCGAAGTCTTCTGCCACGCCATGATTCGCGATGCCCACGGCAGGAAAATGTCCAAGTCGCTCGGCAACGTGATTGATCCAATTGATGTGATTGAGGGTGCTAAACTTGAGGCGTTGCATGCTCAGTTGAGGGCGGGTAATTTGGTCGAGAGGGAGATTGAGCTCGCCGAGAAGGGGCAGAAGAAGGATTTCCCGAATGGAATCCCTCAGTGCGGTACCGATGCTTTGAGGTTCGCTCTTGCTAACTACAGCGCTGCTGGTGAGTTCTCCCTTGCTTCGTCGTCGTCCTTCCGTTGACCGAGAGCTGACCTGGCCCCGCCCGCCCCTTCGCAGGTCGCGACATTAACCTCGAGATTCTACGTGTCGAGGGATACCGCAAGGTGAGCTTTTCGTGCAGAGAAGTCGAAGGAGCTATTGCTTACCTTGACCCATTGCGCAGTTCTGCAACAAGCTCTGGAACGCCACCAAGTTCGCCATCTCCAAGTTCGACGCCGACTACGTTCCCCTCGCTTCGGAGAAGGTGCGCCTCATCTTCTCTCTCGCCTTCTCCTCGAGCCCAGAGCTAACCTTTCTCATTCGCTCAATCATCAACAGCCCACCGGCAACGAGTCGCTCGTCGAGAAGTGGATCCTCCAAAAGCTCAACACGGCCGCCGCCAACGTCAATGCCAACTTTGGCGATCGCAACTTTATGAAGGCCACCGACGACGTGTACAGCTTCTGGCTCTACGAGGTCTGCGACGTCTACATCGTTCGTCTTGCTTCCTCTTACCCTCTCCCCTCGTTCGCTTGCTGACCCCTCGTTTTTTCGCTTTCGCAGGAGGCCATCAAGGACATCACCGCCCCCGACGCACCCCTCGAGGCTCGCCGCTCGGCACAGCACACCCTCTACACCGTCCTCGATAATGGACTGCGTCTCCTTCACCCCATCATGCCCTTCGTCACCGAGGAGCTGTGGCAGCGTCTCCCTCGTCGCCCGACTGATCAGACTAAGTCGATCATGCTCGCTAGGTACCCTGTTCAGGTGAGTTCTGATCGAGAGGAAGAAGATGATGAGGAGGATGAACACTGATGAGCGTTTTGTTCGGCGCTACAGGAGGAGAACCGCAACTTTGCCGATGCCGAGAAGGACTTTGATCTCGCTTTCAACGCCATTCGTTCGGTCCGTTCCGTCGCCACTGGCTACAACCTCAACTCGAAGCTGCAGGGTGAGTTTTCTGTGTCTTTTTGCGCTCTTGCTCGTTGTGGAAGGCTCGACTGACTCTCCTCCTCTCCTCCTCTCCTCTCCTCCCTCTCCTCCACCAGTCATCTTCCACGCCCGCACCCCCGCTCTCGCCGAGACTCTCCGTTCCGCCGAGAAGGCCCTCCGCGTCCTCATCAAGGGCTGCGACGTCCTCACCATCGTCGAGTCGGAATCCGAGATCCCCGTCGGCTGCGTCGGCGAGAACATCTCCAACGACCTCGCCGCTCACCTCCTCCTCAAGGGTGTCGTCAATGTTGATCAGGAGATTGCCAAGGCGGAGAAGAAGAAGGCCTTCCAGGAGGCGGCGGCGGAGAAGTTGAGGCAGGGAATGCAGGCGCCTGGGTATGAGGAGAAGAAGCCTCTTCAGGTGCGCGAGAAGGAGAGCCAGAAGGTGAGCTTTTATTCTCGCAGTCGTGCTTCTCTACTCGTATGTTCTTGAGCTGACTCCTTCTTCGCCGACAGCTCGCCGACCTCGAGGTCGAGATCACTTCCCTCGCTACCTCCATCGAGGGCTTCCTCAAGCTCAAGGATTAGACTTTCGTAGTCCACCCAAGTCGGACTCGTTCATCTGTAACAACGATCTTCCTAGATTCAATTCAACATCATCAAGATGGCTACGAGGGAGAGGGTATGGAGATGCTCGGCGGAGAGTGGAGAGGGCTACGGCGAAGATCTCAGATGCCATCGCAGGCGTCCGTCGACCACGCTGAAGCGTCCGAAGGGATGTAACCAGCCTCGACCGCTAGCTGGTAGTCCCATCGCGGGTGGTTGAGCCCCGAAGTTTTCCAACTCCAGAAGACCCATCCTCCCTGCGTCTCATATCCGGCGACCTGCGCGCTAAAGAACTGAAGGTAGAACGCCGCCGCATCGTCCGCTTCCGTCGAGAGCTCTTCGTGCTCTTATCGCCGTCGGGGGAGAGGGAGAACTCGCCCACAATGACGGGGCTGTCGTCCTCGGCGGTCAATCCTCCGCAAGCTTCACTGAAGTATCGCAAGGGAGGTCGAAGCTCGGCGTTCGTAGGGCCGCTCCATCGCTCGCCGAACTCGATACGAAAATGTAGCGAGGTACACCAATAGGCAACAAGTGAATTCTACAAACTCTACTACACCCAAGGATTACTCGCCGCCTTGCCCAAATCTCCCTGCGATTCGGGGTCATCATCGCTCTCGTCGTCGTAGTCGTCCTCCTCGCCCACATCGAACACGGGGACCGTCTCGACAGGCTCGACCGGAGCCGGTGGTCGATCTTGATACCTCCTCGCACCCGCTTCCCTCGCCGCTGCTGACAAGTCGGCCCTCGACCCGTTTCCGTGCTCCAACCGAATCGCCCTGCCCTTTCCTTTGAGCTTGCGGTACTTCTCTCTCCGCCGCCCGCTCCTCCAACGAAAGAAGCCCCATACGACGACGGCGACGATGACGAGGAAGAGGAAGAGGACAGCCGTTCGACGAGGACCGTACGTGAGCTCGTGGTCCTTGTCGAATCCATCCTCGGTGACGTCCTTCTCGGCGGCTTCGGCGAGCTCTTTGGCTTTGGCGGCCTCCTCGATGGCTTTGATAGTCGTCCCGTTGGGGTGAGTGGCGCCGAGGACGGCTTCCGTCTCCTTGCCGATTCGGGAGGGGACGCGAGCAGCGGGTCCAGCGGCGTGCAGGGTGTCGACTTGCATGAAGCGGACTGCGTGGTGAGACGGGTTAGCTTCCTGCGAGTAGAGGAGATGAAGCTGAGAGTCGCGGGCGTACGGAGCATGTCGTGAGCGGCGAGCGGCTGATCCATGGGCACCACTGCGAGAAGCGAGAGGTTCAGCGACGTTAAGAGCGATAGAGGCGCAGCTAGGCTCACTGTGCGATGCGTTGTAGACGTTGACGTAGGTGAGATTGCGAGCGGTCGTCCACTTTCCAGCGAGTCGCGAGTCGACGGTCCAGTCGAGAGCCTCGGCGCCGTCCTGCAAGGGAGCGAGGTCAGTTTCGAAGGGCGAAAGAAAGCCGGCTCGAGCTACTCACAAATCCAGTGGCGCCGTTCCATTCAAGCTTGGCGATCATGGCTTCGATACCGACTCCAGCGCACTGCGAAAGGAGCGAGAGCGACGAGGTGAGCAGCATGGTCGGGGAGGGGAAGGAGAGGGACCGCACCATCAGGTCTCGTTCGCCAGCAAAGAGGAGAATCCTGGAGATGTGAAGGAAGTCAGCTTGCGAGTCAAACACAAGGTAGACGAGGCTCAGCGTACGGTAGCGTTTCAAGCAACTTGGGAAAGAGGACGATGGCAGGCTCCGAGTTTGGTGTCCAAAAGTGAGAGCCGACGGTTGCTGAGCATTGAGTCCACGGCTTGCCCTTGGCTCCCTCCTCCGCATGTAGGGCTTTGACGACGTCCTTTCGCTGTCGAGTCGAAAAGGTCAGTAATCTCGGTCGAAGAGTGCAGGCGACGACGAGCTCACTCGAAGGTACTTGGTTACTTGAGGTAGATCTGGCGGCCATTCTTGACCGCAAGTAGTGTACAACGTCGTGTCGTACTGGTTCATGCAAAGCGTACTGCGAGAGGAGAGAACGTCAGCACCGCCGAGCTCGCCCTAGAAAGCCGAAGAGCAACTCACTCCTTCATCGTAGCCGCGTTGATGGCACCCAAAATATTCTCACAAACTCCCACCAAGACCATTCCCTTCCCACTCGGGTTCCTCTTGTCCATGGCAGCAATCTCCTTCTCGCACTTGTCGACCGAGGCGGCAATGTCCTTGTGTCCTTTGGAGTTGCGCTGCACGAGGCCCTTCTCGAGCACGTAGTCGAGGTAAGCAGGATATTGTTCTCGCGGTGAGATCCAGCCGTTGCCGATGATGAGGCCCTTGAGCGGCGTCGAGATGAGGGTCGATTCGAGGATGGCGTCGGCGATGTAGGGGATGTACTGTCCCGCGTAGCTCTCTCCAGCGAGGTACGTCTATAGAGTAGGGAAACGGCGTCAGGAAGACGAGCTCGAAGAGTGCAGCTCCGACGACTCACGTCCATGCCGACGAATTCGGGGAAGACGGAGTAGAGGTTGGCGAGGAAGTTGACGACTTGATCCGCTGCTTCTGCCAGCTCTCGTACGTTGTCGTTCTTGTTGACGTAGGAGAAGCCTGTTCCCGCCGGCTGATCCACTGTTCGAGGGGGGAGAGGGAGGTTAGCCTTCGGCGATCGCTTCGGAGGAGGGTGAACTCACGAAAGAGCACCGACGAGTACTCGTTCCAGCCGCTGACTTCGCGTAGCGATCCATCATCATCAACCCTGAGCGGTCCTACTTCAATCAACCTGCAGAATCAAGCGTATCAGCCCTCGCTGCTGCGTTCTCGCCTTCGACGTCGCCCTTCGCAACTCACGAGCCATCAAAGCTAGAGCAGCCAGGACCGCCGTTGAACCAGAGGAGCAAACGCTGGCGTTTTGGGATATGTCGTTGACGGGCGAGGAGGAAGTAGAGATGTGCATCAGAATCGGTCGAGCTTGGCGGGTTGGAGGCGAAGGTTGAGGGAAGTGCTCCCCCGAAGAGTGTGAGTCGTGAGGAGCCTGGGAGAGCAGTAGGAGGTCAGTCAACACTTCAAGCTTACATCCTCGCCATGTCACTCACTGCTAAGGCCTGGTAGCGAGTCCACGTACAGCTCCGCCTGGCTTGGTAGCTTGGATGAAGTTGTTGGCGCTCGTCTCCGTGGTGAGTCAGCAGGAGGAGCTGTTGGTGGTAATGAATGTGGTGAAGGTGTAACCCGGACCATCGCAACGAGTCGAAGATAGACGAGGAAATGCGCGGAGGGCAACCCGTCTCGTCGCGGCTCTCAAGCTCTTATGCTCCTGCGCTCTACTCGGCTACACCAACTCACCTCGCTAGGGATGTTTTAAGCTTCAAAAATCGATTCGCAACGCTACGCTACATCTCAAGCACTCAGTACAGCTTCCGCACCCCCCCCCCCTCATCTCCCGACACGCCTCGCTCCTTCCGTCGCGCCGACCCTGGCTATCGTCGTGCAGCATGAGCCAACGACTCGTTCTAATCTTTGCTACGGTAGCAGCTTTATCAGCTGGCACCAACTACGCTGTGAGTAGGGTTCTCGAGCTGCTGCTGCGGGCGACGAACGACGAGCTCGCTTCGTCGACCTGGAAGCACCTAAGCTGCTTCTCGCCAAGGCAGAGCTTCGGTCGAGCTGCCAAACTACAACTCATCTTTAGCCCTGTACTCAGCTGACCCCCTTCCCTCCCTTCAGTTCTCGTCCTGGGCTCCACAACTCGCCGCTCGCCTTCACCTCACCTCGACTCAGACAAACCTCGTAGGAGCCAGCGGGAATGCGGGCGTCTATTTAAGCGGGCCGCTGCTCGGGATCCTCGTCGACCGTAAAGGGCCTCGGTTAGCCCTGGTCGTCGCCGCCGTCTCGCTCCTCATCGGCTATGTCTGCCTGCATGCCATGTACGATGGTGGAGAAGAGGGGATCTACGCTACTTGGGGCGTTGGTGGCCTAGCCCTTGCCGAGATGATGACTGGTACGTCTTCGACTGACAGCCCGTTCCCTCTTCGCCGAACCGCTGAGATTGAACGAATCCTCGACTTCCCCCTGCTGACACCCCGTCACACAGGTATCGGATCCTCTGCTGGTCTTTCCGGTGCTGTCAACGGAGTGAGCAAGTCGTTCTCGAGCAAGAAGAGGGGCTCGGCGATGGCAGTTGTAGTTGCCGGCTTTGGTCTCTCGGCCTTCTTCTGTGAGTGAGAGGCGTTGAGCAGCGCTACATACCGTTACCGAGTCGTTCTATATCGCAGACTCGACCCTCTCGCACGCCAGCGTCTCTTCGGACGATCCCACCTCCGCCTTCCTCCTGCTCCTCACCTTCGGCACCGGCCTCAGCATGCTTCTCGGTGCCATCTTCGTCCGCCCTGTCCTCCATCTCAACCCACCACGAGGTCGCTACCTAGCCATCGAGGACGCCGACGCAAGTCCATTAAGCCGAACCAACTCTCCATCGCCTTCAGTCGAGCACCTCGCGGATGAGTTGCTTGGAGTAAGCGAGGTCGACTCGCGGGAAAGCTACTTTGGCGAGGAGGCAGACGAGGTGCACCATGAGCGTCGGCGCCGAGACCTGTCGAAGGAGAGGGAGTCGGCGAGTGATGCTCTCGACATCAACGGACGAGAGCTGCTCGGTTCGGTCGATTTTTGGTTGATGTTTGCCTTCCTTGGGTTGTGCTCGGGAGTTGGACTCATGTGTGCGTGCTTCTTTGCTTCCTTTCTGCTGAGCTTGACTGACTTTGATGCCTCGACAGATCTCAACAACCTCGGGTTCGTCGCTTGCGGCTCGACCAAAAACTCCTCCCTCCGCCCAGTTTGCGCTGACCTATCCCTTGCCTACAGAACCATCACCATCACCCTCGCATCCCTCGCCGACATGGACCCTCGCGCGGTGGCCGCCTCTCAAGCTCACCTCGTCTCGCTCCTCTCCATCTGCAACTGCCTCGGCCGTCTCGCAGCGGGCTTCAGCAGCGACTTCATGACGCACCACTGCCCCAGTCATATGCGCTTCGCTCGCATCTGGTGGTATGTCCCAACAGCCGTCCTCTTCACCCTCTCGCAACTTGTCGGCAGCAACGTCAACTCGGTCGAGGGCTGGAGAGGCTTGGGCGCCCCAACAGCTCTCACAGGCTTCGCGTACGGCACCCTCTTTGCAATCTCTCCCGTCGTTTGCCTCGAGCGGTTCGGCCTACGCTCATTCGGCCTCAATAATGGGCTCCTCACGCTCGCCCCGTCGGTCTTCGTGAGCATCCTCGTGCTCCGACCCTCTTTCGCCCTCCTCGAGCTAACTGTCCTCGTCACTTCAACAGGGAAACCTCGCCAACATGGCATTTGGCCTCGTCTACGACAGCAACGTCGATTGGAGCGGGCAGGAGGGCAATTCGGCGTTGCGCAAGCGAGCGGGAGGAGCCGCCGTCGAGCACGTCTGCAAGCTGGGACCGGCGTGCTTCGCTCGGGCATTCCAACTTACGATCGTAATGTCGGTCTGCGCTGTCGCTGTAGCCGTGACGTTGGGGAGCAGGAGGACGATGAAGGGAGCGCACGCTTGAGCCGAGCTGGACCCGAGACGAGGCGGGACGAGCATTGTTGTAGATCAGAGGGAGATGGGAAGGAGATCACTTGTTGTGCACTTCAGTGAGAGGTTCAAGTTCGAATGTCGCTCGTCTGTGGGCATGAAGAAGCCGAGATCGCGAAGTAGGGGCTGCCCGAAGCTCAGCAAGAGTCAGCGGTAGATCGTGAAAGATATGCACAGAGTTCCTTGCACGCAAACGAGCTTCTGTAGCAACTGGGAACCCTTCTCAATATGGAGCTTGATTCACCTCAAGTCCCCGAGCCTCGGAGGGAGGGGACCTGATTCGAGCTGCCTCTCGCTTCTCTTCTGCCTGATTTTCTTCACCATCGCTCGACGAGTACTGCGGATTCGCGCTTTAACGGGCTGGAGTTCACCATGCCTCCGCCTCAGGCGCCCCAGGAGCAGCGGTGGGACGCTCTCGACACCCGTGCGATGCCGCCTCAACCTGCCGAACAAGACGAATGGAATCAGCTGCACCATCTGCAACTACAATACCCCGAATTGCTGAAGCAAGTACGTTGAAACCCCTCGGAGGTAGTTGCAAAGCTCGAGCTGACCGTCTCTACTCTCCAACAGCGAGCGGAAAGAGAGCAGGTGCGTCTCTCATGCTGAAGGTTCGGGCTCTAAGCATGCGAGCTGATCTCTTTGGCGAGCAGGAGATCTCAGCGAGGACTACAGAGCGTCAATTGCAGGCTACCAGCGGACTACTCGACGCTTGGGGACTCGGCGGCTCAACCGAAACGCCTTTCGCTTCCCAGCCTTCCCTGCCGACGCCCACTTCCTCCAGCACCGAGCAGCTTCCGTTCGCTCCTCAGTCGTATCAGCAGCAACCAGGAGGACAACAATGGTCGACGAACAGGTGGTCGGACTCTGCAGATGGCTTTGGCGGCGGTGCTGAGCTCGGACGAGGGGGTTATGCGTCTGCGCTCGTCGCGGAGTCGTCTCTCTCGCCTACAGAGGTGTCGCCCGCTCAAGCGCTCCCTTACAACTCGGTACCGCCATCTTACCGGTCGACCTATGCGCCCTACCCTACTCCTCTCGCTGGTTCGACTCCCGCTTTCCAACCCCCGCTTCCCTCCTTCGCGCCTCTCAATCAGCACAATCCTCATCCCGGCTATCAAGCACAGGGCGCCCAGCACCCAACAACCAAAGTTCAGTACTCGCGCCACGACTCGTACCAGCGCGAAGCCCCCGTGCAGCCAGCTCCCTCGGCGCAGGATCTCGCCGACCTCGCCCACTACCCTTCCTTCACGCCGACATCGCTGTACGGCGGTCAACCTCTCGCGCCTCAGCAATCGCTCCCTTACCCTCCTACGTCAACCACTAGCGGCTTCGATCAGCTTGGACGACCGCTACTCGCTCTCGCACCCCAATGGCCTCAATCTCAAGTCCCTCAGCTCCCTCCTCAATCCTACTACGGCCAGCAGTCTCACTTCCAGCCACAATACCTCGCACAACATCAACAATCGCTCTACCCCGCCAACTTTGCGCCCTCGGAGCCCACATACGAAGCTTACGAGAGCACGCCGGTGAGCTAAGAGCTCGGCGCTTGCTTTTCTCGCCGTGGCTGACTTCCCTCGTCTCCCACAGAGCACTGGTGCGTCGTATGGCTCACATAGCCACTCGCCACAAGACTTGAGGACCAACGATCACTCGCGTCAATCCTCCTTCGCCGCCGAGCCCGCCCCCTTACCACTACTTTCGCCTCCCGTCCCTCTCCCTTCGACCTCAGCGCCCCTCGCTCTGCCTCCCAACCCCACCCCTGTCGATTTTGCGGCTTCCAATCGCGCCCTACTCGCACAACCTGTGGCTGGACCAAAGCGAGCTCGTGTAGCGGCGACGGGGAAAGGTGGCGAGACAGGCTCTCACCCTCCCTCGGGTCAGCTTCAAGCTCGGGCGAGTCGCAAGGGCAGCAAGAGGATTACAGCGGACCTCATGGCCGCTTGCGTCACGTGCGGCGACCCCATCGCCAGGCTCATCCTCCGCGGTCAGCCCGCCGAGCTCGACGTTCCTCACGCCGCCGTCTTCACCTGCATCAAATGCGATCCCTCCGTCTCCCCGCCGGCGAACGTCAACGATGGGTCTGGTGCACCACCTCCCAAGCCCGCCAAATCGGCCAACTCCTTCCGCAAGCGCCACAAGCGCGCCGACACTCAGACGGCCGTCAACGCCTGCGACGTCTGCCTCCGCGACATTGCGACGGGCTCGGTCGTCGCCGACGATCAGCAGACGAGCATTGAGTTCCAAATAGAAGTCGTTTGCTCTCGTTGCGACGATCGCTATCGAAGGTGCAGCGATTGCGGAGGAGGAGGAGGAGCGAGGTTGGGCGTCGGCAAGTGGAGGTCGAAGGAGCTCTTTACGAACGGCAGGAAGACGTGCTCGCTATCACATCTTCGTCTCGGTGCTCTGTCGGACATGTTCTAGTGAGTAGATTCGTCCGATTCGAGGCAAAGGCAGCCGCTGACCCGTTCTCAACTTGCAGCGACGTGCATTCGGTCACCGAGATCCCTCGCAACGAAGTCAACGAGGTCGCTGACATTTGCCAGGCTATCTTCTCCAACACCAGTACGTCTCTTCCTCCCTCTCAGCGAAGCCTCGTTGCTCCTCGCTGACTCGCTCGCCGCCAGTGTTCTCGGGCATCTGTATTCCTGAGGTCTTTGAACAGCAGAGCGCCGTCGTCAAGTCGTTCGCAGAGGTCAAAGTGTGGGCAGCGAGAGGCTGGTCCGCCATTGAGCCGATGATCAAGGTGGTAAGTCTTCGGCGACACTTCTCCCACTTTGGCGGTCGGGCGCTGACTTGCTTTGCAATTCCTAGGACATTGAGCAAGAGCGCAACGTCCGAAGGTGAAACTTCTTCCTCTTCATCTCGTTCTCGAGGGGTGCGCTGACCTCTTCGACCCTCAACAGATATCTCGCCCTTCGCTCGTGCACTCCCAACCCTCGCAAGGGAGCACAGCCGGTCGATCTTCCTCCAGCCGACCCCTCGCGCGTTACTCTACGAGCCAACAAGGATGTTGTCGGCTTCATCATTGCCGAGTGGGATGTAGGTCACGCCTTTTCTCCTTCGCCGAGTAGCCAGCCTGATCGTCTTTCGCACCTCGCAGACCCTTGTCGGAAGCTTATTCCTCGCAGTTGTCGTACCTTGGGTGATTACAGCTTTCTTTGTTCGCCTCCAGCGCCCCCGGTCTGATCGTTCTTCTCTCTAGCAGGCCATGGGAGAGGTCTTCGACGCAACGTGAGTCGCTTCTTCGCTCGATACTTCTCCCGCCGAGGTGTCAACTGACCTTTCCGTACGCGCTCTCGCAGCACCATACTTATCCAAGCCCTCTTCCAACGAGTGGAAGATGACCGTCGCATGCTCAACGCCGACCGGGTCGCCATGGGCTTGCCCGAGTTCCCTCCCCTCGACATCGTGTGGACAATGAGTTAGTGATCGCTTCCCTGAGCTTGCCGCGCGATCAGAGAGAATTGACCTTTCTCTTCCACCAGTGTTCTTCGAGAAGGAGGCTCGCATGATTGCTCATCTCGAGAAGAAGCGAGGCTTCGCCCATCTCGAGACCTTCCTCAAGGCCAATCCCTCGATCGACCCAGCCTACTTTCCTCCATTGCGCCCTTGCTACCTTCCCGTCGAACGTACGTCCAACGCCTTCTTTCTCGAGAGGAAGAAGAGGTGCCGTTGCTGACCCCCTCGCTCGTACGCTTGCAGGTCAACGAGGCTGGTCGGTGATGGTTCGGAGAAGGCAGGGCTCCGGCGAGGACGACTTCTTCGCCATTCGACGGACTTCAGCTTCAGAGGACGTCGAGCGCAAGAAGAAGGAGGTCAAGGCAAGAACGCGAAGGGAGGGAGAGATGGGCAGTCACCGAGGCTAGAGCTCGCCGAGCCTACAGCTGCCGAAGGGAGTCTCCGAGAGGGAGACCGAGAAGGAGGATTGACTTGTTAGATGTAGTATCCATGCAGCTTGAGTTCATTTGTGCCAATCAGTCGTTCAGTGCATCTCTCAGCTCGACTTAAATCCTCGTCCAGCGGCGAGCCGGCGGCGAGATTGGTCGACCCCACCTCGGAATCGCCTCTTAGTCTCCAACGCTGACCTCGTCTACTTACTCTCGTCTCACCTACGCGTGGAGCAACACTACTTTGATACCCTACAGACGATTAGCGGGCGTCCAAGCTACACGCCCTTAGCTGCCGTCCGCCCTCCGCCTTCCCCCCTCCCTCTCGCTCTGATCGAACAGCGACATGGCGGCCCCCTTGCCTCCGCCTCTCCCACGGCGGGTGAGCTACGTCCTACCGCCACCAAACGCTCCTCCACCTCTTCTCTCGCTCCCCGAACCAGGCATCTCGCGGACTGGGCAATTCGCACCGCTCTACTCGCAGCGGCCTGGACGACTCCCTAGTCCTCATCTCGCCAAGTTCGCCCAAGAGCAGGATGCAGCTCATCCTCGCCATCGACTAGCCGTACAAGCTCTCGCTCTCGACCTCTCGACCGCATTATCGGGGGGAGGATCCTCCGCGCGGAGCAGCGGTGACGGCGAGACGTCGCCGGACGGCATCCTCTACACGGGAGGGAGGGACGGTCTTCTCTGCTCATGGGAGCTTGGCCTGCCTACCAAGCGACGACGCAGAGCTTACGGCAGGCGTGATCCGGATGAGGACGCCAACGATTCGGATTCGGATCTGGACGCTTCGGACGGCGAGCGCGAGACGGTCGCTGCCATGGATCATCTAGGCTTGGATGACCTCGGCAAGCGACCTGTATCGGTCGCGTCGAGGAGAAGGACCTCATCGCGGGCGAGCGGCGCAAGGCCGAGGCGCGAGTCGTCCACCTCGACCACCAAGGATGGCGGGCGCGAGGGAGCTGGGGACGACTCGCTGTCGATAGAAGATCGCTGGGAGGTTGATGCTGAGCGGGTCCAGAACTCTCCATCGCCCAAGAGTACCTTCAGGCAGGCGCTCCAGAGCCACACCGACGTGCGTCGTCTTGGCTGAGCTGCGAGAGGGTTGTAGCTGACCCTACTTGACCCACAGTGGATCAATGATATCGTACTCTGCAACTACAACCGCACTCGTGTGGTTATATGGAGCTCCCTTGCCTTGAACGCTCGCTGACCCTCGCCTCTCCAGTCGTCTCCGCTTCCTCCGACTCTCTCGTCCTCGCTTGGAACCCTCACTCGTCGAGCCACGAGGATCAAGTAACTCCCATGCAGGTCGGCCGCCACGGAGACTACGTTCGCTGCCTTGCTGCTGCTCGTGATTCGCATTGGGTCGCCAGCGGAGGCTTCGATCGCAAGATTCGTCTTTGGGATGTAGGAGAGGGCAGAGCAAGCTCAGTTCGTGAGTGAATTTTATCTCCTCGCCTCTCGCTTCCCTTTCTGACCGACCTGCCCCATCAGTCGAGCTCCCTAGCCCGCCCGCCTCGGTCTACTCACTCGCAACCACACCTTCCGGCTCCCTTCTCGCCGCCGGGACACCAGAACGAGTCGTTCGCGTCTGGGACCCTCGCTCTCGACGACAAGTAGCTCGATTGAGCGGCCATACGGACAACGTACGAGGCGTGCTGATTGGAGAGGAGGGCAAATGGGTTCGTCTTCGGCGATGAGACTTCACTCTGATTGTACGCTGACGGTGTCTCTTTACAGCTCCTCTCGGCTTCGTCCGACTCGACAGTCAAGCTCTGGTCGCTCACCGCTCAAAAGTGCCTCCACACCTTCTCCCACCATTCCTCCGCCGTCTGGTCCCTCTTCTCTCAGCACCCCACGCTCGAGATCTTCTACTCGGGCGACCGCGCTGGAAACGTCTGCAAGATCGACCTCGAGGGCACCGGAGACCCCGGCGAGGGCGAGTGCATCCTCCTCGCTCGCGACGGTCCCGAGGACGAGGGCGAGAATCGGCCGGGGTGCGAGGGCATCACTCAGCTCGTCGCGCAGGACGACAGCTGGGTCTGGACGGCCGGAGGAAGCAGCAGCGTCAAGCGGTGGAAGGATGTCGTCCCAAGAAGTCGTCGAGCGGGCGCCCTTGCGCTTCGTTCTCAAAACGACATTCCCGAAGGTCGCGAGGCCAACGGGTACGCCGAGCTCAGATCGGGCACTCCTCCCATCGCAGAGAGCCCGCCCGATACGTGGTCTGAGCGTGATCGTGTAGGAGGGCCGACCGTCAGCTTCCTCGAGGGCCTCACTTCGAGCCTCTCTCGGACGACTTCCTCGCCGACTCCCCACTCCCTCATCGCCTCGGCTCAGCCCGGTGCTGCACGACCCTCATCTCTTCGCACTCGGCCTGCGGCCACCTCCTCCGCCAGCCAAACAAGCCGCCCGAGCCTTCTCCAATACCACCATTCGAGCAGCTCAATGAGCGGTCCCTCGACAACCCTCTTCGACGTCCCCTACGACTCGCTCGTCCCTCTCACCTCCCCCGAAGACACCTACTTCTCACCTGCCTTCACCACTCGAGCCCGTGATCCCGACGCTGCTACCATCTACTCCTCCGCCTCCGTCCTCTCCGTCCCTCAGTTCGGCGTCGGCCCTCGCCCCAGCGCCTCTACTTCGCCTTCCTCATTCAACCGTCGCCCCCAGAGCGTCCTCGATGGCACTCATGAACCAGCACCACACCCTACCAACATCGCTCGCCGCGACTATCTCGATCGCGAGGGTTGCAACGAGGCTACGCCCCTCCGCTCCGAGCCCGACGACGTGATTCAAGGTCGCCACGGGCTCGTTCGCTGCGAGGTCCTCAACGACCGACGACACGTTCTCACCGTCGATACCGAGGAGGAGATAGCGCTGTGGGACATCATCCAAGGACGATGCCTCGGTATTTTCGCCCCGGATGAGATCAACGTCGCTTTGAGGAGGCCTTCGGACGCCGTCTCGAGTGTCAGCGGATCAGGAAGCACCAACTCGGACTCGGTGGCCGGCGCCGACGTGCTCGAGATGGTGCGCGAGAGGATCGAGGGCGAGGTGGCGTCGGTGCCGACCTGGTGCAAGTGCGATACGAGGGTGGGATCGCTTACGGTGCACCTGGAGGAGGCGAGGGTGTTTGATGCTGAGGTCTATGCGGATGAGGCGGGAGCAGGAGCGCCGGGAGACTTCCCTCCGGATCATCGTCTACTGCTCGGCAAGTGGGTGCTGAGGCATCTCTTCGACGTGAGTTTGTCCTTCTTTTGCGAGCTCTTTGAAGTTAGCTCACCCCTTTTGAACCAACAGGGCTTCATCGAAGCCGAGATGGAGCTACGAGCAGGAGGCGGAACCCCGATGGCGGGGTCGCTCCGCCCCGACTCGGCGCCGAACTTCATCTCCCTCTCCGGCCTTTCCGCTCCTCCTCCTCTCTCGCCCGCTACCCTCAAATCGCCAGGGATGACCATCGCCCTCGCCACGCCTGCGCTCAAGAAGGCCCTTCTCCCCAATGTCCCCCTCCCTCCTGCTGGCCTCTCCCCTCGCGGCGCCCTCTTCGAACTCGCTTCCATCCCTCAATCCCCCGGCGGTACCCCAAGACCCTTCGACCCGACTGCTAATCGGCAAGGAGGTGGAACTCCCACCGGTCTGCGAACGCCTACCGCAGGTCGAGGCGAGGGCGACTACTTCTCGCTCCCGCCGACCGCGCCGACCGAGCCTTCTCCAGTCGGCGGACAGACGACCTCGCTCCCGGCTCGCACGCCGACGGGACTTCCTACCCTTACTCCTACTCCTACTCCAGGAGGGACGCTCATGGGTCGATTGCGCCAGTTCGGCAAGACCTCGAAGCGACCGATCGTCGAGACGGATCTTCCGACCTTCACTTCGACGGCGCCCGATGCGACTGCAGAGGTCGAGGAGGTGAGTTGGGCGCGACTAACATATCGTTTCATCTCGATTGACCTCTTCGCCGCCCACAGAAACGCACCATCGAAGAGCAGCAGCAGCACCTCATCCTCGAAACCGTCTTCTCGCGACCACTCGAACCGTGCGGACCTCTCGACGCTCCTCCGCTCGCCCTACGCAACGACATGGCGCTCATCATTTCGGAGGAGAAGGATCAGGGTGCAGCATGGGCCGTGACCTATCGTGGACTCGTCGGGACTGGCCATGCCGACCTCGGCGCTCTCGAGCAGAAGGCCCCCTTGTGGCTGTTGGACTTCCTGCTAGGCAACCGCATCGTCACCAAGGAGCCGACTAAGATTGTGAGCTCTCCAGGCTCTTTCTTTCCGCCGTTCAGCTCGCTCATCTCGTCGCCCGTTGCAGTCGTTCCTCATTCAAGCGTGGAAAGGCGAGGGTTACACTTCGCTTCCCGAGCTACCGAACGCGTGCGTATCCTGCAGCTCTTTTGCTCTTCCGCGCTTTGCTGACTCTACTCGCCCACAGCAACGCTCGCCTCACCGCCAGTCGCAACCTTCGCCTCAAGAAAGTCACGGGCTACGTCGCCGACAAGCTCGACCTTCGCACTCTCAGCCGAGCACCCAGCATCTCGGGCGATCACCCGCCGTCGATTCAGCCCCCACCCGCGCCAGAAGGGGAGAAGGCGACTCGAACCGCCGATTTCAACCCGGAGGAAGAGCTCGAGATCCTCGTCGGCGATGTTCTGCTGCCGCTACACGTTACTTTGGCGACTGCGCGGGCGTACTATTGGAAGGGAGGAGATCTCGTCGTAACATATCGTAAGAAGGGGTTAGTGGTGTAGATTGATGGTCAGGAAATCGATAGACGCCTTTGAGCCGTTTTCCTCTCCTTGCGAGCTCGCGAGCTTCTCTCTCCCGCTACAGAGCAACACATGACTTTCGGACCGCAAAGACTCCCTATCTTCTCCGACTTTCTTCCCTGTTCAAGCTCTCCTGCGGTAACGCGCGCAACAACCTCGACCTCAGCGATTTGGCTTCCCCAGGCGCCAGCAGCTTCGGTCCATCCGACACCTCGCTCAGCTCGCTCGTCATACTTGTTCGCTGTAGCACTTCGTATGCTTCCGTCGCTGACTCCTCCTTTGGCGTGAGTTCCTTGCGAGCGTTGAGCGCCGAAGTTCGAACGAGCGAGGGAGTCCTTCGGACGAGCGTAGGCGGGACAAAATGAACCTGAGCGCGTTCGGGAACGTTGTGAGGTCGAGGATGAGTTTGATTGGAGCGCGAGTAGGGGAAGTGGAGGAAGGGAAAGGGATGTCCGAGGGAGTTCGAGGAGGTCGGCGAGGGAGAAGACTTCGGTCAATAAAGAGATGTGCGTCGGCTGAGGATGAGGAGGTAAAGCCGCTGCTACTGCTTGATTGAGTCTTGGTGCGCTCGAAGGTAGGCTCATCGGCGAAGGTGACTGAGCGATCCGCATTTCGCCTCGCGCTCGGCTGCTGAGGGTCGCCGGGAGGTGGTGGTCGAGATGTGGTGATGGGCTGGCTCGGACTTGAAGAGCGACTGTTGATGGGGATGGGCGTGATGGGAAAGGGGGAGACTCGACCGCGCAGGGACGTCTGACGACCGAGGGTCGAGGTAGCTCGAGGAGGGGTAGAAGGCATCGACTCTTCCAGCTCCCCCATCCTTGGCGACGAGGGGATCGAGGTACCGTTCGACGAGTGAGGCAGAAGGGAAGGAGTTCGAGGAAGGTCGAGCGAACTGGGCCCTTCAGCGAAGTAGAGTCGAGGAGCGGTCGAAACTGAATCGACGAGGTTCGGCGAAGGCGGATGGAAGGACGAGGGCGTGCAGGGCGGTGCTTGAGGATGCGAGACTGGTGTATGGAGCTCTAAGAGACCTGACTCGTCGACGAGGATGACGGCGGGCGTTGACGATGGTGCTGCTGCCTCGGCCGAACTCGAACCCTCTTGCGGTGCGCGCCAGACCACCTGCTCCTCCTCCTCCTTCTGCGATGCGAATAGTCCCAGCACCGTCGCTCGAGGGGAAGGCGCAAGAATAGACTCTGCCTCCTCCTCCTCACTTCCCGCAACGCCCTCCAGCCAACTCGTAACCAGCGCCGCCCGAATCTCGCCATCGCCGCGCGCGCGCCGCGCAGCTCGCTTCGACCGAAGACGGTGGTCGACGAGAAAATCGAGGTTGAAGCGGGATGGAGGTGGAGAGCATCGAATCGGGGCCGAGAACGAGGCTTGAGGTGAGATGGGAGGTGGTAGAGCGGCGAGGAGGGAAGGAGGCGACGGATCGGGGAGGGCTTGCGAGCGAGGACGAACGCGAAGGACCTCCTCGAATGGCGGTGTGAGCTCTCCATCTCCTACGCCGTGCTTGAAGAGGTCGAGCGAAAGCTTCGGGGGCTTTGCCGGCAGCGAGCTCGGTGGAGAGGGAGGGCGGCGAGATCTTGACCGACCGCTTTCGCACACCTGCGTTGGAGGCGGCTTGGGCTTTCGAAGTCGATTGGCGGGTCTCCTGGTCGACGAAGTAGAAGTTTGGTAGCGGGGAGATACGCCGGAGGAGGGAGGAGGAGTAGAAGGGTCGGGCGGAGAAGGAGTCGAAGTGGCTCCGAACCAGCGACGAAGTAGGCCACGCCCTCGTGGGTGTTGCTCTTTAGATCGCTCGCGCGAAGCAAAGAGGTTCCGTGCGCGACGAGCGACATCCGAAGCGATGGCGAGATGAGCAGGTCGAGCAGCTTCGTCTCGCGTCGGCGAAAGTCGAGCCTGGTTCGAGTCGCCCTGCTTGCTCCAACCGAGGTCAGCGGGGTAGCTTGGTCTTCGAAAAAACGCATTAGAACTCACTCTAGCTACCCGATCCTGCGCAGCCTCCAGCTCTTGCAGCACCGTCGTTAGCGAGAAGCGGCCGTCATCTCCGCCCAGCAGCGTCTCAATCGTTGGCAGCTCGACCGAAGAGCTTCTCGCGTCCTTAGAAAGCGTGCGTTGAAGTTGAGCGTCTACCTTCGTCCTACGACTCTGCGCCTTGACCTCGGCCTTCTCTGCCTTCGCTCGCGCCTTTCGAGCTCGGCGAGTCTCCTTCTCATCATCCCATCCCGAGCGCAACGTCGAGCTTGGTTCGGCCGTGGTAGAGAGATCACGAGAGGATGAGAGGATGTGGTTATGATGGAAGAGGGATGAGCTGCTTTGCGGAGTACCGGTCGAGCGGGCATTGGAGTCGGAGAAGAGGGGAAGGATGGGTACGAGAGGCGAGGAAGGGGCATTGGGTGCTGGTCGAGGCGCGAGGGCGGAGGGAGGGATTGTGAAGGCAGATGTTGGACCCGCCATCATCTGTCTCAGAGTCTCGGCGGCGCTGTCGGCGCGAAGGTGAATCCTCGCCGAATCCGAGGAAGGTTCAATCTCGTCCCTCGTCGACCTTCGACTGGTCCTTTTCCGCGGCTTCCATCCTTCCCACTTCTCATCATCTTCCTTCCCCGACGAAGGCCCATTCGAGTCCTCCCCTTGCTGCTGCCGCAGAAATCGCCCACGGTCGAGCTGGTTTCCTCCCTCATCAACACCGACCGACGCAATGCTGGTAGCTCTCGTCGTGTGAGAGGGAACCTTGCTTCCTGTCGAAGCGCTCGTGTCCGTGACCGAGACGACCGAGTGATCCAAAGCTTCGGACGAGTCGAGAGAAGGCTGTCGGCGAACGGCGGATTGCGAAGGAGGAGGAGGGCGAGAGGGAGGGGTACGTTTACGTCGAGGAGCGGGTTGGAGAACGAAGGAGGAAGTGTCGTTTTTGAGCCCTTGTCGCCTAGCCTCCTTCGACCGAGCGTTGGCGGCGAGAGGGAGGACGATGGACGAGTCTTGCGAGTGTCGAGCGCCGACCGCGATTCCGTACTCGACGATCGGCGAGAGACCTTGCGGCGTTGGGAGCGGTGGAGGAGCGAGTGATTGAGGCGCAGACGATGGGAGCTTGCTGGAAGGAGGCGGAGAGCGATGAGGAGGAGAGGGGAAGAGGTCGGTGGAAGCGAGCGAGCCGGTCGTCCGGCCTTCCAGCTGGCGCGAGTCGGCGGAGCCTGAATTCTTATCCATCAGAAATGGTTCTTGTACCCTCCTTGCGAGCTCTTCGACCGGCGAAGAGACTCTCAGGCGGAGCTTGTCGCGCTGATCGAGAGTTGACTTCGAGTCAGCTGTCGCTCACAGGGCCTTGTGAGGGCGGTGAGGAAAAGAGCAGGGTCATACCTCAGTCAAGCTTCGAAGCTGTGAAACTTGCTGTGCTTGCTGAGCGAGGCGCGCTCAAATCGTCGACCTGCGACGTTGCGAGTCTCGAGGGGAGAAGCAGAGGAGCTGTAGGTGAGGAGGAGACGAGGGTGAGCAAGGGAGGTAAGTTGGAGTGTTCTGTAGTGAGATGTGACTCACCTCGAAGCGAGAAGACCGAAACGAGAAGAGCAAAGCGATGAGACGAGAGAGGGGAGAGGGGAAGGGAGGCGAGAGACGGCGCTGCTCTCATCTCCCTCTCGAAGCCCGCGAAGGCGTCGGTCGACGCTTTTCTACTCTCCTACACGCGATCAAGCGCGGTTCAAGTCTATTGTCTTCATGTACAGCTGCATCTTTGACCGCCAGCGAGAGCTCAACCCCAGCCTCGGCCCTCCTCTCTCACTCTTCGGCGCTCGACCTGCTACTCAGTCGAAACGCTCCAGATTCCTCGCCTCCTCCTCCTCAGCCTCCTGCATATGAACTCCCTTTCCACCGACCTTAGGCTTACCCCGAGCCATCGCCACCTTCACCCTCTCCTCACCCGCCTGCGCCGACGCCTTCATCGCCTTCTCCCACGCCTTCCTACCCTCCAATCCAGCACCTGCGACGGCTGGCCTCCTACGAAGCCAGTCGGCGATGTGCTCCTTGTGCGCCTCGCTCTGCGAGTATTGGCGAACGACCGTGTCTTGGTGAACCTTGAGCGAGGCGTAGACGAGGTCGAGCCGAGGTGTAGCGACACCGCGAGCACGTGCACGGTCCAGTAGGGAGCCGATGAGGACCTCGAGCTCGCACGGTCGACCGTTCTCGACATCGAGGAGCATGGAGGGCTTGAAGTTGATGGTCGAGTCGATAGAGGACTCCTCGCCCGAAGGGAAGCCGTAGCCTTGCGAGCCGCTGCAAGAATCGGTTCAAGAATGTCAGTAACGCGAGGAGAAAGTCGGTGGAGCAGCGAGGAGAAAGTCTTCGATCACTACTCACAAAGCGTCGCTGCGAATACCGGGAGTTCCAGGCGTTTGTTGGCCGCTCGAGCGCTGGTAGTTCTTGATGGTAATCTTGATGGCGTCGTCGACGGCCTTCATCGGTAGAACGTCCTCGGTGTAGCCCCAGGCGCGAGCGACGTAGAGGACTTCCAGCATCGTTCGGCGAACGACAGGAAGGGTGAAGGGAAGGACCTCGGGCGCGACGACGGCGGAGACGGTCGAGCGCGAGAGGGTGCAGATGCTCGACCAGGCGGCGTTCCAGATGGTCTTGGAGTAGCGAGCGGGTTGGATGTCCTGAACGACCTCGACTCCTCCTCCTCCTCCTTGAAGCAACGCCGCGAATTGGTGGGTCCGCCTGACTCCCTCGGCCTCCCTCTCCGCTCCTCCCTCCTGCTCATAGCCTGCTGGATCGGCGTAGGCGTCGCTCGACTCGCCCGAGCTGGGGTTGAACTCGTTCTCGACTCCTTCTCCCTTGTAGAGGCCGATGATGAGCTTCTCGAGCATGCCGTGGGTGACCTTGGCTCCAGGCTTGAGGTTGGCGCCAATCCAGGCGACCACACTGATGATGGGCACGTCGGGGTAGGCTTGCTGGACGGGGTGCTCGATGCCGATGCCGTTTTGGATGAGCACGACGGTCGGCTTGACCTGCTCGGCGAAATGCGACTCGAGGAAGGGGGCGAGGATGCTGGAAGTAGGGAGGAGGTCGGGGATACATTTGAAGGTGGCGATCTGCGGTTGCAAGGGGGCGAAAGGCGCAGAAAGGGAAGAGGGCCGAGAAGGAGGGTCGGGCGTGCGTAGAAGGATGAGGAGGTGTGAAGGAGCCAGATGTCGCGAGATGTCGGGAGGGATCCGAGACGGATGAGAGCGTTAGTTAGGACGTGATATATTGACCAGGTGGGATGTAAGGAGGGCGATGGAGCGAGAGAAGGGGAGGGTCAGCGGCCGAGGTCTTTCTGAGAAGCCTTCCAGCTACTCACGATGTACTTGTAGGACCTGTCGTTGGCCTCCTCGGCACTCTTGACTAGCCTGTACGGCTTCCAGTCCTCAATAACGCCGAACTTTTCACTTTCGATGGTGATGCCTTTCGACATCTCGTCGTAGGAGGAGCGAGCGACTGCTGTGACGCGAACATTCTCGTTCTGCGAGAGGATGTAGCTGTATGTTTGAAAGATGGGATTAGGTGAAAGCGTGCAGGAGGAGGAGGAAGAAGGGGAAGGAGGATTGACCGAGGGAGAGCAGTGCGTCAGCGGAAGTCAATCGAATGGCTAAGGAGCTGTTCGAGCACAGCGCCCTTCTGTGTAGAGCGTGAGGAGCTACTCACCCGTAGATTGTACCGACTGGCAGAGGGCGAGAAGCGAAGTTAGCGAAGAGGCAGCAGCGAGCGGGAGTATGAGCGCGCCCTACCAGCGCCGAAGCCGATGCTGCAGAGGAATAGGTCAGCCTGAGCAGTGAGCTGTCCGTCTAGTCATTAGCTCACATGAGAATATCGATAGGGTCAGCCATTGTGCAGTGAATCGCAGGAAGCCAACCGCCGCCTCTCGAGGGCCTTCGACGTTTCGAGTTGCCCTCAGCCAACTCACTTCGTTTTCGTCTTCGCTCGGCTACAGCGGCGTTTCGCCTCTCAGAACCATGCTCTCCAGCTCTCGTACAGCCTTCAGCGCTGCCTGTCGCTCTACTGCCCGTCGAGCGCCCGCTTCGTCTGTCCGCCAACTCTCGACTCGCGCTGCTCTTCCCCGGACCAACCACGCGGCGTGGATTGCTGCCACCGCGCTCACCGGCTCAGTACTGGGTTACTCGGTGTACCAGCTCAAGCCAGAGCTCCTTCCTGCTGGTAGGTCGTCGGCGCCCGACGTTCGCGCACCTTCGCAGATGCCTCATCTCGCTTCTCCTTGACAGTGATCCCCGAGGCGCACGCCGAATCGGAGCCATCGCTTAACTACTACATCGACCCTACCACTTCGACTCCCTTCCCTACTTCCATTACCTCGCCTGACGGCGTCAAGCTCGCTCTCGTCGGCACTGGAGTTCGCACCGTGTCCTTCCTCGGCATCAAGGTATACGCTGGAGGATTCTACGTAGAAGAAGCGGTTCTGAAGAACTTGAGCAAAGTGGAGGGATTCGAGGTGCGTCAGCTCGCTGCAAGCTCGGCTTCGGGGGTGGAAGCTGACCTCGGCCTTGCAGTCTTTCAACGCGGAGAAGCTGCTACCACCGTTCCCCAAGAGTGAAGACGCCGGAATCTACGGCGAGGCGCTCATTGGAAAGCTGTTGGACGTAGCGGATGTCAGCGTGATGATCGGTGAGCTCGCTTTCGCCAACGCCGAGCCGAACTCCTTCCTGATCTCTTCTCTCTGCAACTAGTCCCGCTGAGGAACACCAACCTTCCTCATCTCCGTGATGGCTTCTCGCGCGCGCTCGTCGCTCGCATGAAGCTGCCTCACGTCTCGGGAGCGCTCTCTGAAGAGCAAAGTGAGGTGAGCCCTTGCGGTTGAGCGGCTTCGGAGGGTGGGTGCGGGTCTTCAGCTCATCTATCGAAGGGAAAATGAGGCCAGACGAGCTTCGGATGAGGCTGAGTGATACTGACCCGCATTCTCATCTCTTGCAGAGCGCCGGAACCGCCCTCACCGAGCTCAAGGGCTACTTCCCCGGCCGAACACTGCCCAAGGGCTCGCCACTAGAGCTCTACTTCTCGTCATCAAAGAAGACTGTCCTATTCCAGATGCGGGTAAGCTGCAGGTTGCTCCCCTTCTGCCTTGAGTTGGATCTCGGCGCTGACGATGAGCTGCTGATGCTGACCCCCTCTTTCTCCCTCGACAGAGCACCAAGGATGCTCACGCCGACGTCCTCGGCACCCTCACCCACCCCATTCTCGCCAAACAGCTCCTTCTCTCCTACTTTTCGGATTCGCTCGAGACCTCGCCCGAGCTTCGCAAGTCAACCGCTCTCGGTTTGGCTGGAGAGCCTCGCCATCCGTCGACGGCATAGACGGGTCGCAGTGGAATACAGCGAGATGCTATAGAATGATCACCTGGCCGAGAGCGGCACTTGAGAGCCGTTAAAGCGATTCCCCCCACTTGCTCGAAGGCGGTCCTCCATCTCCCGCACCGCCGCTCGCGAAGGTTGGCTTTCTTTCGACCACTCACCTCTGCTTGACTCGTCGTCTTATCATGTCTACTACTGTTCGTTTGTCTGGAGAGGAAGGAGCTCACAGTGAGTAACTTCAGCTCTCGCTGTAGTCTGTGCAGAGGCGCGTCTTGCTGAGCTCGCGCTGCCTTGCAGACGTCGGAGGAGACCCCCCTCGCCCCGAGATCACCAAGGGAATCAACCTACACCATCTTTGTCTTCGTATCAAGGTACGCCTGCTCGCCGACGCTGCACCTTACAGCTGTCGCTGCTCTCGAAAGGGTTGGCGGAAGCTGCTCTTCCTGAGAGGCTGAGCTCTGCGTAACATACTGCTGACCTACATTCTGCCATCACAGGACCCAGAACTCTCGCTCAAGTTCTACAGGGAGATCTTGGGAATGCGCAAGCTGTTCTCCTACAACGCTGGGAGCTTCTCCATCTATTGTGAGCTCGCCTCTTCCTCCTTTTGCCGTACATGATCGCTGACACGTCTTCTCAATAGACATGTACCACGGTGACCTCGATACTGAGGCGGTTTGGGCCGATTTCAACAACCAGAAGGGCCTCATCGAGCGTGAGTTCGGCTCTTGCTCCTCCTTTTCGGCGTTCGTGTTGACCCTCTCCCACTCACAGTCATCCACCGTCACGGTACCGAGCTTGACCCCGACTTCTCCTACTGCTCGGGCAACGAAGAGCCGCACATGGGATTCGGCCACCTCGGCTTCACCGTCGACGACGTTCCCGGCTTGGTGAAGCGTGTTGAAGAAGCTGGTGAGTTGCATGGGATGAGCTTGGGCAACATCACGGCAGTACCAATGCTCCGTCTCTTCGCCCTCCTCCCCTCGCCGTCTTAGCACGGTGTACGGACGGGAGCTGACCCCTTCCTCTTCCTCTCGGCGCAGGCTACAAGGTCGTCAAGCCTCAAGGCGTCTGCACCGTTGAGACGATCGGCTGGCCTACCGGTACTCCTTCACCCATCAAGGCTTACCATGAGCTCTACTACAACATGGCCATGGTGCAGGTGAGCTAACTCGCTTCCTTTTCGCTCTCGCCGAGTTAACTCGCCTTGCCATCGCAGGACCCCGATGGCTACTGGTGCGAGCTTGTGCCCACGGTCATGGACAAGAAGTAGAGTAGTGACCTGTAGATGTCAAGTATCTCGCATCTCCCAAGACCTACAGGGCTTCAACGGCCCTCGGTCTCTCGCGAGACGCTTCGCCGAAACCGCGCCTGGCCCTAACGCTCGTTCTAGCAGCCTTCTATCATCACCAGTATCACCCTTTACGACTATTCTACGACTTCCTACGACCGTGAAGCCCAAACCGCCGCTCGCAACCCTGGACGACGAGTTTGAGCTAGGAAAGGGGAAGCCGAATGCGAAAGGTTGTTGGTGACCACGCCCTGCGCAAGAGACGGGAGCGTCAGACACGGCTACTACAACAGAGGACGAGCCCCGCTTACTTGCTGCACAACATTCCTAATCCACGCCTCGTAACGACGAGCAGCATCGAGCCCTCTCGCTCGTTCGTAGACAGACGACGTCGACCAATCCCGAGCTACGAAGAAGAGAACTTTGTCGATCGAGTCCATTATGGCAGCAGAGCGAAGCATCCGATGAGCAATGTTCTTGACGTAGTTCTCAGCGTAGTGCCCTAGTCACCGAGCGCCAGAGGTCAGCGCCGAATCGGACCTCAATTCCTCGCCGAAGGGAAAGCCGCGAAGCCTCACTCACTGACGGCGGGGTCGGAGAGTAGCTGCAGTATTTCACCAGGAAGTTAGCTCTGCATCTGTTGCTTAGGCCCTGCTCCCGACTCACATAAATGAGAGATCGGCGCCGCCCACTGAGAGCGCCCGTGAAGCTCAATATAAGAGTCTCAAGCTCTTTGTCGGCAAGCACGGTTTCATGATGCGGCATTCTTCCTCTCAGCTGGATCCGGAGGTTCGTCGAAGCGGATTTGAGCTTGCGCGCCTGCACATCAGCATCTCGGCGAGCGGGCGAGCCGTCGTCGGGGATGATGGGTCGCTGGTTGGGCTCGATGAGGAAGCAGTCGGCAACGTGATCCCTCAGATCTATGAGATCTTCAGCTTCAGCCTTGCTCATCGTCCGGCCGGGGAAGGGTGGAACAAGGTGCGAGAGGGTCATGTCGATTCGAGCGAGGTAGGCGCCGACTTGCTCGGGAGTGACCGGCATGCTGTCGAGCGGCTGCTGGAGAGGCAAGAGAGAAAAGTGAGAAACGACGCAAAGAGAGCAGAGCACGAAAAGTCAAAGCAGAGCGGGCAGAAGAGACAAAGCAAGCGCTGCTGCTCCGCCGAGGGGCGAACAGCTCGCGCTGCGACGGGTTCGGGCTGACCAACTCTCCTCTGAGTCTCTCATGTACATATTAATGCGAAAGAGCGAGATCGTAAGCCGTTGTCAGGGACGTTTTCCCTCCTTCCGAGCTCGGCTCGGCGCTGTCCAATCGCCGTTCTCTCGCGCTGCTTCTCGATGAGGTGCGATGAGCTTGAAAATACCAATACAGAGCTTAACGAAAGGTGCATCGAAGTAGTTTGGAGAGACTGGAAGCCGACTGGCGGATATGAAGTCAGCTCGCGACCTCGGCGAGGGGAGAGTTAACCCGAGCGAGCGACTCACGGCCTCCTCGAAAGCGGCATCAAGCTCCCTGAGCGTCTGTAGCGTCTCCTCCAGCAGCTTCAGTAGTCTGTAAACACGACATCAGAAGCGTCAGTGGCTCTCTTCAAGCGGGAAGGAGGCAAGAAGAGCGAACTCACCATCGCCGAAGCCCTACTCGCCCTCGAAACCGGCCAATACACGCTCGCCCGATCCTGCTCCTGGTGATGGTGATGACGTCCAAGACTTTGGTAATGACCGGGAGGGAGGGAGAAGGGATGCTGTCCACCAGCGCCGACGTGAGCGTAGCCGTGGTCGAAGGTTCCCGAGCGGGATTCGGATCGGTGGTTAGGCGGTGGAGGGGCGTAACCGAGAGTCTGTTGGATACGCTGAAAGTTTCCGGAGGGATCTGTCGGAGAATAGGAGGAGGGAGGAGAGCGAATCAGTTTTGAGCAAGCAAGCGAAAAGAGGAGCGACGGCCGAGCGAGAAAAACTCACCAGCGTTCCGAAGCTGCTCAAAAGCAGGGTTGAGGATCCTCAATCCCTCCGTGTAAGCCATATGCGCATTGGCATGACCATAATCCATCGACCCTCCCGAGCCATGCAACGCCGAAGCCTGCTCCCTGAACCCCGCCGAGCCATGGGCGTCCATCCTGAGCACAGTCATCGCTTCGACCATTGAGCGCCTCGTCGTCTCCGAGATGGTGTTGACATCAGGAACCCAAGAGACGAGCAAACGGGCGACGTAAGTTGAAGCCTGCTGCACGGCGTGCCCGAGGAGGGCGGCTCGTTGAGTCGACGCCGAGGGAGCGACAAAGTGCGCGAAGACCTCGGTCCACTCGAAGTTGGGGCGGGCGACGGGCCGCCAGTCAATAGCAGGCGGGTCTCCTCGTTGCAGGACCTGGCGTTCGAGCTGCTCGAGGTGGCGCCAGAACGATTCCTCGAGCTGATGCGCCATGAAAGTCGCTTCGCCTCCGGCGCGAGAGTCGCGAGGGACATGGGAGGTAGAGGCGACAGGTGCGAGAGATCCTGGAGGAGGGACCCACATCCGGCGGGACATGTTGAGAGCTGACGGGGCCGAGAGGGAAAGGAGGGAGCGCCGATGTGAGCGCCGAGGTGAGCGCCGAGGTGAGCGCCGAGATGGGCGACGGAGGGAACGAGAAGTGAAAGAAAGGAAGACAAGAGGCAAAATGAGATCGCCGAGCTTTTGTACGGGTTTCCGCGGTCATGTTGGTGACTCCTCGAGTCCCATGCTATCGGTAGAGGAGTCGAAACGACGATCCATCCGGGGAAAGGCGGGGGAGGGCCGGGCTGTATGAGAGCAGGGAGAAAGAGAAGACGGAATCGAGTCCTCGAATACTCACTGATGAACGAGTGTGCATCGCAACCGTCCTACAACGCTTCAACCTCAAACAAAATGAGCCCTCGGCCCCTTCTCCCTCCCACTCCAACTCTCCTCCTCCTCTTCAACTGCCCTATCAATAACCGTGTGCACCTCGATCTGCGTCGGCACCCTTCCCGTCCCCTGCCCGAGCTTGTTGAGGTGGATGCTGGTGGCTCCGCCTGCGCCGGTGCGCTCGCGAGATTCGGTTTGGCCTGCTGAGCCGGTGGCGAGGATTGCTTGGAGGGATTTGCGTGAAGCGAGGGTGGTGAAGAGGGAGAGACCGTAGAGACCGGACATGGGAGTCTGTGGTGGGCAAGGAAGAGGTCAGCGTTCAGCTCGGCGAAGGCGACTGCTCAAGAGGCGCGAACGAAGAGGATACGAAGCTCCCTCTCAGAGCACTGAGGGAGAAGATGAGATCAGAAAGAGATCCTCACCCAGAACGCATAATTGACGTCGGTCGTCCAAAGATTGTCCTCATCGAAAGCAACGCCGAGAACAGCGCCAACGGCCGAGAGGATGGCCGTGTACGAAGCCGTAGCGACGGCGATGGTCATCATCCTCGACAGCACGTTATCGGTGGTAGCGTTGAAGCCGGCCATCTTCTTGCGTAGACTGATGAAGAGGGCGCTCGAGACCGAGACGTCCTGCGAGCAGGGGAAAGAGGGTCAGCAGCAGGACGAGGGGCGATACGGGCGGTGGGCGAGGGAAGATATGTCCCTGTGCAGCTGACGAAGGGGAGGGGACGAGGAGGCAAGCACTCACCACGATGCACGAGCACCAGAGCCACATGCCGACGGCCTGATTAAACGAAATGACGATGCCTGACTCCTCGTAGGTGTCATAGTAGTACTGTGAGAGGAGAAGTACAGAATCAGCTCAACCCTGGGAGAAGGACTTAACCGTCTTAAGAGTAGAGGCCAATGAGACGCTCAACACCGTTCTCGGCGATCCACTCACCCTAAACGACAGCCCCGTGACGATGAGCGCGCCACAGAGACCCAGCAAAACAATCACCGTCTGCACAATGATGAACACGAGCTTGGTCGCCTGGCCTTTGAAGATCTGGAGAGCGCGCGAGGAGGAGCAGGACTAGAAAAGTGAGCCCAACTTTCGCGCGCGTATGCCAGGAAACGGGACCTACCACCGCTGCGCGCGAGACGAGGAAGGCTTGTACGATGGCACCAATTAGACCTGTGAGCATCGGCTGAAAGTCTGCGAGTGGGGAGAGGGCGAGAGCAAAAGGAGGTCAGCTCGGTCGGAGCAGAAGTCTCGCTAGTCGCCGCCAGCGGTATCG
This sequence comes from Leucosporidium yakuticum, assembly GCA_019775505.1. NCBI lineage: Eukaryota > Fungi > Basidiomycota > Microbotryomycetes > Leucosporidiales > Leucosporidiaceae > Leucosporidium > Leucosporidium yakuticum. Next base: position 142,123 of record JACWFO010000023.1, read on the forward strand.
GGGGAAGCTGGAGGCGACGACAAGATGAAAAATAGATCAAAGAACTCACTTCCGATGAAGGTGCCGGCGAGGAAGAAGTTGAGATCTCGCTTTTGCCATGTCTGCGAAAGCCGGGAGCGAAAGCAAGGTCAGCTCAGCTGGATGGGACGAGCAACGGGGGTGGCTTGTATCCTCCACTTTTCCTCCATCTTCGATCTTCCCGCAGACGGGACTCACCGAGCTGTAGAACGTCTGATTGATGGAGACGGCAGTGTCGAGGAGGTTGAGGATGAAGACCGAGAAAAAAACGGCCTTGGTGACCTTGGTATCGCGAGCGTAGAGCGAACTTTGCGAGTATTGGTAGAAGAGACAGGTGAGAATGCCGAAGATGAAGATCTGCGCCTGTGGACGCCGTCAGAAAGAGAGAGAGAGGAGAGAGAGGGTCAGCTTCGGCGAGGAAAGGAGGGCCTGGTCAACCACTTGCCGACCATCCAGCGGTGAGCGGTGCTGTGAAAAAGAACGAGAAGTTAGACCTGATTCTGTGGGCACTCCAAGAAGCTGCAACTCACCTTGCAACGCGGTTGCGAGCGGCTGTCCGAGCAAGGGGTAGCCGGTGAGGGTGTTCAGGTCGTCGTCGCTCTCCGCCATGGTTCGTCGCTTGATATGGTGGGAAGTGAAGAGAGGAAGTTCAGTTCAAACGAGCACTGCCCGCGATTCGCCACCCCGATAGGCTCGAGCCATCGCAATCAAGGAGCAGGCGCCTCTCCGGCGGCTTTCGCACCGCGAGCACAAAGGCAGATTATCGCCGAGCGGGCGTGGGGAAGCGCAAATCATGCTTGGATATGCGAGCCGTGCAGGTGCACGGTGTTTCATGGGCAGCAGGGCAAGCGAGGAGAGGCAGCGAGCCGTTGAGGCCCTGCTCGGGAGACGAGGGACTTGCTCGTGTGATGTGAGAGTGAGCAGGTGAATGTTTAGTAGGCTGTAGGTGCGTCTGCAAGTCTCTGGTCTGTAGGTGAAGTGAGATAACTGAGAGCGGTACAGAGCAGTGAGAGGCGACAAGTCAAGAGAGACGACGTCGAAGCTCTCGCAGGTTGCTCTCCCCCCTCTCCGCCTTGCCCAAAATGGTAAGCTCGTCTCCCGAGCGGGCTGTAGCTCTATAGCTGACTCGTTTTGCTCCTATAGCTGCCACTAGCACTCCTACACGCCGCTCAGGCCAAGCCCATGGTGCGTTGCCTCTCTCCCAAGTCACGCTCCTCGCCGCTGTAGTCTCATCTCGTTTCCTTTCGCAGCTGGTCGAACTCAAGAATGGAGAAACGTTCAACGGTCACTTGGTCGGATGCGATAACTTTATGAACCTCACCCTCAAAGAGGTCTACCAGACCTCAGCCGTACGTCTCGCTCGCTCGCCTCGTCTTGGGGAACTAGAGCTTCTTCGCGGTCGGTTGGAGGAGCACAGAGCTAACGTTTGATGTACTACAGGATGGAGAGACCTTCTGGAAGCTGGCAGAGTGCTACGTTCGCGGTAACAACGTGAGCAGCCTCCCTCTCGCTTCCTCTCTGCTCCTGCCTCCCAGCTCACCCGCTCTCACCTCCAGATCAAGTACATCCGAGTAGCAGAAAACGTACGCCCTTGCTCTCCCTCGCTCTATCTCCCTATCAACCCAGCTGACCCTCTCCCTCCGACGCCCTGCCCCTTGTGTTTGCCTCACCTCGCCTCCCACAGCTCGTCGATCAGGTCAAGGAGCAAGAGCAGGAGCAGCGACAACGTGGAGTCGGTCGGGGAGGAGGACGTGGCGGAGGAGGAGGAGGGGATCGCGGTCGCGGAGGCGCAAGAGGTGAGTCTCCGCTCCCTGCCCTCATTCCCTCGCCGTGCGAAGCTGACCTCTTACTGTCCGTTTGCGCTTTTCTCCCTCGTCAAACAGGTGGTCGTGGTGGAGGGGATCGGGGAGGTCGTGGTGGTGGACGAGGTGGAGATCGTGGGCGTGGAGGTCGTGGAAGGGGCAACTGAAACGAGCGCCGAGCCTCAGGCGCATAATTGTGACATTACCCCTACGAGTCGCGGAGAGGGAGAGCTGGCGAGTTGTGCCGACGATTTGGCTACTTTGGAGAGTCGACTCTCTGTATCTCGGTCACTCCTCGACGACTGCAGCTCTGAGAGCGACCAGCAGTTCGCTTCGGCGACTATTTGACGACTCGTTTCGCCGCCCTATCCTCTCAGCTCTACCACAGCAGCCCTCTTTAATCTTTGCCCCTCCTCTGCATTCCGCAGCCTCGCCTGCTTCTCGCGCTCGCGGCTCTCTTCTCTCGCTCGGCGCTCTTCAGCTCCCTAAGCATGTTCGAATCGGACCCAAGTTACACGAAAGCACATAAACGGTAGAGAGAGTGGGGTCGAGAAGAGCAGAAAACACCAAACGTAGTAGTAGTAGAGAGAGAGGGAGAAGCTATCAAGCGATACACGGACCTAGAAGGGGAAGGGGGACTGAGGGAGGAGGGGGGTCGGGGGTCGGGTCGAAAAGTGAATGGGGATGAGAGCTGAGAGCAAAAGTTGTTATAAAGGCGTGTGTGGAGTGAAGGAGGGCGTGTGTTAAGGAAGAATGAGAGGGAGGGGTATATGATAGGGAGTAGGTGAGAGGGGAACGGCGAGGGTATGGCGAGAGTCGAGTCGAGTGGGAGGGGGGGAAGAGGCGGGCGAGACGAGGGCGTGGGACGTCTACAGGATGCCAGAATCGCGCAGGGCGTTTTGTAGGATCGTCTCCTTGACGGCGGCGAAGACGAGGCGGATCTGCGTGCGATGGTGACGAGGTTAGCGAGAGGAAGGGGAGGCGGGGAGAAAGCGAACCCGAAACTCACGTTGGAAGTATCTGTCGCCTGAGTGAGATGCGGGTAGATGGAGAGTCTTGCCCTGTTGAGCTGAGTGAAGCGCCAGAGGATGTACTTGGCTCCCTTGTTGACGTCGGCTCCACCTGATCACGGCGGCGCATCGAGGAGGTCAGCGAGGGTTCGACCGAGGCGACGAAGGGCGAGGGGGGAGCTCACCAGTGTACTCGGGGAAGTACTTCTCCAATGGCACCTTTGGTAGCTTTGCCTTGAACAAGTCAATCTTGTTGAGGAAGAGGATGATGGACGTGCGAAGGAACCAACGCGAGTTGATGACTGACTCGAACAGGACGAGCGACTCGTTCATTCGGTTCTGACCGTTCTCCTCCAGTAGGACTTGGTCATACTCGGAGAGGGCGACGCAGAAGATGATGGAGGTGACAGCTTCAAAGCAGTGGATCCTGGGATAGCGAACGGCTTTAGCTCGCAGCTCGACGGTCGGGGAAGGGAAGCGAGACTCACCACTTCTTCCTTTCTGACCGTTGTCCTCCGACGTCGAACATGCTGTAGAGTGAGAGTAAGTCAGCCCTTCTCCCCCGCTACGGCCCAACACGAGAGAGCAACGCACTGAATGCTCAACTGGCCCGACTTGAACTTGGTCTCGCTAATTCCCGTCGTCTTGGTACGAGCATGCAGCACATCCGCCTCATTCGGTACATATCCTTGCGTTCCTATCCGCTTGATCTCGTCAAAGAAGCTGTGTGCGAGTACATGTGCATCAGCGCCCGCTCTTCCCGGATCCGCCCCCTCGGCTCGAACTCGAACTCACTAAGGCGCCGAATCCATGAGGTAAAACTCGCTCGACCGATCCAGTACGCTAGGGATGATGGGATCATGCCATAGACTGTCGATGGCGCGCACGATTTCGGGACTGAGGCCCCCGCCGTAGGAAGCTTGAGGTGAGTGGGAGAGGGTCGGAGAGGAAGCGGCGTAGGAATCGGATTCGAGGCGGTATTCGGCGATCTTTTCGGCGAAGGCCTGTGGGAGTAGAGTGAGTTAGTTGAGGAGCGGAGAGAGCGGAAGGGAGAGAGGAAAAGGACGAACCCGATTGACCGACTCGGTGGGATCCATCTTGAACCGCCGTAGTGCTAGCACCAAGGTCTGAGCCGAGTCGACGACGTCTAGAACAAGATCAACCAAGTCAGCTGCCGTCACTCCGAACCTTGTGTACCCCTCCGCTGCATCTCGAGACGATGGAGACGGGCGAGCGAGCCAACTCACTCTTGTAAATGGTCAACCGGAACAGCAGCATCTCATCCCTCGAGTAGCCATTCTGGTGAATAATCTTCATCTGTTTGACAATCGTCGATTTCCCACTCTCTCCCGAACCTGTATAACAATCAATCAATCACCGGGTCAGCTTCCCACCTTCCCAAAACGCGCAACCCGCTCGTCGCAGATCACCCACACCCACACACCGAGAGCCAGCCAGAACAAACGTACCAAGCAACAGGATCTTGCACTCCCTTCTGAACTTCTTAGCATCATCATCAATCTGCTTATCAATAGCGTAAGACCGATCCTTGACATCCTTTGGCGTTCCATCACTCGGCGACTCGGACGAAGAGGCGCAACCCATCGCTTGCTTTGAGTTTAGTCTGCTGGCTGTTGGCTGTTGGCGGAGAGGAGGGGGAGGGAAGGAGAGGTGCACTCGGTGCGTTGATGGGTCGGGATGTAGGTCGCTAGCTACTCGGCGAAGCGGCGGCGAGACGACGAGGGAGGGAGAAGCGAGAGCGAGGTGGCGCGGCGGGCGCGGGGGTCGAGGAGAGGTCGGGATGGACGAGCGAGGTCGAGGCTGTGCGGGAGGGGAAGTGGTGTAGTGCAGCTAACCCTGTAGTTCGAATCCTACTGCCGTGTAGTACTACGTCCCGAGAGGTTATTTCCAAGATGGAAAGTGCGTGGGATGGGAATGGCGAGTCGCTTCGGGTTGGCGTTTGGTGAGGTGCAGCAAGTGCAGCTATAGGTCGGGCGGGTGAATGCAAAGAGAGAAGCTGTAGGCGAGTAGTGCGAGATGCAGGCGAGCGTAACAAGCCGAGACGAGGAGAAGGATGAGAAGGCGAAAGAGACGAGGGCGAAAGAGCTCCAGACTCTCTGTCCTCAACACCTGGCCGAACCGCACCTGCCAGAACCGGCAGGTGTAGCCAGTTGGAAGGCCTGTAGCGTGGCAGAGTGATAATCACTGGGGAAGCAACATCTAGTCCTTTGCATCTCTCTCTCTCTCTCTCCATCGGAACCTCTCGTAGGAAGCTTGCCGTCCCCCTTCGCCGAGCTTATTCCGAGAATCCCTTCGCGCTAACCCTTCTTTCTCTCCCGAGATAAGCTTCTTTTTGCTTGCGAAATCAACCCTTTCATTATGCACGAGGAAGAAAGAAAGAAGAGAAAGAACGATGCTCTAACAGCGGAAGGAAACGACGAAGGAGGAGGAGGGCGGGAAGAGGTTGCGAGCGAGGAGTCGACTCCGATGGGGAGAAGAGGGCGACGAAGGAAGAGGAAGGTCGTCCAGCTCGATACGAGGACCAGCGTCGATCGAGCGAGCGAATGGGTGGATGGATGGATGGATGGGCGAAGGTTGCGAAGAAGGGGCGAGAGCGAGAGTCCGTGCATGATCGTGTCGTGATGGTGATGGTGGGCGTAAAGCAAAGTGTCTATGAACTATTGGCTGCTGCGATGAACCGCGCTGCCGTGGTGCTGTCGAGTCGAGGAGGGAGAGGGTCAGTTCAAAGGTTCGATCCGATCCCAACGCCGAGGTCGCCAAACTCCGACTCACCTGAAGCCCTTGATCTTCTTGCATTCGTTGGCGAGGTTCTGTGAGCAAGTAACAATCAGCTTCCACCCCCCATACCTCCCTCAACGCCTCCCTCCGCCTCGCCTCAAACAAAAACTCACCTTAGCCCTCGGGCTCTCAATCTGATCCAAAAACAAGTTCAAATACCTAAAGCACAACTCCTCCCTGAAATCGGTGTACAATTTCCTGTTGTACCTCCTCTCGTGCTTGCGAGCCTTCTCGGCGTAGGCGTGCGATTGGTGGATCAAGAAATCGTCGGGGAGGACGTAGAAGGAGACGCCTGAGAGGTAGAGCTCGTACAGGCAGGCTGCTTTGTTGCCGCCGTAGCCGATGAAGCGTTCGTCGCACCTGTTCACATCGGCTAGGTCAGCGAAGAGCGAGAATGTAGGAGGAGAGAGCGAAGCGCACCAGGGAGTTCCCTCCTTCTTGAAGATGACATAGGGCTCGTAGCTGTGCGTGTAGCCTTGCACGCGGTACACCTCTCCAGGCTTGGCCTCGTAGTAGCGAGTGTAGTTGGTACTGCCATGTCCTGGTGCCCAGCTCTTGTGGAACATCCCAATCTTGTCGTCCTCGACGAGCTGGACGAGGGCCTGTATCGCATCGCAGGGGGGTCAGTGAAGCTCCTCGGTGGCGAGAAGGAGGAGTAAGTACTCACAGCCTTGTCGGCGGGGAAGGTGGTAGGGTCTACTCCATCGGCCTGCTTGTGAAACTCGAAGGCGGGAACGACGAAGGCGGCGAGACCTCCCTTGAGACGAGCCATGATCTCCGCTGAACCAGTGATGCGACTCCTAAAGTCGGTGCAGAGCCAAAAGTCGACATCGAGCATCATGACGTACTGTCGAGCAGAAGCAAAACGCCGTCAGCTCTCTTCTCGGCGATGGAGGGGCGACAAAGGGAAGGCCTTGAGAACTCACCTCGGTTCGAGCAAAGAATTTGGCGACGTTGCGCCACATGTTGAATTGACGGTCGAAGGGGTCGTAGACGAGGTGGATGTCGACATACTTCTTCATGTAGGGCGACGAGTTGTAGAGCTTGTCGAGCGAGCGAAGGAGCTCCGAGTGGGCGTTCGTGTCGCTGACGTGTACCGTAGCTGAGACGGGACCTGTGGTGTAGCAGTAAAGTCAGCTTCCAACTCTTTCGAGAAGCTCAGACACGCTACAGAACTCACCCTGGTAGCGCTCGACGAGACGTTGGAAGACCTCGAATCGGTTGCTCGTGACCAGAGTAGTGATGGTGATGTCCTCCTTGTCGAAGTCTATCCGATCGGGATCGGACGCGCGGTAGTAGTAAGGAATGACCTTGCTAGGTTGGAGCGAGTTGGAGAAGGAAAGGGAAAGGAAGTGGTCCTCCGAGATGGCGGTCGGTGTCCTCGGTCCCTCCTCATACGGCTCGGGCGAGGAAGGGGGACCCAAATGAGCCAGTTCCGACGCGGGATGATGCCAGTTCATCTCGTCCAAATCCCACTCTACTCCCTCGAGGCCGTGCATACGCTTGTGCGCGAGCTCGCGTCCATCCTGCAACACGGCGGGACGAACGTAAGGTAGGTCCTTGGCCTTGCTCTTCTTGCCTCGTTTGTCTGCTGCTTCGGCTGCTTGCCAGACGGGATCCTGAGCGTCTTCCTCGCGAATGTCGGCAGCTTTGACGGCGGCCGTCTCGAGCGCGGCGTGCTTGAGCTTGGAGGTTGTGGTGGTGGGTGCGAGTGCTAAGTTGGCTAGCGGGTCACCTGCTGTTGCTGAGTTGTAGGTAGACGAGGGATTACCGAGGAGGAGGTGCCAAGTAGGGAGGATGAGAAAGTGAAAGGCGGTGTAGAGGATAGCGAGGAGGAGGTAGATTGTTAAGAAGAATTTGGCCAATCTTCCCAAGCGAGATGAACCACTGCTTGGTCTTGATGATTTCCTCATTGTCGTCTTCGTTGGCAGCGAGAGGGAGAGGGAGAAGAGCGAGACGAGGGCGAGTGAGAGAGTCGCGTGGGAGAGGACTGTGCGCTGAGACGCGCTTTTGTCGACCGAGGGAGGGGTCCCTGGTCTAAGTCGTGCAGGGGAGAGAGGGGGGGTTGAACGAGGGAGTGATTTGAAACGAGTGTAATGAGATCCTGTACGAGATTGGGCGAGTTGAAGACAGACGAAGGGGAGAAGCCAAGCTGCGGCGCGTCCAACGTCCAACTCGCTTTCGACCCTCCCCTCCTTGCCCTCCGTCCCTTTCACCTCGTCTCGTTACAGCTCATCTTACTGCTCGGTAAAACACGTCTGCTATCTCCCACCGTCCCCTACAACACTACAGCCCACCTCCTGCTCGCTTTACCCCACTCTCAATTCTCCGCTGCGACTGGTTCGAACCCAGGTGAGTGCCTCTCTCTCTCCGCCTCGTCTCGAGAGCTAACTCTACCGAGCTACAACAGCATCCTAACCACCATGCAACGCCTTCACCTCATCGCCCGACGAGCTCTCCCGCCTACACATCGCGCCATCCTCCCGACGAGTCAAGCTCTCCCCTCTCGTCGGTGGACCTCCTCGGTCTCTCCCTCCTCCACCAACGCACCACCCATCTTCCAGCTCACACCCCCCAACACCTTCCCCTACGACAGTTCCCTCTCCTCCACCCCCTCCCCTTCAACCCTGCACAACCTATCCTGGACCATCGCCGACCGTGATGCCTGGGCAATCCTCTCCCCCTCCTCCTCCTCCCCATCGAAAGCCCACCTCCTCTCCCTCCTCCGTTCTCACATCCGCGTACACCCCGCCTCCGCCGCCTCGCACCCCATCCTCAACTCTCTACCTCCCATCCCCCGTCCCGCCGAGGAAGGAGGGCCGAGAAACCCAGAAGTAGGAGATATCATTCAATTCGTTTCGTTCAAGACGAGATTGAGTACGACCGGGGAGTTTGAGGATTTCACGGCGAGGTACTTTCATATTAGGGATGAGGACAAGTTGACCGTTAGGCAGCATTTGGAGCAGTCGTTGCCCGTTCAAGTGGGAGTTGAGGCCGAGGGAGAGGCAGGGGACCCGATTTTGGAGACGGCCAAGTTGCTCAAGATTGATCATTTGTTGGAGTTGCCTTTGGTTACCCTTAGTAACGGTCAAACTCGACGAGCGAGGATCGTTCGAGCGCTTTTGACCAAACCCGAGTTGCTCATCCTCGAGGAGCCATTCAGTGAGCTTTTCCTTTCACCACTCTCCCTCTCTACCACTCTACTAACTCTCTCCCCCCCTCCCCTCTGACTACTCTAGGCGGCCTCGACGTCTCCTCCCGCGAAACCCTGACCACCCTGCTCACCACCCTGCACTCGACCCGCTCCCCTCGCATCCTCCTCATCCTGCGCCCGCAAGACCCACTCCCACCCTTCCTCACCCACCTCGCTCTAATCCCCCCAACCCCCTCTTCCGTCACTCTCGGACCTATTGAAGAAATCCTCTCCTCGTCCTCGGCTCGAGAGATGCTAGCCGCTGGCCAACGAGAGCGGGCAGAGTTGGAGGAAAGGAGGAGGAGGAAGAGGGAGAGGGCTGAGGCGCTTAAAAGTGAGCAGAAGGGGGAGAAGTTGATTGAGTTGAAGGGCATGAATGTCGTTTATGGTGACGAGGAGAGGCCGAGAGTCGTGTTGAAGGGGATTGATTGGACTATTAGGGAGGGGGAGAGGTGGGTTTTGGCGGGACATAATGGTGGGTTTGATCTGTCTCTCCATTCCTCGAGCTCGCTTCGCAAAGAACGAGCACGGTGATTGACCTTCCCCTCCCTCAACCGCAACGACGACAGGCTCGGGCAAGTCGACCCTGCTCTCAGTCATCCTAGGCGACCATCCTCGATCCTACACCGAGGACGTAACCATGTTCGGTAAACCTCGTTACAAGCAAGCGACGGCTACTAGTGAGTTCTTCCCTCCCTCCTCGCCCTTCGTCGGCTCTCGGCGCGCCGCTGCACTTCGCTGACTCTGCTCGCTCGATCCTCCTAGTTCAAGCAAACATCGGACACGTCTCGCCCGAGATCAACAACGCCTTTCCTCGCAAATTTGGGCCCGGAGGATTGACGGCGCAGGAGGTGAGCTAGCCTTATCTCGAGGCTCGAATCCTCGGCGCTGACGCTCGCTCGGCTTCTCTTCCTCTTCCCCCGACTTCGTTCTCCTCCTCCTCGTCGACGCTCTCCTTACTCCTCCTCAACGTTCATCAACTACCTCCTTTCCTCCTCGCCTCTCCTACCCTCCCGCCCCCGGCTCACCCATCAGGCCATCCTAACCGGCTTCGACTCAATCTTCTGCTACCGGCGCCCGACACCCCAGCAACTAACCTCCCTCTCCACGCTCCTCACCTCCTTCTCCTACCCTCTCCTAACCCCCACCTTCCTCTCGCAGCCCTTCGCCGCCCTAACCCCGGGCGAGCAATCCCTCATCCTCCTCCTCCGAGCATTGGTCAAACGTCCCCCGCTGTTGGTGTTGGATGAATGCTTCAGTGGAATGAGTAAGGAGATGGTGGATAAAGTTAAGAGGTACTTGGATGAGGGGTTGGAGGAGAGCCAGAGTGTGGTGGTTATTAGTCATTTTGAGGAGGAGGTGCCAGAGAGTTGTGTTAGGTTGATGAGGTTGGAGAAGGGGAGTGTGGTGGAGATGGTTTAAGTGTTGTGTAGGTAGAGAGTTAGTTTAGTGTAGATGAAGTGTTTTGTGCCATCGAAACGTTGTCTTTAGTCCTTCCTTCAGCACAAGCAGCGAGCGAGCAGTCGACCGAGCTCCTCCCGAGCGAGCTTCGAGCTTCTTCTCCACACGGGTAGAGATGCAGAGCGAAACGAGTGATACAAGATTGCGGTGCTATGAACGGGAATACGCTCTCATACAGCTACAAGACCCTTCGAGGAGTCTACGCTCCCTCCTCCCTCTCCCTCGAGAGACCAGCTCCAAGTCCCTCCTCAACGCCCTACCTCCCCTCACTCATCTGACTCCTCCTCTGCTCCTCCACCCACGCAACCGCCGGATTCCCCTCTTGCGACCTCCTAGTACTGGGATTAGGACTCGGAGGCGCCAGGGATCGTTGGACTTGGGAACGGAGGGCGAAGGAACGGGGCTCGGGTTCGGCGCTGGCGCTGGGGATGGGGGAGTGTGGTGGGTAGTGCGAGGAGGTCGGTGAGGGAGTCGTGGGGAGCGTCATTGAGTTGTTGAAGTAGTGGGGGGCGTGGCTGGTTGAGAGGGAGGGAGAGCGAGGTCAGCTCGGTGCTCGTGGCTCGGCGACATTTGAAGGTGAACTTACCCAGTTGGGACCCCTCGCATTTCCGCCGATTTAGCCTCGTTCAACGCCTTGGACTCGGCGGGTGAAAGCCCACATTTGAAGCAAGTCATCTGCGCCATCCAGTCCCGTCGGTCAGCTCGGCGCTCCTCTTTCTCCCCCTCTCCGCTTAAAAGAACAGCAACACTCACCTCCCCTCCATCCTCCCCTCCATGCAATCCCTGCATACTAGCTCCCGCTGCACCTGTAGCCATCCCAAGTCAACGCGGAGGATCAGCTACGCGTGTCTTCAAGACGCTACTGCGACTGCGAGGCGGTGTGCTTGCTCGCTCGCTCCTCCTAGCAGTGAAGAGAGAGTGCTCACCCTGGGACAAAGCACAAGAGAAGAGAACCCAACATGGGCAACAGCAGAGGCGGTCTGTGGTAGTTTAGCAGCTCGTTAGTTGGGAAGACGCGTCGAGAAGCGTCTCCAGCTCCGGCTCCAGCTCAGCTCTCGAGAGAGGGAGGGAGTAACGACGTACAAGTCCAGCCGCAACAGCCTACAGATTTAGGTGTTCGATATTGGCAATGACCACCTTCCTCGCACGAGTTGTGCTGCTCCATGGGGGGAGCTAGCTGGCGGCGGCTGAGGCGACGAGAGAGGGACGAGAAGAGGGAGAAGGGGGGGAAGTAAGAAGGAGGGAGAGGGCAAACGAGGGTTGTAGGTGATGTCACTGGGGTTAGAAATGTGGTTGGCTGCAGAAACCTTTGAGCGAACGGGAAGGTCGGAAACTGGCTCAAGGTCGGTAAGAGGTGGGTGGAACCAAGGGAATCGGCGCCCCTCTTTCTCTCTCTCCTGCTTCGTCTTGCTCCGCTCTCTTCGCTCTTCGCTCCTCGTCTTCGCCTTCTCCAAGCAGTCCACTACAGTACCACCATGTTCTCCCTGATCCCCTTCAAGAAGACCCTCTTCGTGTACGTTCTCTCTCACCCTCTCCTCCGAACCCTCAGCCAGCTCACGCGACCTCGCAACCTCCGCAGGGCCGTCTCGATCCCCGTCGCCATCATGGCTTACCACCGCGGCGTTCATGCTACAGTGCAGAACCTACCTGGCAAGCTCAGCGCACACGATATGCACCGAACGCAGGGAGGCGTTTGAACGAGCAGGACGGACAACGGAAAGGTGAGCGCGCGCGCCGAGGCCGCGGTTCGGAAGGGAGGGGAAGCTGACAGTGAGGAAAGTGCAGATGAACATACGATACCCCTGGATCTCGATTCGATACCCAGCACATAGAATCTCGCACTCGCAACATGCATATACAAGGAAGGAAGGGAGGGCGCTCGTTCGCTCGTCGGCGATGGCTTTGTAGCCACTTGAAGGCTTCGGAGAAAGATTGTTGAAACGTCGTTAGCCTGTACATACTCTTTAACTCATGCAACTGCTCTGCCAAGTCGAGAGATGAGCTACAGCGGCCTTCGGAGACCAACGACACCTTCGCCGAGCAGGCCTTGAGCGCTCACTAGCTGCTTAGGCTTGCGCGTTTGATTCGTTTGCTGCGCTACAGTGGATTCTGCGAATCGTTCAGTCAGCGAGGAGCGAGAATGAGAGCTCAGCATGGTGAGAAGAAGGCCAACGCAGCCGGCGCCGAAGATCGTTTCGGCTCGGGCGCTCGGGCTTGAGAGGTTCGCAAGATCTTTCGCTGCTGGTCGTTCGCTGTCAAGCTTGCTTGTTCTCTGTTGTAGTATCTCCAAGTCATGCAAAAGAAACGGCATTCAAATTCCAATTCTCAACAGCCCTCCCAAGCCACTCTCTCTCTCTCGACGAAGCATGTGCCCGTTCCCCCCTTCGTCGTCGGTCGCCCTCGAGCGCCGACTAAACGGGTCAGGTTAGTAAGACCTTCACGGGGGTAGATGGCGAGTTCAGGCACTCCTCTTCGCGCTGGCTGCCCAGGTTGAGGAGGAGGGGAGGAGCGAGGCAGCGAGCTCGCGNNCGCTGCTGCTCTGCCGGCTCGAGAGATGGCCTACAGCGCCTTCGGAGACCAACGACACCTTCGCCGAGCAGGCCTTGAGCGCTCACTAGCTGCTTAGGCTTGCGCGTTTGATTCGTTTGCTGCGCTACAGTGGATTCTGCGAATCGTTCAGTCAGCGAGGAGCGAGAATGAGAGCTCAGCATGGTGAGAAAAAGGCCAACGCAGCCGGCGCCGAAGATCGTTTCGGCTCGGGCGCTCGGGCGCGGGAGGTTTGCAAGATCTTTCGCTGCTTGCCGTTCGCTGTCAAGCTCGCTTGTTCTCTTGTGTAGTATCTCCAAGTCATGCAAAAGAAACAGCATTCAATTTCCAATCCTCAACCGCCCTCCCAAGCCACTCTCTCTCTCTCGAAGAAGCATGTGCCCATTCCCCCCATCGTCGTCAGGTCGCCCTCGAGCGCCGACTAAACGAGTCAGATTAGTAAGATCGTCACGGGGGTAGATGGTGAGTTCAAGCACTCCTCTACGCGCTGGCTGCCCAGGTTGGAGAGGAGGGGAGGAGCGAGGCAGCGAGCTCGCGNNCGCTGCTGCTCTGCCGGCTCGAGAGATGGCCTTCAGCGCCTTCGGAGAACGACGAGACCTTTGCCGAGCAGGGCTTCAGCGCTCGCTAGCTGCTTTGCCTTGCGTGTCTGATTCGCTTACTTCGCTACAGTAGGCTCTGCAAACCTTACGGTCAACGAGGAGCAATAATGAGAGCTCAGCATCGCGAGAAAAAGGCCAACTCAGCCACCGCCGAAGGTCGCTTCAGCTCGGCCGCTCGGGCTTGGGAGGTTCGCAAGATCTTTCGCTGCTTGCCGTTCGCTGTCAAGCTCGCTTCTTCTCTCGCGTAGTATCTCCAAGTCATGCAAAAGAAACAGCATTCAAATTCCAAGCCTCAACAGCCCTCCCAAGCCACTCTCTCTCTCTCTCGAAGAAGCATGTGCCCATTCCCCCCATCGTCGTCGGGTCGCCCTCGAGCGCCGACTAAACGAGTCAGGTTAGTAAGACCTTCACGGGGGTAGATGGTGAGTTCAAAGCACTCCTCTTCGCGCTGGCTGCCCAGGTTGGAGAGGAGGGAACCCGCTCGTTCTGCCCCACTCTTCCCGTCGACAAGACCCATTGTGACTCGAAAGCCGGATCGCCCACATGATAAAGAGGGGCTTGTGATGTGTGTAGTGGTGGAGGAGGGAGGAAGGGAGGAAGGGGGAGGAAGCGAGCGCGGAGGAAGGGAAACGGCGGCGGCGACAGGAGCATGCGAGAGAAGCCTGCAGAATGGAGAAAGGGTCAGCTGAGGCCTACGCACTGTGATAGATAGCACAGACGTACAGAGGTAGCCTAGGACCGAAAGCTCCGGATCAAGCAGACTTGTTCAAGAAAAGCTTCCGCGAAGCCGTCGTTCGAGCAGGGGCGAGTGATGGGAGGTGTGCAGCATGTTGGTACAGAACGAAAGGGTCGAAAGAAATGATTGCGAGGTGAAGTGGACGAAGAGGTGAAGGGCAGGAAGGAAAGAGGCGCTGAGCTCGAACTTGGGATTTGGGCGCCAAAAGCGAGGTCCGAGCTCGAGGCCCCGAGAGTCGACTCGAGGTGGGGGCTCAGCTCGCTCTCTTCTTTCTGCTTCGATCGTCTCGTTTCTGCTTGAATCTCGTACAGCTCAACAGCAGCCTCTCGCTCCCGCTCCCAGCCGCCTCCTACCGACCTACAGCTCCCATCTCTCCCTCTGACGACGAGACGCACCTCCCTCAGCTCAATGCTCGCCTCTCTAATCGCCACAACCTTCACCGGGCACTACACCTACACCTTCCTCTCCTTCCATCTCCCCACTCCTCTCGTCCTCGCCCTCCTCCCACCACAATGGATAGCAGACGAGGAATCGCCCTTCCTCTCGCCTGACCAGCTTCGAGCAGCAGGAGTAGACGTCCCTACTCCGCCAGAGGGAAGGAGTTGGGTATGTATTGAAGCGGGGAAACAGATTAAGACGGGAATGAACGCCCCGGGAGGCAGGATGACCTTCTTCGTTCGTTCTCTCGTTCGCCGAGCTCGTGGGTGGCGATTGCTAACCCCGCTCTGTTCTGCGCTGTCTTACAGGAAGCCAAACTCGAGATCCCTTTCCTCCGACACCCCACCACCACCTCCGACACCCCCAATCCCACTCCAATCACCTTCAAGCACACGCTCCTCTTCTCCACCGCTCTCATGGCCGCTTCTTCGCACTATATCACCGGTTTACGCTCCCAGAAGACGGGGTTCAAAGTTGACGAAGGATCTTATGAAGCGGGTGGGTGGATAAAATTGCAGGAAGGGGCGGCGAGGGCGGAGGAGGACTGGGCCGAGGACACGGTTAGGAAGGTGGTTGGGGGGTGGTGGGTCGGGGAGAGGACGGGAGAGGTAGCTACGAGGGTGAGATTGCTACTCTCTTCTCCATCGGCGCTTCACCAAGCTGACCCCCCTGCTCACGCCTCCAGTTCCTCACCACCCCCTCCACCCCTTCCTCTCCCTCCTCCTTCTCCCTCCGTCTTCACCTTCCTTCTTTCGCAAAATGCTCGGTCGAGCGGGTACGAGAGCTACTTGGCTCAACCACCGAAGGATCGGATCGGCTGGATGAGGAAGGATGGCTTGAGTTGAGCGTTGAGGGATGGAAGTTGGATGAGGATGTTAAGATGGAGGTGGGGAAGGTGAGGGAGGTTGTATGAGGTTGATGTGGTGGAATAGAAAAGTGTTGTTGTACATTATCTACGGTGAGTTCAGGATTGTGGTTGATTGAGGGCAGAGGAGGAGAGCGGAGGGCGAGGGGAGTCCGAGCCGAGGCTCACGCCGCTTGAGGTCGGGATTGAGGCGCTGTAGGATGGTTGCGATGCACACTTGTCTATATCAGTGAGTATTTAGGACTCGGGCTCTGCTCCATCACCCTCCGTGCTCCCCTACATTTCGGCACTCGGCGCTTCCCCGGACTGGGCAGCTCTCGACTCCCAGATCCTCTCCGCCGCGGAACACCTACAGAGTTCTTGCACTCACTTTGACCTCTTGTCTTCCTCTCCCTCACCTCCCTGCCTTCCAGTCCTCGGCGCTGACCTCAGCGCTCGTCCTCTCGCTCCTCTCCTTTCTTCGCCCTCCTCACCTCTCAGCATGTCCCACCGCTTAAGCGGGATGTGGCTCCCTCCTCCCGGCTTCCTCTCGTCCACCACCTCTTACTCGCACATCCCCTTCGACCCACGCGCCGGCCGAGAGGCGACCTACTCGGCGCATCAACTCGAAGATTCCTTTTGGCGCAACCTCGCCGAGCTCGAATCCCTCCTCCTCGAACCCGAGCAGGGACAGCACCCTACAATCCACCCCGACGTAGTCCGCTACTCTCACTTCGAATGGCACGAGGTCTTCACCCGTTTCGTCCCTCCCTCGGGGTCAACTCAATCGGCGGCGTTGCTCGCTCATGCCGTCAAGCAGGCTTCAGAGTACGTCGCCGAGCTGCTGAGAGGTTGGGTTCCGTACGTGTCGTATCTTGAGGAGTGGAAGAGGGAGCGTTTGGTCGAGGCGATGAGGGTGCTGAGGGTGGACGCCCATGGTTCGGCGGGATTTAGGGAGCAGGCTTCGGCGTTGCATGGCTCGGGAGGGACGATGGATTTTGGGCACTCCAATGCGGCTGTCGCTTATACTGAGGGATTGATGCTCTTAAATCCCGCTTTTGAGGAGCTGCAGGACTCGGGTGAGTCGTTCTCCGAGCTCGGCGCTCCGTCTCGACCGGCTTTCTTTCGGTGTTCGCTCCACGCTGACTCCCCTCCTCCCTTCATCAACCTCCCAGATCACACTGGACACTTTCAAACGATCCAGTCGAGCCTCACCTCCGCCCCTGATCCCCCAAGCCACCGCTCCGAGTCCCCCGTCGCCTTCGACCACGGCTACGCTCACATCGCCGCTGCTCCCTATGGAGGTCAACATCCCTTCTACCTCCCTCAAGATCATTATCAAAGTCTCGGACATCGTCAGCATCAGGCTCAAGATCGGGAGAACGTCTATTTGCGGGTTTCGAGGGCGAGTAGGAGCTCGGCGAAGGTGAGTTCGCTCTTCTTGCCTCCTTCCCGCCTGAACAGAGTTACCGACACTTCTGATGGGTCATTACAGGCTACTAGAGCGGCTGGAGGAGACGCTCAGGAATCTCAGGGGGCTTGATGCCGCCTTCGAGGAGGCCGTGAGTCGCTCGCTCGGTCTACCCGTCCTTTCGTCGAGGCCGCGAGCCGACTTTCATATCCACCATTCGGCTTCCAGTCTTTCTCCAGACTACCTTGCTGCGTCTTTGTTAGCTCTTTGAGCTCTGTAACGACGTTTCCAAGCTCACTTCACCTCGTCGCCTCGTCGGGAAGCAGCGCAGAGAGCGGCGAATGGAAAGCGCAGAGCGGAGCTCGGAAGGAGGGATAACGTCACTGACGACGGCTTACGATGTCGCGCTTTAGTAGTACAATGTGCACCAAAGCTTGAGAAGAGAGTCAGCCAGCCTGTTCCCGTCGCAGCGCGAGCTGTTTGCCCCTCGGCGGAGCAGCAGCGCTTCCTTTGTCCCATCTGCCCGCTCTGCCTTGACTTTTCGCGCGCTCCGCTCTTCGCCTCGCTTCTGTGTTTTCTGTTTCTTGTTCTCCAGCAGCCTTCGAGAACACCATGCCGGTCACTCCTGAGCAAGTCAACGCCATCATGGCTGCAAGCGGTCTTGGTCTTTCGCACTTCCTTCCGGCCTTTCCAGGTCGAAATATGACCAAGGCCGAAGCCGAGGACCTGGTCGATTTGAGGGAGCATGTCGCCGAGTGCTTTCTTCTCAATCGCGGCCAACGACCCATCATTCCTGACGACGGCGCCCCTCTTCGCCGAGATGCTGAAGCTCAAGCGCGCAAGCTTATGGCCGGCTTGCCCAATCTCCGGACGTTGCTGAGGGGAAGATTGCCTTATCATGAGACAGTACTCGCAGATGGCGAGCTCGACGCTCTTGTATCGAGCTTCACGGGCGCCCTCAATGGGCGGCGCCGAGCTCTCATATGGGTGAGTCGGGAGCAGGGCCGAAGCGCAGATGCAGAGCTAACCTCCCGGCGCAATATTACAGCTACTCTCAGACCCCGCCGTCAGTGAGTGCGACTTCTCTCTCGGTCGCTCTCGGGCTTTCCTTTCGGCGAAAAGGTTGAGGTCCAACTCGGTGCTGACCTCTGGGCCTCGGTGGCTAGGGCACTATGCTGAGAGCTACGTCAAGAACATTGCTCATAGAATGCTTCGCTCTTCGGCTATCATGGACTCGATCGACAAAGTCCTCTTCTTCGTAGCTCGGGACTGGTCGACGTCGACCGTCTACGAACGAGCGAGAGGGCTCGATGCTGCTCGTCGTTACGAGGCGTGGATTAGGAATGTTGCACAGAAGGTAAGCGGGGCTCGTTCTTCTGCAGCATCCCGCTCTGACCCTCCCGTCTTTTGCGCAGGGCGTGGTCACCAACAGCCTTTCGCATTCGGCTTCCCCTTTCCTCGCTCAAACTCGTCGTCCAGAGTCACGAGTGGCGGTTTGGGCTTCACGGTCGTAGGAAGTCGTAGAAGAGTCGTAAAGGGTGATACTGGTGATGTTGAAAGGTTGTTAGAACGAGCGCTAAGGCGCGGCGCGATGCTGGGCCGACCTCGGCGAAGAGGACTGCGAGCGAAGGCAGGTCGCTTTGCTGCTGGCCTCGTTGATGGTTGAGCAAAATTAAGAGACTTTGATCGAGCCGGAGCCGTTTATAGGTTCACTCGAATGCTTTGGAGCGATCCGAGGGGAGACGAGGAGAGTGAACCGGCTTAAGCGAACATTACATCACTCCTCAACACCCACTTCGTGCCCTTCCCCACCTTGCGCTGTGGATTGGGGAGAGATCAGCAAAGCTTCGAGCGAGCGAACTGCTATATCCCACTCACCCCTTCGTGCAGCATGCAAGCGTGGCCGTGACGGTGCAGGAGCGCTCGGCCGGCGACGAGGGGAACGCTCAAGGCGGCTCCATCCCGCTTGGTGTTTGCTGAGGGGTAGAAGGCAGTTTCTCCTCCTGGTGACGATGGTCGAAGAGATCAGCTCGAGGCCTCGCGGAAGACGAAAGCTCGGCGAAGAAGGCAGCTCACCGACGACACCGTCCTCCACGCCTGTCAGGTAGATGAGAAGAGTCCACTCGCTTCGTTGGCGCGTTGAGGGGTCGAAGAAGTCGTCATCGTAGTGTGCTGGTGGAGAAAAGGGTAAGCTCGGCGAAACGAAACGAAACGAGGAGCTGTAGACTCACGACCGAAGTAGGCGCCCTCCTCGTACTTGTACAGCCTGATATTGGGGTTTAGACCCACTGGCCGCTTTCCCTTGACTCCACTCTCGATCCCAGCTTCACACAGCTCCTTCAACCCGCTCTTCTCGTACAGATTGCGAGCGAAATCCGGCGCCTGCACTCCGAAACGATCGTTGAACCGTGCAGCGTAGCCTTTCTGAGCTGGCGCTGGTGGTGACATGTTAATGGTAGGTAGAAACGTCCTCCACGTCTTGAGCGTTTGCCTCGAGAAGAAGCCGTCGACGATGATGAGGTCTTGGGAGAGTCTCTCGAGCTCGAGACCAGGCTCAGCGTTGATCGTAGGCCAAGTGATGGGAGGCGAAGGGGCAGGTCGACCTCCTGATACTGCTGATGCTGTCTTCTTGGCCATGGCGAGTCGAGCGAGCAGAGTCCAAAGAATCGGTCGGAAGCCAAGGGGCTCAGCGCTCGTCGAGATCCGCCGCTGCTCCCTTGCTCTCTCCCAATCGTCGCCGCTCTTCAACCTCGTCGCCTGCTCGCCAAACTCGGGTCGCTTACTGTACCACTTCAAGCGGTCTCTCTCCCGCCGTTCCGACCTCTCCTCGACGTCTGCTACACCCGCTAGTGACCGTCCAAGAGGCTCAAAGTCGGGCGTGGCCCGTTGCTTGCTGTCCGGAATGAAGGTGCGTCTTGCGGCACCTCATCAAGCTACAGCGCGGCGCAACAGCTGACGATTTGTTTATGTACATCAGTACCTCTTTGAAGCTATCGACGCCCGGCAAGGCCGACTCGTCCTGCCCAAGGGAGGCGCCGCGACTCGACCTCGTCCCAAACACGACGCGATCGAGCTCAAGAAGCTTGTAGTGGAAGCGAGCGAAGGCTTGGTACGTTCTCAGCTTGATGCTGCTGCTCCTGCAGCCAGCGATGTCCGGACGAGGAGCTCGGAGGGCTGACAAGGTCGTGTGCGTTCTCGCTTCTCCAGGACGACAAGTCGTCGGCCAATGACTTTGTGGACACTCTGGAGCGCATCGTCAATGAGATCAAGAACACCACTGTACGCTTGGAGGCTGCACGTAGCTCAGAGCGAGAGCTAACGGGCTGTTTCTTTCGCAGGAGCACTCCGGCGCGTTCCTGCAGAAGGTTCGCAAGACGGACGTTCCCGACTACTATGATGGTCAGTTGATACATTATAGAGGTGCGAGAGAGCCCAGCTGACCCCTTTGCGCCTCTCAGTGATCAAACGGCCGATGGACCTCGCGACGCTCCTCAAGCGCGTCAAGCAGCAGACTTACCGCACCAAGAAGGCCTTCGCCGACGACTTGGATCTCATCTGGTCCAACTGCTTGCTCTACAACAGCCACCCGGTGCGCCTCGAGCTCTCCTGCGCTTCTCGAGCCCCGCTGATCGCTTCGCTCGCCGCCAGAGTCATCCCCTTCGCCGCTCCGCCGAGATCCTTCGCCAAAAGTCCAACCAACTTCTCGAGTTCATCACCGACCCTTCCCTCCCTACTCGCTCCATCTACGCCGCCACGGTCGTTCAAGAAGCGCGACAGAAGGGCAGCCAGCGAGGCACTCCGGCGCTCGGAGATGAGGACGCTGATGCTGAGGGCGATAGTGAGGAGGAGCGTGCAGCTGGGATCAAGTCGGTACAGGCTTCGCGTTTGAGGAAGGAGGGCAGCATTGCGAGCGCGGTGCCGAATGGGATCAACGGCGATGGTGAGTTCCGGCTTGGGCTTGCGGCTCGTTAAACTCCGCTGACCAGGTCTACGATTCAGGACGGGAAGCATCCGACTCTCCGATGCCATCAAGGGCTGATACCCCCGTAGGCGAGCGAATGGTGACGAGGAAACTCGGCCGAGGTCCCGTGAGCTCGAAGCTCCTGCCTGTCGTTCGAGGCCAACGCTGACCGTTCTCCTTTACAGTTGGGACGCGGAACAAGAAGTCCATCACCCGTTGCACCAGCGCTCCCCTTCGAGGAACGCCCCGCCATCATTCGCACCGCTCAAGGCATGCACGACTTCCTCGCCCTCGACGGCGAGCTGTCTCGACTCGACGAGCAGCTCGGTCTTATTCCCACCCCCTCAACGTCCTCCGCCCCTCTCCTCCCTCCCCAGAGCGCACCTTCAGCAGCCACTCCTTCCGCTACGCCCGCACCGGCCACCGACTCTCCTCGTCATCCTCCGCCAACGCCTTCACAGACCCTCCTCCTCAACCTCGTCCGCTCCCTCAACCCCGTCTCGTACCCCTCACCTACACCGCCACCACTCAACACTACCAACGGCGCCACCCCCGCCTCGGTCGATGCCACCCCCGTCGCTTCGCCAGCTCCTCCCGCTCCTTCTCTTCGCAAGCCCGACGAGCCGCCAGATGCGCTTTGGTGGGACACTGTCGGATCGGGCGGCGCGCATCCCTCGACCTCTGGCCTACCGCCACAAGCTCTCAAGGCTCTTGCGTCGGGCGTTCCCGAATGCCCGTGGGCTGGCGTCGCCGCGCCCGAGGCTCGCAAGCGCCGAAAGGTGGCGAAGCAGGCAGGAAAAGGCAAGGAGGTCGAGCAAGGCGTAGAAGCGATGGAGTCGGCGCAAGCGGAGGTCAAGAGGAAGCGAAAGGCGCGTGCTGGAGTCGAGGTGCCGGGCTTGGGAGGCAGGATGAGGCAGAACTTTGAGACGTTGAGGAAAATTAGGAGGCTGCATGGAAAGCTGGCTAGTGGGAGTCGGTCGTTGGACCCGGCAGTGAGTCTTCTCCTTCTCTCGGTGCTGCTTGCTCGGCGCTGACCGCTTTTTGGCAGGAGCCTCGCTCAACCCTCGGCTCGGAGGACGACTACGACTCGGAGACGGAGGACACCAAGCCCGCAAGACCATCGTCTTATCTCGCCACTGGAATCCCTCGCGAGGCTTTCCAGTCTCATCTCGCACCTCAGGCGGCGAGGGACAGCCTCGGACTCGTCTCGAACCGAATTTTGGGACATGCTGGCTTTGACGGTGGGCCCTCTCTCGAGCTTACTGATCGCCGCCGTATACTTACGCTCCTCTTGACTCTCAGGATCGAGTACGATGGCTCTCGGCGTTCTAGCTCACGTCGCCGCCGAATACATCATGAACCTCGGCCGCACGCTGCGCTTCTACTCGGATCGCTACGCCGGCAAGCTCACCACCGAGGTCAGTTTCTGAGTATGCCAAACTCCCTCGCTCCCTCGCTGACCCCCTCCGCTACAGCAAATCCTCCTTCACGTGCTCAGCGAGAATGGAGTGCCTTCACCCTCGGCTCTGGAGGAATACGTCTCGGAGGACATCGACCACTACAGCGCCAAGCTCGCTGATCTACATGGCAAGCTCGAACGCGCTCGCCGTGATCAGTTGGACGGTGTCGAGCCGGGACCAGGTGTCGCCGGCGAGGAGGAGGCTTTCGCTCGCGACGGAGAGGCGCTGTCGGCGTAGGTCATCGCCATGCTTCTCGGTACAGTTCGGCAGCTAACCCCTCCTTCCTTTACAGTGGAGAGCTCAGCCATCTCGTCGGCGACGACTTCTTTGGCCTCGCCGAGGTCGGTCTCGACAAGGAGCTCGGATCCAAAGCCCTTCACATCCCCATGCGCCTCTTCCGCGGCGAGCCCAAGGGCCCAGCAGCTGAGCAGCCCGAATCGTGAGCGCTTCCTGCCTTTCTCGAGCGGCGTCGACGCGAGCTGACCCCCGCTCCTTCGCAGTGGCAGCCTCACCATCTCGGATCTCCCCTTCCCTCCTCCACCCTCCTTCCCTCTTCTCACTCCCTCCGCCATCGGCTCGCAAATCGGTCTCCTCCAACCCTACTTCACCCTCCGTCAATCGACCGACCACGGCCTCGTCGAGGACTTTGCTCAGCCCATTCGCCCCAAGAACAACCCTCGAGGCAAGGTGCCTCCTGTCTCGGGCAGGATCAAGCGACCTGCTGCACCTACACAGGAAGCGGCGCCCGTCAAGAAGAAGAAGAAGAAGGCTGTGGTGGTCGTTGCTTCGGGCGAGGAGGAGGGTTGAGATATGAGCCGAGCCGAGCAGGCGATGATCTGAGCGTGTGAGCTCGCAATAAAAGCCCTTCGTGGGGTATTAAGCAGTGTATTGGTCGGCATGCGTTGAGAAGGCTACTGAAGAGATGCGCGAGAATCAATCGCTGTGCATTAGACGAGTCCTTCTCCCTGCTCCTCGTCGTCCTCGTCTTCCTCCTCATCCTCCGAAACCTCCATGCCCTGCGAACGCATGCGGGCCTTGTCTCCCTTCCGCTTCGATGAGACGTCTTCCAAGAGAACGAGCAGCTGTGAGGAGGTGGGAGGATCAGCGCGTGAGGGGAGGCCGCCGAGGCACGGCGACGTACATCCTCCTGCTCCTTGTCGGCTTCGGCCTTCTGCTCTTGTGCATCGGTGAGCTCTTTCTTGAGAGTAGCAAGCTCCTCCGTCAAACTAGCTACTTGATCTTGATGCGAGGCGCGCTGCGAAAAGGCGAACGAGCGATCAGTGCCAGGCGAGCGGGAGACGGTGAGACGGGGGCGTACCTCCTCTTCCCTCTCTTTCTGCATGTTGAAGATTTGAGATTTGAGGTCGTCGAGCTCCTCCGACTGGTTGGCGACTGTTGAGCGAAGAGCGTTGACGATCTCGGGCGAGGCGGAAGCATCGACGGAGCGGCCTGCGAGATAGAGGAGGTCAGTGAAGGCAGCGCGAGCGAGATATCTGGCTACTTACGTCCTGGGTTAGTCGAGCTCGGGTCGAGGAGGATGGCGCGCTGCACCGAGACTGCGAAGAGGGCGAGGTCAGCTTCGGTCTTCTTCAGCAGAGGGGAGCCATTCTCACTGTAGTTGGTCTTGAGGAACTCGACGAAGGCAAAGTCGAACCAAAGGCCGTCCTCCTCCCCGAGGTCCTCGAGCGCATCCTCGTCCTCGTTCATCTCGAGCACACCGGGACCGACCGAGCGGAAACGAGGATCCTCTCGTAGGCGAAGGATACGCGAGACAAACTGGTCTGGGCCGACGCGGCTTTGGAGGATGGGGTGCAGAGTCTCGCTGTGGGCAGGAGGATGTTAGCACGGGCGACGCGAAAAGAGATCGAGAAAGGACGAACCGAGTGATGGGTCCAGGTTCACGGCAGTACTCGTAGCAGATACCGAGAAGGAAGGCGCAGAGACCCTGGACAGCCGAATCGACGCCTGATGATTGAGTGATGGGTTGGATGAGCTGCGAGCGAGGGAAAGGGTCAATCGCTATCTCGGCGGGCGCGTCCGTCGAGCTCAACCAACTCACGACCTGCAAGTTGCTTCCCTCGCTCAAAAACTCCTTGACCGTCAACGGACTCTCCCATAGCCAAATACTGAGCACGATGAGGTACCCGACCATCACCCTACTCCACTCCAATCCCCTCTCGGGACCGAGGCCAGCGTTGGCGCTTTGCGCCTGCTCCCTCTGCGCCATCATGAGGTTGCCGACGAGGATAGCGACCAAGCTGACCCGATCGTCCTCGTCTCCGAGTCCGCCAGGCTGAGTGTCGTCGCCGGAGAAGTAGATCTTGCGAGCGGCTGCCTTCGACGACTCGGAATGGAGAAGGAGGTGGGAGAAGAGGAGGCAGCCAAAGAAGGGCGTGTACGAGTCGAACGGTTCGGTTCGAGTGGAAGTAGGGAAGACGCGCATGGCGTGTAGGAGGATGGAGCCGGCGGATTGAGTGGGTTCGGCTGCGAGCAAGAGGCGACGGGTCAGCGAGCAGCGGAGAGAGGGTAAAGCGGATGAGCTCACTGGGAAGCTCGTCGGTAGGCAAGTTCTCGGGTTGAGGAGCCGACATGGTGGACAAGATGCCGAGTTGAGTTTCGGAGGAGCTGGCGACGTAGCTCTGCGAGCGAGAAAGGAGCACGACAGGGTCAGTTTCCTGATCCCGCAAGCGTCGAAGAGGTCCCAGAAATTGGAACTCACCTCGAACAGCCCTGCAGCAGCAGCCCTGACCCTCAATCCCTCCCTCCCCGGCGTACCATCCCCATTCACCGCGAGCGCCGTAGTAGCGACGACCGCCGGCATCTTCTTCCCCCGCTTCCACTTGTTCTCACTCGGCGCAATAAGATCTCCACGCTCTCCACGCTCCCCGCCCGGTCCTTCTCCTCGCAGCTCAGAAGGATGCCGCGGTGCACCTCGCTCGTCGAGCTCGGCCGTCTCGTCGCCGGCGGCGTGGTAGGTTTCGACGGAGGAGGGGGCGAGTGGTGGAATGAGGGGAGTGAGGATGAGTGAGGTGAGTGCTTCTTGGTTTGGCGGAGAGTTGCGAAGGATGTCGGCGAGGGCGTTGAGGGACTGCAAGACGGAGCAAAGTCAGCTCCCTTCGGCGCTCAAGCTCGAAAGCGACTCACCTGCGACTTGAGCACTGCAGGTGCGTTGCTTGCCAGCGCCAGCTCCGCCAAGCACCGAGTCAAACCGCTGGTAAGGAGAGCCTTCTGGTTGCCAGCACGACCGGTTCCCGCTCCTCCGACGAGCATGCGCACGAGGGAGATGACGAGGCCGGCGTTGATGACCTTCTGCTCCGACCATGATTGGAAGGCAAAGGCAGAGAGAGTCTGAGAGTTGAGGGCGGAAGGTTGAGGGAAGAGAAGGAGAGGAGCGAGGAGGGGGATGCACGAGGTCTCGCGGAAGTAGTTCTGCGAGGAGGAAAGGGCGTGAGCGATGCCTCGTAAGGACAGGGCCGGACCAACGCACCTGGTTCGATACGTTCCAACGCAGAAGACCTCCAATAGCAGCCAAGCAATCCTGAACGACGATTCCACCTCCGCCGACTCCTCCCTCTTGCCGCACAATCGCAAAGAGCTTGTCGAAAGCTCCCTCGAAGGCCAGTAGCTTCTGAATGTCGGCGTTGGCGGTGGTGAGAGCGATGATGAGGAGAAGCGACTCTGCAAAACGGGCGAGGATCAGCAGAAGGTCGAGCTCGGCGCCGAACGAGGGCCAGCTCACCGTTTCGGATAATCTCCCTCGAGTCGTCGAGCGTTTCCACCAGCCTTCCTACACCTCCAGGTGCAGTAAGAACATGTCCTTGGACCACGGTCGAGCGGTTGGCGAGCAGGATGCCGAGCAATTGGAGGGAGAAGAAGCGAAGGTAGAAATGCATCGGCGTGAGGAGGGTGAGGAGGGTATGCAGCGGCGTGGCGGTGGCGAGGAAGACGTCGGTGTTGCGAATCCCAGAATCATCACGGACGGGCTGTAGCGAGGCGTAACAGAGGTCAGCGAGCGTCAACACGTGTTGTGGAGCGGCCCGCGAGGCGCAACGTACCCGACCTTCCACTTCTTCGACTTCACAGAGTAAGCTGAGAGTCTCCACCACGGCTTTGGCAATCTCGACGTCTTCGGGAGCATCCTCCTGCAGCACGCCGAGGAGAATGGGTAGCGCGCGCGAGCCGACTTCCTGTAGGCGCGTATTTGAGACGGTCAGCGAACGATGCACGACAGCAACGACTTCTATGCTACAATTCTGGCCTCTGACGTCCACCCAGATGCAGTACAGCGCCGTCAGCTGCTCCCCTCAACGTCTCATTCCTCGCTTAGCCCCCCTCCCGCTGCGCTTCCCAGCCGAGTGAAGCCCCAACGTTACAGCACAATATCGGTAAGGACAACTCACCGTCTTCCAGTCCCTGCTGAGCCCCTTCAAACCGAGCAAAGCGGCCCTTCGATCCTCGAGCTGGCTGCCGTTGAGCAAGCGGTCGCATAGCTTGTCGATGGTATCAGCCGGCGATTGGGGCTGTGCACCTGCTGAGAGGGCCCCGTAGGACCTGGCTAGTGATGAGAACAGCGCTGCAAGCGAGCCTTTGGGCTAGCGAAGGCGGGAGATGAGGGCGAGAGCTGAGAGTGGGGGGCGCGTTGTCGTTTCGAGGAAGCGCGCTGGAGGTGAGAGCGTTGTAAGGAGGTAGTTGGTACTGTTCTCTCGTCGGTAAGCCACTGGTTGAGGTGGCAGCGACTCGAAGTCAAATCGAGGTGATTTGGAAGAGGACAGGGAGCGAGCGCTCGCTTCTCCAAGTTCGCTTCTCCAAGTTCGCTATAGCTGCCGCGGCGAACGACGACGACGAAGAGCAGAGACAGACAGCGAATCGTTTTCAACGGGTATCGAAGGCAAACAGCCGCACTATTCAAGCAAGCAAAGCGAGACCAAAGCACGAGGCGGGAGGTGAGCGCCGAAGCCTAGTTACTCGTCGTCGTCATCCGAGTCGACGGTAGCCTTGCTCTTCTTGGCCTTCTTCTTGGGCTTCTACATGCACCAAAAGAAGCGAAACGAGGTCAGCATCGGTCGACGAGCGCGAGGCAGAGTGGAGGGGAGCAATCGCACCTCATCCTCGCTGCCCTCCGAGTTGTCCTCCTCCTTGAACGACTTCTTGGGCTTGCCGGCGTTGCGGCTCGAGGGCTTGCGGGGCTCGGGAGCTTCGTCGTCCTATTATGCGAGGAAGAGAGGGAAGGGTCAGCGTCGGCGCGGGGAGAAGACGAGGTGCGAGCTCGGAGCAGCTCACGTCCGAGTCCTTGCGAGCGCGCTTGGCCTGTAGGATGGGGAGGTGAAGAGATCAACGGCGTGCTAGAGGGGGTAAGAGCACGAAGCTACACGGACCTTCTTCTTGGGCTTCTCCTGCAGGCGAGAAAGCGGCTCAAAGGTCAGCGCCTCATTCGCTCCTCCTCCGAGCCGACACCAAGCGACAACTCACATCCTCATCAGTCTCCTCAGCCTCCTGCTCCTCAGAGTCGGACGCATCCTTCTTAGCCTTGGCCTTGGTCTTCTTGACGGGAGCCTGCGCGATCGTTCGAGGTCAAGAGTGAGGACCGCTTCGTCGCTCGTCGCCAGTCGAGTCGGAAAGGCAAGGCGCACCTTCTTCTTAGGCTTCTCCTCCTCATCATCATCTCCCTTCTTCTTCTTGGGAACAGCCTTCTTCTTGGGCTTCTTGGTCGATCCACCCTGCACGCGCCGAGGTCAGCTCCCATCCTTCGGCGCCGAGCTCCGCCATCCATCCAAGACCAGCTCACCTGCTTCTCCTTCAAATCCTCCTCCTCCTCCTCATCAGCCTCAGCCTTTCTAGCACTATCGGGAATATCCTCATCCGCAACTGTGTAGCACACTCGCTCGTCAGCGCGTGCGTTCTCTCGTCGAGGGGGAGCGAGGAGAGCTCACCTTGACCAGCCTCGAAAGCCTTGGCTACACGCTCTTGATCCTCCTCCTTAAGGTCCTCGTATCCATCCAGCTCTTCGGCAGTCTCGAAGTCTGTTAGCAGGGGGGGGGGGGGGAAGGGAGCGGCGCATCATCGTCAGCTTGAGCTCGCGCTGGGAGGGGAGGGAGACAAAGCTCACCCTGCTTCATATTGTTAAACTGCTTCTGGGTCACACATCCCCAATGCCTCCAAGCGAAACTGGTCTTGCCCTCTGTAAACGACGACGCTCGACATGTCAGCTCGCTCCCTGCTCCAACGCGACGATGGACGTAGACTGACGGAACTCGACGACGGTACCGAAGCGGAGGTCGCCTTTAGGGATCTTGGTACCGGTGCAGGGCTTGGGACGTAAGAGGGGGGAAGCAAGAGGCGCAGGTCAGCTAAACGAAGGGGGGAGCGAGTTCGAGCTGAGGGTGAGGGTGACAGACTCATCTTTGCACTTGGAGGTGCCGAGCTGTTAAGTAGGAAGTAGGTAATGAGGAACAAGTGTCAGCTTGAGCTCTGTAGCGCACGAGGAGCGTTCTTATCGCTCAACTCGTCGAGGTGGGGCGCGATTGAACGAGTCTGTAACTTTCCTTGGCGTACTCGAGACGATAGCTTCCCATGGATGCCGGTCTTAGTTTTGGTGGAGGAAAAGAGGCGGAGAGCTGATGAGGTGCAGAAGGAGGAGGGAGTAAGAGGAAGGAGAAGGAGAGAGAGAGGCGAACGGTCGGTTCGTCGCCAAGGGGTTCGTTCGACTGGTCTTTCCTCGATTCACTACAAAAGCTCGAGTGATGCACTCATTGTGTAATCATCCTATTTGCGAACGTTCAGGCGAATCGTCAGGCTCCACCAAACTGGTCGTGTGAAGGACAACCGCCCGGCGCCGACTTCGCTCGTGCTCTCGCGACGGCACATTTCTCCTCGCTACTGATCGGACGAGAGAAACCGAGGTACTTCACACGAGATCACACTCGCCTCTCCAGCCTGCCAGTCGTATCAGAGCTAAGAACTCCGGCTCGTTACACTTATATTCTGCTTTGGCGATTCACTCGCGCTCGTCTACTTCTACTCGGGCTCTTCTACTCGGGGCGGTTGCCATGGAAGGCGTTGGTGAGGAGCTTGAGGAGCTTCTCCTTCTCCAGAGGGGCGGGGTTGGGGCTGTCGAGTGAGTGAGTGAGCGAAGGAGGTCAGCGAGCGAACTCCGAGCAACCTCGACCGAGCAGTCGTCGAAAGGAAGGGGTCCAAAAAAACTCACTAAGGCGCCCTAGCAGCAATGTCTGCCGCCTCTTCCAAATCCTCCTCCTTGAACCCCAAACTCTTCAACGAGTACGGCGCCCCATGATCCTTTGCGAGGTCGTAGAGACCCTGCGCGGCATTATCGACGTTCATGGCTTTGGCTACTCGAGAGACGGCTTCCACGGCGTAGGGAGCGTTGTAGGCTACTGCGTGGGGCAGGATTACAGTGTGCGTTTCGGCGTGGGGCATGCCGAAGGAGCCGCCGAGGACGTGCGCCTGCGAATGCGAAGGGAGAGAGAGAAGGTCAGCGGGCGAGGATGAGGGAGAAAGGAATCAAAGGCGATGAAGTGAGAGGGAGTACGCAACTACTCACCAACTTGTGATGCAAAGCCATACTACTCGCACCCAGACAAGTTCCACAAGCCCAAGCGCCGAACAGGGCGTCCGATCGACCGTCCTTATCCGAGCCATCCTTGTGAATAGCAGGAATCGCGCGAGTGAGGGAGACGATACCCTGTTCTGCGAGGGAGGAGATGATGGGGTTGGCGTCGACGGCCCAGAGAGCCTCGACGGCGTGGGCGAGAGCGTTGAGAGCTGAGGTGACCTGTTGCGAGGGGTCAGTGAGGCGAAGAGGAAGGGGGAAGGGGGAAGGGAGTACGTACAGTCATTTGAGGGGGGAGGGTCATGGTGAGGTCGATGTCGTAGAGGATGACCTCGGGGAGGACCTGGACAAGGGAGCGGATCAGCGGGGGAGAGCACGAAGAGGTGACGATACGACTCACCTTGATGGTCTTCTGGGTAGTCTTGAGAGTCTTGCCGTTGGC
The DNA here is from genome assembly GCA_019775505.1 of Leucosporidium yakuticum. NCBI lineage: Eukaryota > Fungi > Basidiomycota > Microbotryomycetes > Leucosporidiales > Leucosporidiaceae > Leucosporidium > Leucosporidium yakuticum. The sequence goes on from JACWFO010000023.1 coordinate 172,411, forward strand.
ATCAGTCTCGCTCTGGCCGATGATGGGGGTAGCCTCGGATCCAGCGTCTGCGAAGGAGAGCAACGAGGTGAGTTCCGCGAATTCGGCGCTCTCGCTCGCCTCTACTCACAGGTCGTAGGAATGACAATCTGCTTGATCTTGGGTCCCTCAGCGTTCAAAGCAATAGCCTTTCCGAGTCCAATAGTCGATCCTCCACCAACAGCGACCTGCGAGGGAAATGGCAGCCGGATAAGCACGAAGAGCGCCGAGGGATCGGCGTTGCAACGCCGGTGACCGGTCAAAACTCACGCAGCAGTCGACGCCGAGCTCCTTGACGACCTTGAGAGCATCCTGAGTGACGGTCATGGGAGTGTGCATGGTAGCGTTCGAGTAGAGGCCGACGGCGAGTTCGCCCTACGAAATGAGAAGGGGAGGTCAGCTCGGGGCTTTAGCTGTAGTTCAGCAAGGAAGCACGTACAAGGTGAGCCCTAACGGCCTCTCCAGCAGCGACTTGCTGAGGGGTAGTGAGAACGAGAGCCCGGCTGCATCCCAAAGCCTTGACCTCAGCCGCGACCTTGCTGGAAGTTCCCCATCCAAAGAGTACACGAGCGGGGAGGGCGTTGTAGACGAATGGCTGCATCTTTGGGTGAGTTTGGAGACGGGAGAGCGCAAAGGGTCGTGGTTCGTGGTTGGTGTTGAGGGAACCGGGCAAAGGGCAAACGGAGGCGGGGGAAAGGAGCGGTCATGTCAGCGATTGATGAGCCAAGGGGAGTTTTAGGGTGGTACGGCGAGTGCGGTGAATTGTAGCCGAGTAGCTCCTGTGCCTCGTTGTAGCTAGTTGGGGGGAGTTACAGCCCCGCTGGGAAGAAGCGAGCCGTCGTCGCGGTGGGGGGGAGAGAAGAGGGCGAGATATGGACGAGGAAGTGTAGGGGAGTAATGAGGGAGCAGGGGAGTTTACCTTGTAGTAGATCAAACTTGGTGGTGCTGATTGAAGAGTGTGGAAGGAAGCAGAGAGGGAGAAAGGGGGAGCCACGATTCTCCGCCTCTCGCGGAATCCAACAGCCCCTTGGCCTCTTCTTCCCTTTGACCCTCTTGTCGCTCGTCTCTCTCCTTCCTACATTTCACCTCCCCTTCCGCTTCAATCCATGTCTGCTGCTCCTCTTACCAACGACCAGGCTTCTCGTGCTCCTCGTAAAGTAGGCAAGGCAGTCCAGGATGCGATCGACAGAGGTGCACCCAACATCGACTTAGTCAGTCTGCTCTTTCGACTCTGTAATACCACAGCTAACTTGCTACACCTCCAACAGGCCCTTCTGCCCAACCTCACCGACCTGTGAGCTTCTCCACGCCTTCGAGCCGGCTCTTGCTGCTCCGCACTGTATTCTCTCAATACTGATGCTCACCTCATCCCACAGCTCAGCAGAGACTCTCACAGCCAATGTAATCGCCATCAACTCCCTCTGCGAGAACCCTCGGTCCGTTTGACCTTCCCCCTCGACCTTCGACCTTCGCATCTCGAGCTGACCTCCCCCCTCACTCTAATTCGCCGGTTCACTTGCAACAGCCTCAAGTTCGTAATGGAGAAGCTCGTTACGCACATCCATGACTTTGCTCGTGAAGTCGGACTGACTACCGAGGAGTGGATGTGAGCTGCTCTCTCTCCCTTTCCCCCGAGATCCTCGAGTAGGCCGGTCGGGGCGGCTTACGAAGGGCAAGAGAAGCTGACCGGCGCTCGCCTTTCTCACCGATTAGGGCCGCCATCCAGTTCCTCACCGCTACTGGACAGATCTGCTCCGACATCAGGTAAAGTCACCGACTTGCTGCCGACTTCCCGACCCCTCCCAGCGCCCGCCGAGCTGACCCCCGTTCGCCGAACTCGCAGGCAGGAATTCATCCTTCTCTCCGATATGCTCGGTCTCTCGGCTCTCGTCGACACACTTAACCACCCCAAGCCCGAGGGAGCCACCGAAGCTACCGTTCTCGGCCCCTTCTTCACCGAGGATGCTCACGATGTCGGTCCCTTCCCTTTCCCTTCCCCTTCGCCGAGCACTTTCGGATGGCTAGCTCACGTCGACCTATCGCATGGCTCACTGACGTCGACACCTATTCCACAGATCCCTGCCGGAGGTACCATCGCGAGCGAGGGAAAGGGAGAGTACATGTTCGTCGAGGGTCGCGTTACCGATATGCAGGGCAACGGAGTCGCGGGCTGCAAGATTGAGACGTGGGAGACAGATGAGGATGGACTCTACGACACTCAGTACGAGGGCCGCTCGCAGCCCGATTGCCGTGGACGTCTGACTACCGATAAGGTGCGCCGAGATGCTCTCTTCTCCCTCTCTCCTTCCTCCTCGCTTCGAGATAGAAGGCTAACCGTCGCCCCATGACACAGGATGGCTACTACTCCTACCGTGCCGTCAAGCCCGTCGCCTACCCCATCCCCAACGACGGACCAGTTGGACAATTCCTTCGCAAACTCAACCGTCACGTCTTCCGCCCCGCTCACCTTCACATGCAGTTCGATGTGAGTAGTTGTCGCTTGTAGCGATTGTACCTCGCTTTTGATGTCGAGAGAACCTGACCTCTCTACACCTACAGGCCGCTGGATTCGAGCCCCTCACCACCGCTCTCTACATCCGAGGCGACGAGTACCTCACTTCGTGAGCTTTTGACCTCACCTCTTCTCTCAGATTTGAGTGCTGACTCTCTTCTCCTCTTCGTCCTCAGTGATGCCGTCTTCGGAGTCAAGTCTTCCCTCGTCGTCGACCTCAAAGAGATTTGGGATGAAGACAAGGCCAAGGCTCTCGGCTTCAAGTCTGCTCCTTACTACCTCCTCGAGCGCGACGTGAGCTCCTCCTTCTCTTCCCACTCTACCGTCGAACTCGGACGCTGACCTAACCTCTCATCGTCGCAGTGGAAGCTCATCACCATCGAGGAGGCCGAGGTCGAGAAGAAGAAGTCTCTGGCTGCTTACTATGCTACTATCCAGGGTAACAACTAGGTCGTGATAGCTCTAGGGGAGTCATGGAATCTACGCTGTGTATTGTAGTCTACTCGACCCGTCGTCGACCGAGAAAAGGAGTCTCGGCTGCTCGGCCAGCGCGAAATTCAATGCTATAGGAGCCTTTCCTCTCCTCGAGTCAGTAGTACCACCTGACCTCGCTCATCCCTCTGTTAAAGGTGACTAGGGTAACCGTTTTCCCCACCTCTCGGCGTGACCCCCCGTCTATCGAAACCTCTCTCTCTTTCCTGCGCTTCACTGCTTGCCTGCTCGCTCGTCTCGTTTTCGCTCAATCGGCTTCAATCGCTCTACACGACTACTCGCACACTACTCAAGTCGCTCAGCATGTCTCCCTTCAGCGAGGAGCGACCAGAGGTATCGCCAGACGACATTCGCACTCGGACGGCCCTCTACGGCGCCAATATCGAAGGCAAGTCGATCATGCCGAGACTACTCGACATCATCTTCCCTGCGGTGTGAGTACCGCGCTCTCCGATCCGTCACGAGCGCCAGAAGTGACTGACGAATCGTCGCCCCTCTTCGTAGCGGCCTGCCGAGGTACAAGTTCGTTGCCGTCAACTGCGATTCGCTCGAGGGTGAGGATAGCGTCTGGAAGCGGGATATGAAACTGCCGACGACGCTGGGAAGCTGCATTACCATGCCGTTGAAGGTTCGCCCGACGCCGAGCTCGCTTCACCCACTGTTCACCACTGTCGCTAACTCTCGACTCTCCCCATGCATTAGATACAAGCCATGACCGCAGTAGACGAGCTAACACCCCAAGCCCACGCCATCGGCAGCGTGAACACGACCTACTTCCGCTCCTCCTCTCCCTCGGGCTCCCCAACCCACGTCGGCACAAACCTAGACACCCTCGCTGTCTCCAACGTCCTCCTCTCGACCCTCACCGCCCTCCCCACTCCCTTCCCTCCCAACACACCTCTCGCTTTCGCCCCCGGGAAGGCTTCGGCGCTCATGATCGGCGGAGGAGGAGCAACTCGAGCTGCTATCTACGCTATGCATGCTATCGGCTTTTCGCCTATCTACCTCGTCAACCGAGATCCCGAGGAGACGGCTTCCATCGTCGAGCAGTTCAAGGATTGGGATTTGCGCCCACTCGAGACGGTGGAAGAAGCGAGCGAGGCGCTCGCGAGGGGCGAGAAGGAGGGAAGGAGGCTTGTTGCCGGGGTGGGGGCTATTCCTTCGATCGCGCCGGTGACCGAGGAGGAGAAGAGGGTGTACGAGATCGCTAAGGTGCTGTTTGAGCGACCTTACGAGGCGGGCGGGGTGGAGGCGGAGGAAGGATTTCTCTCGTTGCCGAGCAGGCCGGTGTTGTAGGTCTTTGTCGCTCGCGGCTGAGAGCATAGATGATTTATCTGACATTTTTTTTTTCTTCCTCGCAGCGTCGAGATGGCCTACCACCCTCCCATGACCCTCATTCGCACCATCGCCGAATCCGCCGGATGGAAAACCGTCTGTGGAACCGAGGTCGTGGCGGTGAATAATCCGTAGCGCTCACAAAACACTCTTTCTGACCTCTTGCTTCACACAGGAGAACGCGTTCGAGCACTGCTACATTTGGACGGGTGAGGTCGTCCCGCCTGCTGTTCGCGACGAGTGCAGGAGGGTTTTGAGGGAGGCGTAGAGCATTACGGGGGGTAACGAAGGACTTCCATGTACGCTTTTTATTTCTCTCTTCCCTCTCTCCGCTCTCGATGGGACGCTCCTTCGCTGAAGCAAGCTCAAGTCCTTCTCGGCTCGACGCTCACTCGAGTTCGGCGGCGGGCGGGGGGAGACGGTGCTCTGGCAAGCGGAGACGAGCTCTCGATCTCCCCAAGATTCCTACGGCTCCCTCTCTCGGCCTCCTCGATTATTACCTCCTTTCCTCGCCTGCAGACCGCGGCTCGAGAGTTCGGCGGAATCGCTTTCTCCCACCTCGAGCGCGGCGCTCATCGACGTGCTTCTCTTCGCTGCCCGTTCTCCGACTGGCTTCTCCTTGCTCACGAGCAGATATGAGTATCTCACCTGAGGTAAGACTTTACAAACTCCCTCGCTGAGCTCTTTCCTGCCTTCCGCCGCCGGCGCCGCTCACCCTCCTCCCTCTCGCAGTTCAACGCCTCCCGCAAACTCCTCTACGTCTTCGGTTACCCAATCGCGCAGAGCAAGTCTCCCTTGATCCACAACACGGGTTACAAGGCGTTGAACCTCCCTCACGAGTTCTTCATTGTCGAACGGCCGGAGCTCACGGAGGAGATTGAGGAGATACTGGGCGATGAGTGAGTGGATGGCTGCTTCCGTGGAGGAAGTGACGCTGATAGAAGTAAGCTTGGGAGCGCGCGCTGACCTCTTCCTCCTCCTGCAGGGCGTTCGGCGGAGTGAGTCCTGAGCGCCGATTCGGAGGAGCGCCGAGCCCTTGCTGACCTCTTTCCCCCTCGCCACTTCAGATGGCAGTCACCATGCCCTTCAAGGTGAGTATCAAGAAGCTACTCGACGATTTGACGCCAGCAGCAAGACAGCTCGGTGCTGTCAATACCGTCATCCTTCGACTCGGCGCGGATGGAAAGCGGGTTCTTGTTGGCGATAATACGGACTGGGTGAGCTTCTCAGTGAGCTCGAGTGAGCTCAAAAGCTCTGCTGACGATTTCAACCACAGGTCGGTATCCGTAACGTCCTTCTCGGTGGTCTCAAGCCCGAGCATCAGCGGGACAGTCAGTCGACTGGACTTGTCATCGGTGCAGGAGGAGCCGCTCGAGCTGCAGGTGAGTCTTGTTCACTCTAAAAGGTATTCAGAAGAGCGTGCTGACCCTCTCACATCTTGAATCGACCCAGTCTACGCTCTCGGCGAGATGGGAATTCGCACCGTCTACCTCTTCAATCGAAGTCGCTCTCGTACCGAGGAGATCATCACCGACTTTGCTTCCTACACCAAAATCAACATCGTACCCATCTCCTCGCTCGCCGCCGAAGCCTTCGCCCTCGGTCTTCCCCTCTTCGTCGTCGGCACCGTCCCATCGCAAGGGACCTTCGCTCCCTCCCTCCTCTCCGTCGACGGTCTCCCTCTTTCCGCCGAGGGAGCGATCACACTCAACCCAGCAGCCTTCTCTCGACCCCAAGGCGGCGTCATGCTCGACATGGCTTACCTACCCAAGCGGACGGCGCTCATTCGACTCGCCGAGGAGAGCAAGTCCGAGTGGAATACCAACCCCGGGATCATGGTTCTTTTGCAGCAGGCGTTTGCTCAGTTTGCGTTGTGGACGGGGTTGAAGCCTCCTGAGGAGGAGATGGAGGCGAGGACGTTGGAGGTGTATGAGAGGGAGGCGAGTGGGAAGCTTTGAGGAGGGGGAGGGAGAATGCTCGCGTTTGAGGGGCAGTGGAGGGCGTTAGCAGAAGAGTAGGAGTCAAATACAGCTTAAATACATATTGTCAAGAATAAGCCTGACCGTGAGAGGTCCTGCCGTCTCAAGGACGTTGAAATCCCACTTCGGCGATGAGAATCCGAACGACCTCTGCTTTGACGAGGCAGCTACAGCGCTCAAATTGGGTTGACCCGCTTAAGCCCCCGCTTCCAATTGCCCTGCGTTAGTTTCCGATGCCGATTGGAAGTCTACTGAGCTACAGACGAACTAGCTCCGCCGAGCGCGCTTTGCAAGGAGCGCGGAGCTACTGCTGTTCTGCATACGACGCAGCAGCACAATTTAAAACACCCTTTCTGCTCTGGCAGCATGTATCAAGGTCATCGATACACCCCCTCTCGTCGTCGAATGAGCGGTTGATGGCTTTCCCACCTCTTTCGCTCCTCCATCTCGCTCGCTTCGAACCCAACTCGCCGGCGTCGCACTACAGCAGCGTTGAAAGGACGGTACAGGACTCTGCTTAACTCGCATGAAGGAGACGAAGCGGCAGCGGGTCACGAAGGCTTGCGATCATTGCGTTAAGAGGAGAAGGAAGTGTTTACGAGTCGGAGATGAGCCCTGCGAGCTCTGTGTGTCGTCAGGTCGACCCGAAGCATGTACATACACCAAGCCCGTGAAGCGGAGGGGCCCTCTCGCCGGCTACAGCACTCTCGCGAGGCAATCGAGCGAGCAGTTGGAGATGCTCCGCCTCTTGCTCGGTGAGTCGTCTTTCTGTACCTCCCCAGCTATGGTTGAATCGGCGTTGATTCTAATTCGCTGACTGCCGGCTCGCGCTACGCAGGCGACATGTTCTTGCTCTCGCCTCAGGTCGAGGAGCTCGCCGATTACTGCATGCAGCGCCGAACGACGGCAACCCTCGCTACAGGATCTTCAAGCAACCGAACAGAGGAGGAGAGGAAATCCGCCTTCCTTCGAAGCGGCGTCCACGCTTGGCTCGAAGCTCGCTCAGCCTCCGCCGAGCCCGCTCCGAAGATCGAGGACGAGATGGACGACCTCGACGACGACGATTCGTCACCCAACCAAGGCTCGACGCTCGCCTCGACCTCTGCACTGGCATCCGACTCCCCAGTCCCATCTCGAACCGACCAATACTCGCATCAAGCGCCCAACCCCGGCGCCTTCTTCTTCCCTCAGCAGCAACGCATGTCCCTTCACAACCCTCTTCAGCCTTTCAACAGCATCCACACGCCACAGCAACCTCCACTAGCCCCTACCTCTGCACCACCGCTACTCTCAACCCGTCTCCATCGCGGCCCATCGTCGAGCATCTCCTACTTCGCCGAATCGTCGAACCCCTTCCCATCCATCGGCACACCTCTCCCCGCGCTACCAGCTCCTCCACCGCAGAATGAGCTACCTGCTCCCTCGGTCATTTCATATCTCATCGACGACTACTTCTCAAACATCGCCCACCACTCGCTTCCCATCGTCGAGCGACAGCTACTTCGCGACTGGGCCAAAGAGCAGCAGGGGCAGGCGACACCTCGCTCAAGCTCGGCACCCTCTCCTCACCCAACCTCCTCCATCGTCGTCGGACACGAGCTCGTTTTCGCCATGCTCGCCGTCGCCGCTCGCTACACTACCCTCGTCGTCGGAGCGGAACGAGGGTCTTCGGCGTGGGTCGATAGCTTCAAGGTGCAAGCAGGTCAAGCACTTGCAGCGGCGATCCGAGCGCCGACGCTTCACACGGTGCAGGCCGCTCTGCTGCTGGCTCATGTCGATTTGGGAAGGGCCGATTTATCCTCCGCCTCCGCTCATTTCGGTGAGCTCTGCGGGCGGTTCTTGTCTTCGAATCTCCCGCTGACCGATTGAATGTCCACAGGTGTCGCGCTAGCTCTCGCTTACGCTCTCGGCCTCCATCAGTCGTCGTCGAGCTTCTACGACCACGATCAGGCTGGGCGAGCAGAGTACGGCGTGAGGACGTTTGGCGGTCTCATCGTGTGTGATACTCTTCTGGTGAGCTTCCTACGATCGTCTCGTCGTGAGCGCGCCCATGCTTACGTCCTTTGGACAGGCCCTTCGCCTCGGTCGACCGCCTCTCCTCGCGAATGGCACATTTGACCTCCCCCTTCCCTCAAACTTTGGACCCGAAGAAAGCGATGAATGGCCTTCGACAAGATTGAATCCTCTACGGTCCGAGCGGAACGAGTCCGCCTCCGCCAACAGCGCAGGTCCTTCGCCGAGCAGCTCGGCCGGCGCCAACCCTCTCTCGACATTCCGAGAACTCATCAAGCTCTCGCTCGCCGCCATGCCTCTACTTTACGCGCTCAACTACCCAATGGACGGCCCTCCACGACCTGTCGAGCATCTCTTTGCTTCCTTCGTCTCGTGGGAGGAGGGCCTTCCCGCGCATCTCCAGCTCGCCGCGGATCAGCAACGACCACCGCACAAGTTTGAGCTCAGAATGCTTTGTAACACGTTCAAGCTTCTTGCGACTCGACCTCGGTGGGTCCCTGCATGCCCTTCTCCGCGACGACGAGTGCTGACCCTCTCGCTTGCCTCGCAGTTCCATCGGCCAGCCACTCTCGGCCCTCTGCATCACCCAAACTCTTCGCACGCTCGCGCTTCTCGAATCACATATCAACCTCGATCCTCGTCACCTCTCCACCCCCACCACGTCGCCCGTCATCACCACTCTCGCTTCCGCCCTCCTCTCGCCCGCCGCCGAGGTCGGTACTCACTCGCACTGGGAGACACTCGCCAAAGCCGCTCGACACTACTCCGGAATCTTCTCCTCCGCAAGGAACCTTCTCGCCACCCTCCTCGGTCTCCCTCAGACCAGCAGCATCCCCGGCTTGGCTGGTTTGAGGGAGGAGCTGGCGCGAGCGCAGGAGATCGAGAGGGCAGTGGCGACGACGACCGAGGCGCCACCTCTCGAGACGGGAGAAGCACAACAAGCAGCAAGCGACACCTCGCTCATGGCCGAGTTCGGCGCTGGCCTCGGCCAACTCGACGCGGCTCAGCTCCCTGCACCGGCGACAGGGGCGCGGTCGAGCGTTGGAACGGCTGAGCTTGAGCTCTTGGCGCATCTCGGAGCGGGCAGCATAGATACGAGTATCTTTGGTCACGCTGGCGGCGGAGGAAGCGACCCCATGCCGTTGCTTGGATCGGGGATGAACGATTTCGCCGCCGACTTCGCCGATTGGTAGGTAGTCTCGCGCTCGTCTGAAGCTAGCCTCGAACTCACCCCCTTCTTCTTAACAGGTCACCGGCGATACCTCAATCTACCGACCAGTTCTTGCGCTCACTCGGAGTGCGAGGGCCAACTCGGCCGCCTTCCCCTTTGGCGCCAGCTCTCGACTCTTCCGCTCTGAACGATCTGGACCTCGTAGGAAGGTGGCAGGGTGTCCCCGAAGAGCAGTGGACGTGGCCAGAGGCGCTCGACCTTCCGTAGCCATTGTTAGTTGGAACCGAATTTTGATTCGCGCCGATTCAAATCTCGAAACGCTCTCGACGCTCTCGAGAGAAAACGAAACAACAAATAGAGATAGCAACAGCGAAACGACTACATCAAGCAATGTACAACTTCATCACCCCGACTTGGCATCCTCTTCCCCGTCAGCGCAAAGAACTGGCGCCGAACGACCTCCTCCTTCAGCTCCTTCCTCCCCAGTCTGATCCATCCGTCTCCGTCGTCGTCGACATCCATTGATGTCCGTCCGCTTTCTCCCTCCATGCTCGTCTGTCCCTCGCCTTCCATGCACAGCACCACTCCCGGCGTGCTCGATCCTTCCAGCGTCGGCGAGAGTGAGGGCATGTTGGCTGAGCACGAGAGGACGACGGCGGGAAGGTGGCGAGGACCGGATTGATCCACATCAGCGAGCGATGCGATGGAGATAATTGTCCCCTCGTAGACCTTGAGCGCCGCGCCGTCCGAGCCGAGGACGAAGATCTTGCGAACGCCGAGCTGAGAGAGAGCGAAGAGGGCTTCTCGGCCAGCTTGACCGTAGGCATCGATGACTACCGCTGAAGAGTGTCTTCCGACGGCGTTGGCGGGGGAGAGATGGGATCGGAGGAGGTGTTGGAGTGCGAGGGACCGAAGGTTGTCGAGAGTGGGAGGCGAAGGAGGGCCCGAGGGTGCAGGCTCGTCGAAGGGAATGAGAGATGTGGAGGAAGGGATGAGGGTGTCGGCGTATCCGATGGTCGAGGCGGCGAGGGAGAGAGGAAGGTGCGAAGGATAGGCGGCGACGTCGACTCGAGGAGGAAGGAGAGCACCGCCGAAGTCGCCTTGCTCGATGAGGGAAGGAAGGTAGGTCGACGATGGTCGGCGAGTGAAGAGGAATGGAAGCGCGAGCGAGGCGATTGCATCTTGAAGCCGTTCGTTCGATGAGCCGACCGAGGGAGCATCGCCGACCCAACACGACATCCTTTCGGTAGCCGCCAGGTCGTAAATGGTTCTTGGAGAGTGTAGACCAGTGAGTTTGAGTGCCTGTTGTAGCTCGGCGAACGAGTGCACGCCTTCTCGCGCGAGGGAGACGGATTCGGCGAGAGAAGGGTGGGAGACGGGCGTGAGGAGTCGGTTGAAGATCCGCGACATCTGCCCTGTTGCTCCAGTGTTGATCCCGATTAGAGGTACGCCTGCAGTTTTGGCGAGTCGATCTTGCAGAAGAGCGAGTTCGAAGCTGCTGGCTGGGCTCGAGGCTGGCTGCTCCAATCGAACGATGTCGGCGCCGAGACGAACTGCCCGCTCGTAAACCGCTCCAACCTCCGCGCTGTTCCATGCCACTGGCGAATCCCATCTCCATGACATGATGGTACGACTCCCTCGCGACTTGGACTGCATGAGCAGCTCGATCTCGTGGTCCTCGAGGCCGAGTTCGACATCGACGAAATCGCAGGCGAGTCGGAAGCCATGCTCGACGAGGCGGATGTAGTCGTCTCGTGATCCAGTGAAGCATCCTCCTTGACCGAAGGTTTGAGCGGTGTAGAGGAGGGGGAGAGGCGAGTTTTGGCGAAGAGCTCCGACGCGAAGGGAGACGAAGAAGGGGTCGGGGTTGCCGGCGACTTGGGTGGGAGATGCAGCGCGACTGGTGGTTGCAGTAGGTGCGTCGGGAGGTTGAGAGGCGGAGGAAGGCGAGTGCTTGGTGGGAGTGGAGTGAAGGCCGGCCAGAGTGTCGACTCGAATCTCGAGAGCGTCGACGCCGCGACTGGCGACCTCGAGGAGTTTGGCGCTCCGCAGTATCGGGTCATCGCCGACAATGACCAGTACCGCGGAGCGCCGAGACATGTTGGAGAGGTCGAAGGGAGGGGAAGAGGGAGAGGGAGAGCCGAGGAGGGCGCCGAGGAAGCGTTGGAGCGAAATCTCGGCTCGCTTAAGAACGAGGGAAGGGTGGGCCGATGGCGAGGGCGAGAGAGCGACGAGGGTGAGGTTGGAGCACTCTTCGTACCATGTAGCGCGGCGTTCCCAGACTGTGAGCGAGAGAGCGGTCAGCCAAGGAGCTCGGCTCTCCTCGATATCACCGCGAACTCACCTGCTCGGTAACCCTCCTCGAGCGTAGCCCAAGTCGACTTGGCGTTGGGGTTGTGCAGGTAGGCGAAAACCTCCTCCAAGTCCCGCTCGACATGAATGACGGGTCCTCGAGTCCTAGCGTACTCCTGCAAGCGCCGCCGATTGTCCTCGCGCTCCACCACACCTCCTCCGAGTACGATGATCTTGCCCTCGCCATGCACCGTCAACAGCTGCTCCAGCAGAGCCGACTCGCGGTCTCGAAAGTAGGCGAATCCCTTCTCTGCGACGAGGTCCTTCACGCTACAGCGAAACACCTGCTCGAACAGGCGATCGGCGTCGAGGAAGTCGCGGGAGAGGAAGGTGGATGCGATCAAGCCGAGCGTCGTTTTCCCTACTCCGCGCATGCCTAGGAGGACGATGGAGGCTGTCGGCGAATGGGTCCCGCGAGGCCTTGGTCGTGCTCCCTCCTGCTGGCCGTTGGTGGGTGATTGCGCATTCTGCTTGAGGTTGAGGCTGACCTCTACTAGAGTCTTGAGAGCTTGGAAGTCCTGCCCAGCGCCTCGCATCGGCGTCTGATTGCCCTCTGGCGTCTGCTGAGCTGTGAACGGAGAAGCGACGGGTGAGCTGGGCGGTTGCAGAGCTGTATCAGCGTGAGCACTCACCTGAGGGCATCTCGAGAGCAATGCCCACGCTGTAGTGCTTTCCGAGCGAAGGGCGAAAGCTGTAGGCGAGGAAAATGGCAGGAGGAAGATTGTCGTCCCGCTCGATTCTCCCCTTTGGCCTTCGCAGCCGCCCGCCGCGGCTCTCCTTCCTGCTTCTCACTGCTCTTCCCATTTCACCTAGACTCAACCATGCCTCTCGCACCCGGTGCTGCTCCCCCTCTGGCTACCAACTCGAGCTCGCTTAACGGCCCTGATGATGGTGAGCTCCAACGCTCCCCGCTTCGAATTCCCTCCCCCGCTCACAGCTGATTTCTCTCGTTTCGCAGTGGCTCTCGAGCGCTGGAAGATTCGCGAGCTGTGCGAGGGATTCCCTTGTCATCGCGACGCTTGCGAGTGGTCAAAGGTGAGCTACAGAACCCGCGACGGCGGGCGCGGAAGGATGAAGCCCAGCGCTGACCCTTCGCTCTGACTACAGATGAGGGCACTCTTCGCGGAGGAGGACGCCTACGTCTTCACTACATGGTCGGGAGGTGTACCCATCGACGAGTTCATCAAGATTAGCGAGATTGGCTTCTCCAAAGGTGTCAAGATAGCTGTGAGTCGATCGCCGAGCTGCCTACTCGCCTGAGCTTCGGCTCACTGACCCTCCTCCTCACTCTGACAGCACCGCGCTAACGGCTGCACCGTCGACGTTGCTACCTCGGGACCAGCTGCTGGAGTTCGAGGGCTCGGCAAGCTCAAAGCGTGAGCTTGCAAGATGTTCCGCTGTTCGCAGCTCTCGCTGACCCCTTCCTATCTCTCTAGTACAATCACTCAGCGCTTTACCATGCCGACCGAGGTTGAAGGAGAGACCTGCGAGGTCGACGTCGACGCCGACTGTCGGTGAGCTAGATCACCTCCCCCTTCGGCGATCTTCCCACAGAGCTCACGTCGTTCTCCCTCCTACTAGACTCTGCTTCTTCGTCGAGAAGAAAGCGGACGGATCGTGGAAGAACCATTTCTTCAAGGGTGAGCTGGACAGCCAGGCATTTGGAGCGTTCGCCGATGCTGATTTGCCTCCCCTCGCTCACAGGCTTCTACGAGAAGGACAAGGCGACTCCGGTTGATCCTCGCAAGGTACCCAAGTACGACGACGAAAAGCTCGCCAGCTTCCCCGAGGGTTACCGTGAGTTTCCGTCTCTCCTGGACGATTCCGATCCCTCTCGGCGTACAGCTGACCCGTTTCTCGCTGCTCTCGTGCACAGGCTACCTCGCTTACGGACAGTCGGCCGCGTACAAGATCAAGATGGACCTGCCTCAGACTCGAGGAGAGGAGCACGATCATTTCTATTCGACGTTCATCGACTGGCTCAACGGCGACTCGATTGAGAGTATGAAGGTGAAGCTCGGCGTTTGAAATAGCGGCGTAGGAAGTGTTGTAGAGCATTTCAAGTTTAAGAGCCCGTATCCAATGTTTCGGCTAGCCAGCAGAGCCAGCAGAACCCTTGCGAGCAGCCAATTTGCTTCGGTGCTCTGCGTTAGCTCCTCACCAGTATCAGGTCGATATGACTCAAACATCTCCTTTCGCATCGTTCACCCACGGCAAGCGCTCTCCGCGGCTCTCACTTGAGCGCTCTAGGCCGGCGGAAGGTGGATCATCCTCCTCCCGCCTCGACGACATAGTGCTCAAAGCTCCTTCTCCTTCGCCTCTCTCGCGCTCACTCGCTTCCGATCTCTTGTTTGTTCGACTCAAACCTCCTCTCTTGACTCTATAGCACCATGACCACCTTCTGCGAAGCGCGCCCCGAAGTCGCCGCCGAGGACGAGCGGAACCGCATGGCCATCTACGGTACTGGAATCAGCAAGATGAGCGTTGCACCCAAGCTGTTCGATCATATCTTCCCTGCTATGTGAGTTCGAGCGTAGTGGCTCGTGAGGGTCGCTTTCTGACCTCTCCCTTTCCCTCCTCGCTCCTCGCTTTCCTCAGCGGTCTACCTAAGCACAAGTACACTGCTATCGATTGCGATACTCTACAAGACCCTACCAACATCTGGGCGCGGGACATGTCCCTACCTTCAGCGTTGGGCAGCTGCATTACCATGCCGCTTAAGGTACGCCGAGCTTCAATTTTCGAGTCAGCTTCTGTGGCTCTTACTGCAAGTTCTGACTTTGATCTCCCAAACCCATCAGATCCAAGCGATGACTGCTGTCGACGAGGTCACCCCCCAAGCTGCCGCCATCGGCAGCTGCAACACGACCTTCTTCCGAGCCCACTCGGCGACGGGCAAGGTCACTCACGTCGGCACCAACCTCGACACGGCAGGCGTTGGCAACTCGCTTCTCACCGTTCTCACTGGCCATTCAACTCCCTTCCCTCCCACCACACCACTCTCCTTCGCCCCCGGAACGGCTTCGGCGCTCATGATCGGCGGAGGAGGAGCAACTCGAGCGGCCATCTACGCCATGCACGCTATCGGCCTTTCACCTATCTACCTCGTCAACCGAGATCCCGAGGAGACGGCTTCCATCGTCGAGCAGTTCAAGGATTGGGACTTGCGCCCGCTGGAGACGGTCGAGGAGGCGAAGGAGGCGCTCGCCAAGGGGGAGAAGGAGGGAGTGCGGCTCGCGGCGGGGGTGGGAGCTATCCCTTCGATTGAGCCAGCTACGGAGGCGGAGAATAGAGTGTACGAGATCGCCAAGGCCCTCTTCGAGCACCCTTACGACGCCAGCGGCGTGAAGGCCGAGGAGGGCTTCCTCTCCCTACCGAGCAAGCCTGTACACCTGGAGATGGCCTACAAGCCTCGCATGACCATCATCCGTCAAATCGCCGAAGATCGTGGATGGCAGACCATCTGCGGAGTCGAGGTCGTCCTGGTGAGTCCTTCGTTTGGCCTGCGTCGGCGATGGGAGAGCGTTCGCTGACCTTCATTTCTTTCGCGTAGGAGGGATGTTTCGAGCAGTGCTACTTATGGACAGGAAAGATTGTACCTTCAGAAGTGCGGGAAGGGGGTAGGAAGATCCTTAGGCAGGCGTAATGAGCTACAATTGTGAACGAGAAGCAGCATTCATCATCGCCGAGAATTCAGTTTGAGAGCGATTCGCTGCACGAGGGCTCGAGGCCATGCTTGAGAGTAGCAAACAAGCACTCTACTCATGTTTCTCAGCCTGCCGCGGCCTGCTGGAGGAAGACGTTCTTCGTCATCAAGGCGGATGAAAGTAGGCTCGCTGCTCTCCCTCCTTCCTTCTCGCCCTCGACTCGCTCTTCTGCTTCAACCCAGCCCTAGACTTCATACTCAGCTACAGGACACGCCCGATCTCGTACACCTTCCCTATTCACCGCCCTCTTCCACTTCCCCACCTTCACCGTCGAAACGCTCAGAATGGTTCAGCGCCCTGCCATCCCTACCATGTCGCTCGGGCATGGAGCTGCGGGGCACTCGATGAGGGCTAAGCTCGAGGCTGCTCACACTGCTGGATTCCGTGGCATCGAGGTGAGCTTGCATCTCTCCACGCACTTCGTCGCGGCTCGCTGACCTTCGCTCGTGTCCTGCCTCGCTTCTGGCTCGATACAGGTCTTCTACGCTTGCCTTGAATCTTTCTCGCAATCTCTCCCCGGCGATACGCCCCGAGACAAGCTTCGGGAGGCGGCAAAGCAGACAGCGGAGATCTGTAACGGACTCGACCTCACCATCGTGGTGTTGCAGCCCATTCTCAACTACGACGGGATCAAAGACCCCAAGGAGCATGCTGAGCGAGTAGAAGAGATCACATTCAGGCTCGAGGTGAGCGCATCGTTGGTTTCAGCGTTGGTGCTCGGCGCTGACTGCTCTCGGCTTCCACAGCTCTGCAAGTTGCTCGGGACCGACATGATGCAGATTCCCGCCAACTTCCGACTCGACGAGGGAATCACCGGAGACGAGGAGAAGGTCGTCGCTGACCTACGCGAGCTCGCCGTGAGTCGGCCTCTGCTCCCTCTCGCGCTCTCTGCTGAACCCTTCTCGGACAGGACCTCGGCGCCAAGGAGTCTCCACCCATCCGTTTCGTCTACGAGGCAATGTGCTGGTCCACCACCAACTACACCTGGCAGCAAGGCTGGAACATCGTCCAAAAGGTCGACCGTCCGAATTTCGGACTCGTGCTTGACGCTTTCCACATCGCCGGCTACGAGTTCGCCGATCCTACCCTCCCAGGGGGTGTTAGGTCGGACGGAGAGGCTCGCTTGAAGGCTTCGCTCGAGGAGCTCGTCAAGGTGGTGCCCGGCGAGAGGGTCTTTTACGTCCAGCTCGTCGACGCCGAGCGATTGGACCCTCCGCTCGCTCGCCTGGGATCGAAGGAAGGGAGTGCAAGCCCTTACTATATTGAGGGACAGCAACCTAGGATGAGCTGGAGTAGGAACTGCAGGCTCTTCCCCTACGAGGAGGATCGAGGTGCCCATATGCCGATCGAGCAAGTCTGCCGGGCCTTCCTCGCTACAGGGTTCGAAGGCTGGATCAGGTGAGCGAGGAATTGAGTGTTGCTTCGCTTGATTTTGGAGCTGACCTCTCTGCTACCTCGCAGCTTCGAATTGTTCAACCGCTTCATCTCCGAGTCGGATCCCTCAATCCCAACCGACCACGCTCAACGAGGTTGGAAGTCATGGGAGACCCTCAAGAAGAACCTCGAGCTGTAGATCGATATTGCAAGCTCCTTCTTCAAGCTGAATCGCCTGTACAAGGTGGACGACCGGAAGGCAAGCAGCGCCGAGAACAGAGGCTTTCCGCTTTCACAAGCTTCTCGGGGACGTTGATCGTTGGAGGAACTTTCTAAGAGATGTGATTCTTGTATCGTCTAACGCTGCTACAGGCCCAGCACCCTCAGCTCATCGCCCATCCTTCGGTCTTGCTTTATCGCCGACGCTCGCTTCTTCTTCATCCTCTCCTGCTCCCATTGCTCCAATCTCTGCTGCATCTCTTCGATAGAGAGCTTCTCACTCATTTGCTCGTCTTCCTCCTCTGCATCCTCGGCGTACTCGAGATCCTCCTCGGTGCCCATCGTCGACTTCGCTCGGAGGCGGTAAGGAGGAGGAGGGGGAGGGGAAGAAGGCTCGGTGGTGGATCCACGGCAGTAGTCCTCGTAGGTGGTGAATGACGTGCTCTTGATGGGCGAGGAGATCTCGAGGGTAGCCTTGCCCTTGGACGAGCGCTTGTCCTTGCTTCGTTTCGGCGCCGAAGGGGAAGAGGGGAGGCGAGAGGTGGAGGCTTTGGGAGTGCGGAAGAGGGAGGTGAGGGAGTAGGAGCTCATGGTGGAAGGAGGAGCAAAGTGGAGAGGGCCCAGAGGCGAGGCGAAGGGGGTGGTGGAAGCCATTGCTTTGTGAGGTTGAGGTGCGAAAGGGGAAGTTCGGCGATGAGCTTGAGTGCTTGGAGAGCGGTGAGGTGAGGGAGAAGGAAGAGAGAGTCGGGCCGCTCTTGTAGTTAAATCCCACCCATCAACTCGACATCCTCATCATGTCCCCTCTTCGACAAGATGCAGAGCTGAGCGACCTAAAGGTCGGTGCACGGCCAACTGCGAAGGGGGCTGAAACGAGGAGAGGGAGGACAAAGGGGATCTTCGAGCCAGTCTTGATTCAAGGAGCTGTAACGAGTCAAAAGCCGTCGCCCAGCGCTCTGCGTGACAATAGAGATGCTCCCTCTCCCGCTTCCAAGTCGAGGCCTTCGCCCGCCTCCTTCGCTCGAAGCAGAGCGCCCGACCAGCTTTCGACTCCAACCTCTTCGCGCTCTTTCGCTACAACACTCGACAGTTCGCTCGTATCTTTGTACACGCTCACGCTAGTGGATTGCTACACCTAATCGACTAGAGGAGAGGCTCGTCAAGGCTGCGAGAA
Source organism: Leucosporidium yakuticum (assembly GCA_019775505.1). Classification (NCBI taxonomy): domain Eukaryota; kingdom Fungi; phylum Basidiomycota; class Microbotryomycetes; order Leucosporidiales; family Leucosporidiaceae; genus Leucosporidium; species Leucosporidium yakuticum. Next base: position 190,754 of record JACWFO010000023.1, read on the forward strand.
TGGGAGGCTCGTCGCCCCCTCCGCCGCATATTAGCGTGGCCGTCGGAGTAAGTCGTCTGTCGCTCGGGAGGAGGAAGGACTAGGAAGACTGCTGCTGGACCAGAAGGCTGCTCTGCTACAGCGTTTGGTGAAGGCTGTTCGTGAGCGGGGAAGGGAACGCGTCGCTGAGGTCTCAAGACGGACGAAGCAGGTAGCAACGAGGGCTGAGAGCGGTAGCTGATCAAGGATCGATATCGTACAGGTAACCGTCGGTCTGCTTGCCTCGTTCGTGCAGTCGCTTGGTGAGTACCGACGCCCCTCCACGCCACCAGCGCTCAACTGACCCTCGTCTCCCCTGCAGGTCTTACCATCCAACGCAAGAGCCATCTCGCCAACGAAGCGCTACCGATAGGACAACGGCAACGAGATTGGAGGAGACCGCTGTGGCTCGGAGGTTTCCTCATCTTCATCTGCTCCAACCTCTTCGGCACCATCTTTCAGATTGGCGCTCTACCCATCGTCGTGTGAGTTCTTGAACTTACACGTATCTCTCAGAACATGTAGCTGACCTCTCTCCCCTAGACTCGGACCTCTGGGAGCCGTCTCGCTGCTGTGGAATGCCTTCTTCGCTCGGTTCATTCTCGGCGACGAGTTCTCGATGCATTTGGTCGCAGGTAAGCTCGAGGCGCTGCTTTGCAGTAGGGCTTGACTGACCCCAATCAATAGGAATCGTCCTCATCGCGGGTGGAGCTGTTCTGATCGGCATCTTCGGAGGTGAGTTGTTCTCGGCGATTCAGAGATGCTCCCGCTGATCCCTCGCTCTGCAGTCGTACCCGAGCAAACGCACACGCTCGATGAACTCGTCCGCCTGTACACTCGCCCACCCTTCCTCATCTGGATCTCACTCCTCTCCTTCTCCCTCGCCGTCATCATCGTCCTCGCCCACTTCGCCGAATGGGCTCTCGAGCGCCGCATCGCTCGCATGTACCCTTCCGCTCCTCCTCTCACTCCTCGACCCTCCCACATTCGTCGCAAGCACAACCGTCGCTGGTCGGCGCCCCCTCGCCCCTCTCTCCCGGCCCAGCCTCTCAAGTCGTCGCCAGCTCTGCTGCAGGGCAGCCCCGATCCCAAGTACGGCGCCGTCTCGGAACGGAGGCCCTCGTCGACTACTACCAACCTCGCTCCTACCAACACTGCTGTGCACTCGCGCAACGCTGGACGAAGTGCTGCAGAGCAGACCCGAGCCGGCGAGGATGGCGACGAGCGAGTGGGAGGCAAGAAGGCGACGGTGTTGCGGATTGATGTCGAGGCAAAGGAGTTGGAGGCGGCGGCGAGCAATGCGGCGATTGAGAAGTCGAGGTTGATTCTGGGAGTCGCCTACGGAGGAGCGTCGGGCACTCTCAGTGGACTATGCTTGCTGTTCGCCAAGACAGGGATTGAGCTGCTCATTCTGACCGTCGTAGGTCAGAACCAGGTGAGTGTACTCTTTGCCTCTTGTTGGTGCTCGGCGCCTTGCTGACCTCGGATCTCGCCACAGTTCGGCCGTGTCGAAGCTTGGATGATCGTTCTCGTCCTTCTCGTCGCCGCTGTACTGCAGCTCTTCTACCTCAACCGAGCTCTCCGCCTTGTGTAGGTTAAACTCGCCTCCTCGGCTACGCTCGCGCGAGAACCTGACCCCCTCCCTTTCCACAGCGGCCCTACCCTCATTTGCCCCCTCGCCTTTTGCTTCTACAACCTCTCCAGCATCGTCTCGGGGCTCATCTACTACGACCAGTGGGATCAGCTTTCGGCCCTCCAATTTGGCCTCGTCGCTCTCGGCACGGCGATCTTGCTCGCAGGCGTCTGGATCGTCTCGTTGAAGTCGAGCGTGCCCAAGGAGCAAACCGAGGAGCGTGAGATGGATGTTGAGCATGAGCGCGCGGAGCACAGGATGACGGACGAGCCGGAGAGCTTCCGCGACAGCGACTCGGACGACTCGGACGTCGAGCCTGGTGAGTCGTGGCGCCTTAATTCGCGTCTCGCTCGTCGCTGACCTCTTCCCTTTCGCAGTCGAATGGATCCCTCGAGGACTCGCCATCGGTATCGGAGCCGCTTCACCAGGATTCGACATCCGCCCGGCGGCGCACCACCACCATCGACGATCTCGCACCGTCACTCTTCCCACCTCTGCCGTCTTCCCCACTCCCACCTTCGCCGACAGCTCTGAGCGTACCCATCTCGTCGACCGTACCGCCAGTGAAACCGACTTGGAAGCTGCAGCGGGCGAATTGGAGCAAAGGCGGACTTCGCGGGACGGGAGTAAGAGCCGAGGATTCTCTATGAGTGGATCGATGTATGTTGGGAGGAGGGATAGCGCGCCTTCGAGTCCGAGTGTAGGAGGCGAGTCGAACCCTGGGTTGGGTATTGCGGTGGCAGCTCAGCAGCCGCCCGATAGTCCTTCGGGGAGGAAGCGATGGAGAAAGTTCACTCCTTTAGGTCACGAGTAGATGTGCGATAGTTTTCTTAGATTGTCTATCCTTTTCCCTCTGTATTGCTGTAACTCTGCTGCTCTGCATCTGAACCTCTTCATCGAAGCGACTCTGGCGAAGCGGATCGGGCGAAGCGCTCCTCTGCCTTTCCCATTTCGCTCGCTCGGTTCTTGTCACCTCGCATCACCTCGCAGCAGCTCGACTCGATAACCAGAGCATGTTACTACCAACTCGACGCCTAGCACCGGGCGAAGGGGTCGTCAAGCTCGCGCGAGCAGGACAACAAGCCGTGTTCGAGACGGTTCAGTTCTCCTACCCTCTGAAGCTCATTGTTCCCAAACGACACTTTATGGATGGACTCAACGTGCTCTACATGATTAGCTATGGAGGCGGTTTGGTCGCGGGAGATCAGGTCGTCATGCATGTTGAGGTGGAGAAGGGGGCGACGCTCGTGCTGCTTACTCAAGGTGAGTTGGGGCCTCTGCAGCTCTGTAGGAGGGGTAATCTAACGCTAAACTCTATCGCCCTGCTCTACAGGTTCCACCAAAGTCTTCAAAACCCGCCCGGGGCGATTCCTCACGGCGACCCCCCTCCCCGACGGCACTCTACCTACCACAACCCGCCAACTGCTACACATCAAGATCCACCCCTCTTCAACCCTCATCCTCCTCCCCTCCCCAGTCACCTGTTTCTCCAAAGCCAACTACGCTCAACGCCAAACGTTCGACCTCGGCGACGAGACTAGTAATCTCCTCTTGTTGGATTGGTACACTTCGGGCAGGATGGGGATGAAGGGTGGTGGAGAGGAATGGGATTTCACGAGGTATAGGTCTGAGAATGAGGTTAGAGTGGGGGGGAGGAGGGTCGCTAAGGATGTGCTGCTGCTCGAGGACGAGGACCGAGGGGATTCTTCTCCCGCCTCCTCTGCCTCGCCGACACCAACAGAGGATTGTACAGCACCACCACCACCACCACCACCACCACCACCACCACCTCACCGCACCTCCTACCTCCCCCGCGTCGCCCCCTACTCCTCCTACTGCACCCTCCTAATCCGCGGCTCCCTCTTCACGCCCCTCCTGCAGCACCTATCAACCTCCTTCACCTCGATAACGCAATACAAGCAAACGAACCCTTATTCCCTCGTCTGGTCCTTCTCTCCCCTCGAGAAAGGTGGAGAAGAGGTAGGTGGAATCGCTAGGTGCGCCGGGGATTCGACCGAGAGTGTCAAGAGGTGGGTACAGGAGGTACTCAAGGAGGGCGGCATTGAAAAGGTTGTAGGGGAGGATTTGTGGAAGAACGCGTTTAGTAGTTGAGAGGCTGGGGAGAGAGGGGAAGGTGAGTGCGAGAAGAGGATGGAGCGCCGAGCAGCGCCGAGCTGAGCTGACGAGGCTTTTCGTGTGCAGATTAGACGGTGCATCGACTCGGAAGTAGAAAGATCGGAGAGGTAGTGTTGTAACAGACGCGCATCGTATCGCTTGAACCTCATCTTTCATTCTCGGGGCGAACGAGCAGCGTCTCGACCCTTGACCGAAATCGCTTCCTCCCTCTCGTTCGCGCTCGCGCTCAGCTCGGTCGGTCGACAGTTGAATGCGAAAAGACGGTAATGCCAAGTGTTTGCGAAAAAGACGAACGAACGAGAAATGCTAAGCTACGGGTTAGGGTGTGTGTGAGGTGCGCAACAAAGCCAGCTGTGCCGCGACCTCCTAAAAAGGCCACCTTGCCTCCCTCCTCTCCCTCTCCCTCCCCCTCCTCCTCCCTCCCTCCTCGCCGCCCTACCTAAACTCAAAACTCCCCAGCGCGAACCTACCCCCCGGCACCGCCGGCGAGAGCTGCAATCGTTGATACGGCGGTGTGGAGGGATCGCAATACAGTCCTTCGACTTGGCCGGTGGAACGCTCGAGGGCGATGAGGTAGTGGCCTGCTATGGTTAGGGTGCATTCCGTTGCTGTTTGGTGCGTCGCGAGGGGAGGGGGAGGGGGAGGGGGGAAGGAGAGGTTAGCGCCGAGCCGAGAGGGTAGGGAGAGAAGGAAAGAAGGACGAGCGTACGGGCGACGTTAACAAACTCCCTCTCCTTCCACCTCATCAACACCCACCCTCTCGTCATTTCCTCCAACCACCTCTGATCCCTACTTCTAGCCATCAACTCCTCCTTCCCTACCACTCCCTTGAAGGGTCCAAGTCGGGCCCAATACTCTGCATCCAACGACGCTTGCTTAACACCTCCCATGCCGGAGCGAGACCAGAGACCTTCGCCAGCGGGGATGTTATGAGTCGAACCGGTGAAGAAGGTGGTTATGGGCTTGGGGGAGGAAGGGACTCCGACGGCGTGCATTAGGCCTGTTATGGTGTGAGTGAGGGAGGAGTAGGTGTGGATTATGACCTGTTGTTCGAGAGCGCGAAGAGAGGGTCAGCGAAGAGCTCAGCGAAGAAGAAGAAGAAGAAGAAGAAGAAGCAAAGCCAACCTTAACGCCCCATTGCTCATCCTCCCTCCTCTCCCCGACTTCCATGTTAGCCCACCTCGCCCCACCCCCGCTCCCAGTACCAACAGCAGCAACCCTCTCCCGCCTCTCCCTCAGCATCCTCTCAATCCCCTCGGCATAAGCTCTCGCCTCTCCCTCTCCCTCCCCCTCTCCCCCGGCTCTCTCCTCCCTATCCCTAGCTCTCGCAGAAGGGCTCATCCCCACCTCCCTTCCCAGCGTCGTAGAGGCAGCGAGATCCATATTAAGAGCGTTGGCCGAGGTAGGAGCCGCGAGATGGGAGAAAGTGGAGGAGGAAGAGGGCGAGGCGCCGAGTGGTGAATCGAGGAGGCGGGAGAGGAGGGGGTCTTGGGATTGTGAGTCGGGTCCCCAGTGGGTGAGGGAAGAAGGGAGGGGGGTGATACCGGGAGGAGGGAGGCGAGAGGTGATGGGTTGGCGCAGGACGAAATCGGAGAGGGAGTCGGGGTTGGCTCCCCCTCGACTGCGATTCGGCCGAGAGGAGGAGGAGGACGAGTCGCGGCGTTCGAAGGATTGATGTCCCTGGAAGATGACGCCTGGTTGGAGGAAGGAGGAGAAGGAGGTGGAGGAGGGGGGGTCGGTCGATTTAGCCGCCGCCGAGTTTGGGGCGAGAGGGGGGAGGGATGAGGTGGCGTGAATGGAGGGGAAGAAGGAGGGGTCTACGAGACCAGGTGGGATAGATAATGGTGGAGGGGAGGGTCGGTCGTAGGGATTTAGAGGGCGCTCGGCGAGTAGTCCGGGCCAGTGAGCGCCCATTTCTACTTCCTCGTCCGTGAGGTTATCCCCGAAGCCGAGAATTCCATCATCATCGAGCATGTCGTCCTCGCCTGGTGGGAAAAAGTTGAGCTCCCCGGAGCGGGAGAAGAGGTCATCAAAGTAGGCGTCCTCGTCTACTAAGTCCTCGTCTTCTTCCTCCTCATCATCATCGTCATGATGCTCCCTCTCGAATTCTTCTACCATGCGATTAAACTCTTCCCTCCGATGTTGGTTGGAAGCGCGAGCTTGAGCAAAAGCTTGGAAAGCGGCCGAAACCGAGTCGCCTCTTGCGAGGGCTAGTTGACGAAGGGCGGTGAGGTCCATGTCGGCGAGAGCGTCTAGTGATGGTGTTGGGAGTGAGTTGGATGTAAAGGACTGTGTAGTAGAATGAGATTGAGATTGAGATTGTTGGATGAGATGTAAGAGAGAGTCGTGAGAGGTGTTTGGACCGGCTTGAATGAGGGGAGGAGGTGGACGAGGTGTTGGTAGAGTTGTTCTGCGCAAGGCTGAGAGTGGTGGTAATCGTTCTTCTTGAGGTTCTGTAGGACTAGTAGCTGGCATTGAATCGAACGAGACGAGACGAGGTGAGAGTCCGAGTAAGAGAGTGAGAGGCGGCACGAGCGACGAGCGACGAGCAGCGACTAAGCATCCATCATCCCTCGTCTTAGGAATTTAGGATTTATATAAGCTCGAGAACATTAGAGACTGCCAATAGTAATTCTAAACCAACTTAACTTAATTTTCGCACAAATAGTCGACTACAACTCGAGTTGATTGATGCTCGAGCTACTGTAACTCACGCGTCTCGAGTCGAAGAGCAAGCTCAAGCTCTCCCTTCCCCCAACTCGTTTGCTTGTCGCCTACAACACCAACCTCGTCGGCTGTCCTCTGGTCCGCTACAGCTTAAGCACTCGCCACTCTCGACTAGCTTCTGCACCTCAGTACAACACACACAACTCTCTCGCTTAGAGCGAGCAACTCTCTCTCTTCTCTCCCGCCCCCTCCACGCTCCACTCTCTCTTGCGACCATGGCAGACTACTCTCAAGACCCGCTTCACCCCATCGCAATCCTAGGTACGTTTCACTTTAGTACTCTACTACGCAACTAACCCTCTGCATTACAGTCGACGAGCTCAGGTCAGAGGACGTCACCCTGCGCCTCAACGCCGTCCATCGCATCTCTACCATCTCGCTCGCTTTGGGCACCGAGCGCACTCGCACAGAGCTCATCCCCTTCCTCCTCGAATCCTTGGACGACGACGACGAGATCCTCCTCGCTTTGGCCGAGGAATTGGGTCAAGGCTTTGTCGACTATGTAGGAGGACCAGAGTACGGTCATCTCCTTCTCCCCGTCCTCGAAGTCCTCGCCGCCGTCGAGGAGACGCTCGTACGAGACAAGGCAGCAGAGTCCATCACCAAGGTCTGCACCTCGCTCAACCAGGCTCAAATCGAGGAGCACTACCTCCCCCTCCTCAAGCGTCTCACCACCGGCGAGTGGTTCACCTCGCGCACCTCGGCCACCGCCCTCTTTGCCGCCGCCTACCCTAAAGCAGCTCAACCTACTCAGGAGGAGATGCGCAAAATGTTCACCACCCTCTGCACCGACGATACTCCCATGGTTCGTCGTGCCGCCGCAAAGGAGCTGGGAGCCTTCTCCAAGACGTTGGACCACGACACCCTCCTCGCCGATTTGCTCCCCGCCTTCCGCAAGCTCTCGCAAGATGATCAAGATTCCGTTCGCCTCCTCACGGTCGAATCCCTCATCTCCATCGCCGAGGCCCTCTCCAACGACGAGTGCAAGACGCACCTAGGCTCGACTATGAAGAATATGGTCTCGGACAAGAGTTGGCGCGTGCGCTACATGGTCGCCGATCATTTCGTCAAGCTCGCTACCGCCGCTGGGGAGGATATTGTCAGGGAGGAGCTCGTCGTCGCTTTCGTCGCGCTGTTGAAGGACAACGAGGCAGAGGTTAGGACCGCTGCTGCTGGTCAGATCCCAGGTGAGTTCTCTTTCGCTCCTTTATCTACTCTCGTACAGCTCCAACTGAACCCTCCCCTTCGAAATCGCCCAGGCTTCGCCCAACTCGTCGACCGCGAGGTGATTCTCGCTCGTCTCATGCCCTGCATTCGCGACCTCTCGACCGACCAATCTCAGCACGTTCGCGCGGCTCTCGGTACTCAAATCTCGGGACTCGCCCCCCTCCTCGGCAAGGACGCTACCATCGAGCACCTCCTTCCTCTCTTCCTCCAACTCCTCAAGGATGAGTTCCCCGACGTGAGGCTCAACATCATCTCCAAGCTTGAGATGGTTAATGCTGGTGAGTCTCGGCTCGTTCGCACGATGTATCTACTCGTACTAACCCCCCTCGTCTCTCACAGTCATCGGTATCGAGCTCCTCTCCAAGGCTCTTCTCCCCGCCATCGTCCAGCTCGCCGAGGACAAGCAATGGCGCGTCCGACAGGCCATCATCGAGTACATCCCCCTCCTAGCCAAACAGCTCGGCGTCCAATTCTTCGATGATCAACTCGCCAACCTCTGTATGGCTTGGCTCGGAGACCCAGTCTTCTCGATTAGGGAGGCCGCTACCGTCAACTTGAGGAAGTTGACAGAGGTGTTTGGTGTCGATTGGGCTAAGAGCGCTATCATCCCCAAGGTCCTCGCTATGGGTAACAACGTCAACTACCTCTTCCGCATGACTACCGTCTTTGCCATCACTGTTCGTTTCCCTCCTCCTTCTCTTCGTCCTTCTCGCCGAGCTTCCGCTGACCCCGCTCCTCGTTCAAAAAAACAGACCATGGCCCCCGCCCTCGACACCGACGTAATCCGCACCTCCGTCCTCCCGACCATCACCGACCTAGTCTCTGACCGAATCCCCAACATTCGGTTCAACGTAGCCAAAGCTCTCGAAGTGCTCGCTACCTCCCTCTCCTCCCAAGCGGGCGGCAACGAGTTGGTGACCGAGGGGATTCTGCCGAATTTGGAGAAATTGAGGAATGACTCGGATGCGGATGTTAGGTTCTTTGCCGAGAAGGGGTTGGCTACGGCTCAGGCTGTGGCGAGTGGGGAGGCGCCGGAGGTGACTATGTCGGATGCGTAGGGTGGTGATGGTGGTGGTGGTGTGTATGAGCCGTAGCTTCCCTCTTCCCCTTCTCCCTCCCCCTTTTACTCGAGACAACCTTTTTGAACGTAGACCTCTCCTCCCCTCCCTCCCTCCCGAACCGAGTGTCGACCCAGGCTTACCCTCATGGCCCTCGGGCGACTCGACGAAGAATTTCTCTCTGAATTTTTGAAAGCAACTCTGTACGACATAGTCTGTGCTCGACGAGGATCGGGGCGAGAGGGAGAGCGAGACTCGGCGAAAGGTTCGTCGAAGTCGAAGGTGATGAGCAGCGGGCTGTCAGCTGAGTCGAAGGGCTATGGGCTCAGCCCTTTGTTGTAGGTCATGATGAGCTCTCACCTTCCCGCACAGAGCGAGAGGAAAGGGAGATGGTGAATGCTTGCGATGCGAAAGGAGTCGACTTCGCTCGTCCCTCTCGTTCGAAGTTGGCGCATCGACCTCCTTCGCGCTCGCATCATCATCAGCTTGGGAGGTAGAAGAGGAAGCTGGATGAAGAGGACGACTCTTGGTCTCTTCAGCCACACTCGTCTCGCAAGAGCCTACAGCACTTCAGCCCTTCGCCTCTCAGCCTCAGCCTCAGCTTCAGCCCTTCGCTCAGCCCTCCCACCTCTCGAGAAGCACATCAGTCATGAAGTCCTCCGCCACCACTGCCACCACCACCACTGGCAAGTCATCTACCATCCTCTCCCTCTTCAAAAAGAGCAAGAAGGCCGCCTCCCCGTCCCCTTCAGCCTTCGCCGGCTCGGAACCCCCCTCTCCAACGCACTCCTCGTCGGCCTCATCCTCCTCCTCCTCCTCAACCCTCGACATCCAGCTCGAGTTTGATCTCACCTCCGCACCATTCTCCACCTATATCCCCGCCGCTCCGCCAGCCTACAGCGCGGCACCCGCTCCCAGTGCCAGCTTCGGCGCAGGGAAGGAGGAGGATCTCGAGGTCGTCCACCGAGACAAGGAGGAGGAGGAGGAGGAGGTCCGCTTGTACGAGAAGGAGCTGAAGAGGCAGAGGAAGGCGACGAAGCTGTCGGAGGACGATAGGAGGATGAACGAGCGTTGAAGGGGTTGGGGCTCTGAAAGGTGCTCGGCGCTCGCGAGGGAGAGGCAAGGGAGGGCGGTCAAGGGGTGTAGCATAGTCTTTGTCGTTTGTTCGTTTGTTGAAAGGGTGTAAAAAGATGTACAGTGTACTCAGTCCGACTTGCGCGGGGAGCGCAGGCAGAGCCAGCGAGAAGCGAACGACAGAAGCAGCTTCGGCGATGACTTCGCCGAACCGCTCTACCTCTCGACGGCGACCAAGTGGAGCTCGGCGGACGTCACCTAGCAATAGCATGCATTCTCATTGATTTGCTACATCACTTGTCCTCTGCTCCTCCTTCTCAAAGGTGAAGAGTCCGCGAACGATCTTGAGGATCAGCTCGGCGAAGACGTCAACGCTCTCGAGGGAGCCTGCGAGGCGAGTATGAAGCCCAGCCGCTTCGTATCCGACCATCCAAGCCTTTTCGCCTCCCCAGCCTGCTTTCCAGAACCACTCAAATTTGTTTCCTGACTTCGCGACCGTTAACGGGATTAACGGCCGTTCGAGGGGATTAACACCCGTTACGAGTCGTCCAGCTTGATTGAGCAGCGGACGAGGCTGCGAGAAGTAGGAATTGAGGACCTGTTGCTAGTATGAGGTTACCGAGCTTCGGAGAGCTTGCGATGGACTGAGAATAGAGGACGAGTCGAGAGCGCCGGATCGGCGAAGGGAGAGCAGGACGGGAGAAGGAGGGGCGACAAAGCTTGGTGTAGCTCGACAGAAGTTGCATTCGAATTAGTGTGTGGTGTGTAAGCATCTGCAACAGCTTAAGAGGCAGAGGAGGTTGCCAGGCGAGCCCAAGGGAGGAGACGACGAGACACCGACGAGAGGTCGACGAGGGGGCGACGAGAAAGTCACGCAGGTCAGGAAACACATGGAGGGGCGCTCAGAGCGAGACTGCAGTTGTTGTAGCTCTACATGGCGGTCGATGGAGTGTTCAGGAGCAGGCGTCGAGCAGTACAAGCCCCCTCGAGCCATCTTCGCCGAAGGAGCTGCAGCTTCGGCACCGAGGGAAGTGAGACGAGCTCGCGGTGGCTTGGCGAGGGCGTGAAGGGTCTATTGACGACAGAGCAATCCTGAGAGTCTTCTTTAGCTGCTCGGCCTCGAAAAGACCAGCCCGGGACACTCTCCGTCGTTTCCTGACTTCGCGGAAAGAAATCCGCTGGTCGACTCGGCGCCTCTCGCCTCTCCAGCGCTCAATGAACCCTGCTGCTTCTATCCCAAGGACTGAGCTACTCTCTCCCCGCTATCCAGCCCGCTGTAGCTCCTTGCCGCCGCTCTCGAGCGCTCAGAACGTCCAGCTCGGCGATGACCCTCAACGCCGTCTCGGGCTTCACTCGCCCCTCAACTTTCAGGATCCATTTGCTCGTTCAGCTTGAACCTACAGCAGCAATCTAGACCTCACCGAGCGCGAAAAAGGGACGCTCCAAAGTGTTTCCTGACCTCTGTGGTGGGTCCGTGGTGGGAGCGTGGTGGGAGCGTAGCGTAGTGGGTTTGGAGTGGGTTCACCTGGAGGGTGAGAGAAGGGCGAGGAGAGGGTGTCAAGGGTGTTACGGATTGAGAGAAGGGTTTTTAGCATGGTACAGCTGTAAGGAGGTAGCTCAGAGTCGAGGAAAACGAAGGATTCAAGAAGCTTCCGACTTCCTTTCGCCGAGAGGCGGTTGAGAGGCAGCTAGAGAGGCAGAGACGCTCAGTGAGAGGCGCCCCGTACATATGAACACCCCTTCAACCCCCTTGAGCTTAGCAATGTTTCGACCTCGGCCTCCATCGCTTCTCAAGGCCAGTTCGGCGATGCTCAGCCCGGTGCCGAGAGTCGAGGGGAGGGAGTTGGGTGGCATGGTGAGGCGCAGAGAGGCTGCGAGCTCGTAGGTATATATATCTGACAGTTTTGAGTTAGAACCGAGGGCGGCAGAGCCAAAAATGAGGTGTTTAATGGCACTGTCGAGCGCCGAGGAGTACGGTCGCCGAGAACCCTGCTCACGCCAATATCTCAAGACTGGGACCTCGCCATGAGCTCCCCATTAGTCTGGGCGGTAGTTCGAGTTGTTTGCTACAAGATCCGCGCAAAAAAATGTTAGGAAACACCTTTGGATACGTCAAAAACGGCAAAAAAAATTCGATGATGTAGCCGGGAATTGAACCCGGGGCTAGGCAAGATGTCATGCTAGATGGCAATGCCCAATTTTGCCACTAAACCACTACATCGTCGGGCATGTCTGGGTGGCCTGGGGAGCGTTTATAGACCCTACAGCGGCCTGTACGACGTAAAATGAGCTTCTCGGCTTTGAACCGTCAGTAGATGGCCTTGTACTGCACTAGAAGCGTCCTCCGATTTTTGGTGATACAAGCAAACATACATCTATAAGGACCGAGCACCCCTGTAACACAAGGTGACCTCTGTACCGAGCTAGAGCCCTCCGTAGGTCCGGCCGATTCCCCCTTCTCGGTGATCGCTAGTTCACGCCTGTAAACCCGCCTTCCACGTCCCATCGCGTCAAGGGTGAGCTTTTAGCAATAATACAAGTGTGCTTAAAGATCTCTTGGGCCCGGGGGAGGGGCTAGGACCGCAGAGATCGGTGGCAACAAGAGACTCCCTTCCGCCGAGCAGCTCCCGTTTGGCCTCTCCGGGTCGGATTCTGACAGGTAGAACCAGAAAGCTTGTGTTCCAGCTCCACTGATGATCCTACTATTGATCCACTACCACTCTGCACCTTCACAACTTCACTGGGACCGTCGTTTCGGCGATGGCTTTCGAGCAGGCTTCGGAGTCGGCGGAGGTCGTGCTTGAGCCAAAGGGATCCCAGCGGAAGACTTGAATCTGTATGAGAAGCCTTGGTACATGCGACCACTCTGAAACGCTCCGGGAGTGACTCTCTCAGCAAGCCTCGGCGGCGCGCAGCGCAATCCTCCCCGCTCATTCCTGAGAACCGCTAGCGTTACAACAATCCCAGCACTACTCCCCGGCGGCCTCATCTCCTAGACGTAAAAGCTCCGAGTCCCAGCCTATCCCACTGTTCCGCTCCAGCTCCCAACAGCGACGTCGCCCCTCCGACGCCCGACGAAGCCGAAGCCTTCCGCGCCTCCATCTGAGCACTGAAGCTCTGCTGGATCGAGTCGATCGAGGTGTCGAGCACCAGTCCACCGGTGATGAGGCAGCCGAGTAGGACGTGGACCTGTGAAGAGCACAAAGGTCAGCGTGGAGGGTACGAGCGCCGAGAGAAGAGGCCGACGCACCTCGTCAAAGTGGAAGATGAGGTCCAACTCGCACACGTTCTCGAAGCAGCGATCCAATGACTCCACGAAGACCTGTACGGAGCGGCAAAGGTTAGTACAGTGCACAAGAGGTGAGCGTAACGCGCAAGGGCGCACCTGGATCAAGTCGAGGATGCCCAACTCGCTCTCGCTTTGATCGACGACAAAGACAAAGTAGAGCGTAGCTGCAACAGAGCTGTCAGCTTCCCTTCACCTACCCTCACGAGCGAGCGGGCTCACCATAATGACGATAAATGACCCGCAAGTCCTCGTCGCCCTTCTCCTCCTTCTCTCCGTCCTCGGCAAAGCCAAAGCCTGGTGGTAGCTCTACAAAGTTGCAGAGCGTGTCGCCCCGTGTTGAGACGAGGTTGAAGATGCGCGAGAGGATGGCAGCACGGTTCGAAGGCGACGAGGGCTGGGAGCGGGGGGACAAGAGGGTTAGCTGCAGTCTGGGTAGACCGTGAGATGCAGCTCTATAGAGCACGTAGAACCTACAGTGAAGTACTTGGTCAATCGAGGCTTGCCTGCGTTGTTGAAGATGAGGACTGTGGGAGCAAGCGTCAGCGGCGGCCATTCGAGACGTTGCAGAAGCAGCAGCGTACCTCCATGGATCATGCTGACACGATTACACGGATCCCAGACGTCGAAGGCCAGAGACGAGGTGAAGCGACGAAGAAGCAGGAGCGAGAGAGCTGGTCGAGGTGGAGCGCGCGAAGTCGAGAGCGCTGAGCTGAGCGATTCGAAGCAGGGAACAGCAGCAGAAGGTTAATAGAGCTTCAAAAGAGCTGTCCGGAAGCTGTAGCACATCGCTGCTGCTATAGGGGTCAAGAGAAACTCGACCCAGCGTCCGTCTCGAGCTCCTTCTCTTTCTCCCGCTTTCCTCGCCTTGATCTCGACTCGACGATTATGGACAACGCATGGAGATTGAGAAGCACCTTGAAGGGGTGAGGAAGGAGAAGCACTGCACCCAAGTACGCCCTGCGCGCTTTGCTCCTGAAGACCTCTGGTGAGCCTCGCTGGGATCGGGAACGACTCTGTGGCTCACTCTCTTCGCTTCCAGGTCGATGGAAATCGAAGGAAACTACACGGACGATGGCTACGCTGCCATTGGATGTCCTGTCTGCGGCGTGACCCAAGGTGAGCGCTCTCGCTTCCCGTTTCTCGGCGTTTGCTCACTCGTTCCTTCTGTTCGCCCAGTCAAACGTCGCCAGTTCAAGCGGTGTGGAGGCTGCCGTTCTGTCAAGTACTGCTCTCAGATTTGTCAGACAAAGGTGAGTCGGGAGCAGGATTCTATTCGGCCTTAGACGTTTCGGCGCTCTTGAAAGGACAGCGGAGGGAGTCAAAGAAGCAGATGAAGGGGAAGAAGGGACGAGATCGTTGCGTTGCAGCAGACGCAAGAACGGTACGCTGACGTCGTGGTCGTCCCCCATACAGGACTGGCCAAAGCACGCCGCCGAGTGCAAGGAGCTCTCCACCATCCTTGACGGCTTCCAGGAAGCTGGCCTCCAGCCGAACATGATGGGTCTCGCTCACCTACAGAACCGCGTCTCCGCCTTGATCGACGGACCCCTCCGAGGCAAATTCCTCCCTCCCGCTCTCGCTCAAGCCTTCTCTCTCCGACCTCACGAGCTCATGAAGTGGACGCCTCCGCCTGGAGCACCACTCCCATCTACACACACCATCTGGCTTCACTTCACTTACGACTCCAACGAGGACGCCGACCTCCTCAAGGCCTTCACCCTCACTCAAGGCCGGATCCTCCCTCACGCCGAGATCCTAGCCATCATCAACGAGCGCCATCCCCTCGTGATACCGGATGCAAGGAGGAAGGACTTCACACCCAACACCTTCTCTCAAAGCTGGCTCAACAAGGAGATGGGCATGGCGGCCGCTCCCTCCCATCTCTTCAAGTTTCCCTTCGTCGTCAGCGCCACGCCGGTCAACGATGTCGACGCTGTCTCTGGTCGACTTCGCCTCTCCACCGTCTTTGGAGGAACCGCCCTTTGTGCTCCGCCACTCAGATCGGAGCTCGATTTTGGCATCCCGCCTCCCGACCGATGGCTCAAGGACCTCAAGGGACGGATGAAGGCGGCGCGCACGCCCTTGAGCGCCGAGAAGCTCGCCCTCAAGAAGCAGCAAGCTGCTGAGACCCTCGCAGAGTTCCTGTGGTACGGGGAAGCCGATCCAGAGGTCTTGAAAGACCTGTGGTGGTCGAGGGAGAGGTGGAATCAGCATTACGGCATCGTGAGTCTCGGCGCTTTCGCATCTAACG
Source organism: Leucosporidium yakuticum (assembly GCA_019775505.1). Taxonomy (NCBI): domain Eukaryota; kingdom Fungi; phylum Basidiomycota; class Microbotryomycetes; order Leucosporidiales; family Leucosporidiaceae; genus Leucosporidium; species Leucosporidium yakuticum. Next base: position 206,167 of record JACWFO010000023.1, read on the forward strand.
CGATATAGACGACCACCGTCGACGCCTCGTGCTGACCTCTTCCTACTCTCTTCCCCTCTCTTCCCATCCTGTCTTCTCTTCCTTCTTCGCTCGCCCTCCCTCTTTCTTCTTCGCCCTCGGCTCGTTCGTTTGGCTCGCGCTTTCGCTTCCAAGGAGGAGACGGGACGTGTGGGAATTCGTCTATAGCTCCGCGTAGGCATTTATACCGTCGAATTCATATTCCGCCTGCGAAGCGAGCCATATCAAAGCGCGAAGGCATCGCCGAGGTTCGCAAGGCTCGCGTTTCTCAGCTTCTCAAAGATCGAGTCGCACCCAAGACTTTACAGCCGCTGCTTCAGACCTCTTTGCTACCTCCTTCCCGCGCCCGGCCCTTTTCCTCGCCCTCATTCCGCTTGCCTTCCCCTCGGCACTTCCCCTCGCCGAGAGCGTCAACTGCCTTCTGCTCCAACGTTTCGAGCTTCGACTGTAGTTGTCGTAGGACTGCGATAGAGGTGAGGATGAGCGGCGCTCTTTCGGATAGTAGAAGCAAGGAAGAGCGACTGACAGACGAAACGAGTGAGCTCCTCGCTCGTCGCGACTCGATCCCTCGTCCGAAGGCCAACGTGTTGAGATTCTGTGCGAAGGGATCAAAGTCAGCGACCAATATCTACCGAATTCGCTACCGGAAGGACAGCAGCAAGCTCACCCATCGTCTTAGCGACGACCCGTTCCATCTCCTCCACCGCTCCCGACTCTCCGTCCTCGACTAACAAGTCGAACTGGCGCCTCACTTCCCGAATGAGTCGTACGAGCTCCGAGGGTGGCTCCTCCTCGACCGCCGGAGCAGAGAGCGATCGTTGCGGCGGTGGAAAGCGAGGGGAGGTGGGCTCGCTGATGGTGCGTTGAGTCGCCGAGCGAGCTTGCTCCTCCTCGACCAGAATCCTACGCTCCCTCGATGCGCTGGGTCGTATCTTCTGCACGAATCGGTGGACCCAGCTGTGCTGGTGCGTCTCGGTATGTCGACCAAATTGGGCGTCGGCGAGGATGGAGAGGAAGATGGTGAGGGAGACGGCGCTGACTAGTGCCCAAGCGCAGAAGAACGCCCTTCCTCCGGGAGTCTTGGGCGTGATTTCTCCATAGCCGATGGTGCTGTAGAACGGAAGAACGAGTCAGCATTCCCCTCGTTGATCGCTCGTCGAGGTGGAACTGACCTCGCCGAGACGAAACTGAAGTATAGGGCGATGAAGTAGGTCCTGCGACGAGGGAAGGATCAGGGAGTTCCTGTGATGAATAATCTACGACACGCCAGACGAGCGCACCAGTGCTCCAATCCCGTGTAGACTGCAGCGCCGACGAACCAGACGGTGAGGACGATGAGGAAGGATACGAGCGCCTGCGAACGCAAAGCCGGTCAGCCTAGAGAGCTCTAACGAAGACTCACATCTTGCAGCGAGCCTCCCAAGATCCCGCAGAAGCGAATTGCGAAGACCTCGGCGCTCACCTCGGCGCGAAACTCTCGCCTCTTCTCCGCCCGCAACGCCTTGATGATCACCTCGTAGTGTTGAGCGTCTGAATCTTCGGAAGTACTCCTAGGCCCTTCTTCTTTCCTACGCGAACGGGTGTAGAAGGACAGGTGTCGCAGCGGGCGAAGGGAGGTTCGGCGATGGAGGCGGGTGAGAATTGCTCGTTCGCGAGCTTGGTAGCTAAGATCGTGGAGAGGGAAGGTCAGCGTCTACCCCTCTGGATACTTTCAACCTCGAACGTACAGATCCTGAAGTCCTTCGAGTACTGTCGAACGAGTGAAGGCGACGACGACGGCAAAGCTGATGATGCCGACACACGCGAAGGGGATAACGAAAGCCCGAGCTCCCGTGGTGGAAACGGTGATGTCTCCGAAACCTGTGGTCGTGACGGTCTGAACCGTGAAGTAGATGGCGTCGAGGAAGCTGCGAGGGCGAGAAGCGTCGCGGTCAGCTCGGCTTTGGCCGCCGAGGAGGAGGCAAAAGGGAGGAGGACCTACTCGACGTCGAGGAGGTATCTACAGTTTTGATAAAGAGTGAGAGATCAGCTTGAGCACCCTGCAAGATTAGAGAGGCAGGGGAGGAGGATAAGGGGAGGGAAGCCGACCGCCGACTCACTTGAATGCGACGCTTCCAAGCCAAGTGAGGGAATGAAAGACATCAAGCGCAAGGAAAAGGCTCGTCTGCTTTCCCGTCAACCCTGTCCCGCCTCTCTTATACCATCCCGTGACGGCACCATCGAGAATCAGCAGCAGGCAGGCAACGAGAGCGAAAGCGCTGCTCGCTGCAGTGAGCCAGTAGGCCGTTGAGAGGGTGAAATCGGTTCCCTCTCCATCTGTCTGCTCGAGGCCGAAGATGAGGAGGGCAATTAAGTTGAGGGTGATCTGGATGGCTAGAAGAAGCATCGCCGAGATGGTCGCGACTCGCTGTGACGAGGCGACGAGGATGAGTTTGTTGCTTCTCGGCTCGAGACTAGGAAAACACACCGTATGGGTACCGATGAAGCGGAAGATGAGGGCGACGTTGGCGAGAACAGCCAAAGCGAGCGCGAAGGAGCCCGAGATGATGAGGAGGGCTGGGTCCGGTCGATCCTTTACGACTTGGCCGGCATCGTCGTAGACCACCATCCTGCAGGAATTCGAACTAGCGTCAGCTCTATCCTCCCGGAGCACCGTCTGTCCCCTGACAGCGCTGGCAAGTCCTCCCACATCTCTCCAACTCCCGTGCTCGTTCTTCGGCGCCCTCGCTTCCGTCTTCGCCTTCCCTCGTCGCCAGGAAGACCATCTAAGAGCCTACTCACCAGTGCTCAGTGAGACCAGGAAGAGCGAAGAGGATGCTGAAGGGAGCAACGAGCGCGGCAGCGAGGGAGGCGACTCGGTGAGTTCGTCGACGCCAGTTCGACTCGAGATGAGGCGGAGGGGCAGCGGCCGAAGGTTCGTCGTCGTCTATCACTTGTTCCGGTGCTTCAGGAGAGTCCGCCATGTCGAGAAGCAGACGAGCAAAACGAGGGAAGAGATTAAGAGGCGCTGCAGCGTCTCGAGCTCGCCGCTTCTCCTTCGGCGTCGAGCTCGATCCTTTCGTGCAGCTTCTCGGCGCACCTAATAGCTACACTCGAAGTCACTCTGCTCACTCCGTCTCCAATCAACGTCCTTGTCGGCCCTGCTCTCGTCGCCGAGCGGCGGCGTCGCTACCGCAGAAGTACCCACACCGCGTGCCAAACTGCAGCAGGTCAGCTGAGCCCTATGAGAGCTCGAGAGCATTCGTTACTCACCTGCGAAGGGGTAGAAGAGGCAAAAGAGGAGCACGTTGAGCCACACCTCCCCTACGCCGAGAGGGTTCAGCTCAAGCTCGCTATCTCCCGGTCCAGCTGGCGACTCACAAGTACAGCCCGTTCTCGAGAGCACCACAAAGAACGGGACGAAGAGGATGAAGACTATCAACCAGCAGATCTCGACCTCATCGTACTCGTCGAATCGTCTTTGGCGACGGCGATGGAAGCCGGCTGGGCGGTCGTAGTACTCTACAGGCTGCCCCGGGACCAAGGGAGGGTGTCCTTCGGAGGTTGGAGTAGCAGGATATGGCGGGGTGTCGACCGAGTAAGGTGGTGGGTCTTTGCGAGGCATCGAGGCGAGAGGGAAGAGAGAAAGCGAGAGCGCCGAGGTCGATCCAGGGTTGTCGCCGGCCGCCCCTCACCATCTCATCACCATGTATGAAAACCTCCAGAGATTTCTCTCTACGATCCTGTTCTCCTGAATCATCAGCTCCTACTCACAGCTCAGCCGTTTGCCTTCCCCGCTCGCCGACCTCTCGGCGCGGGAGACTGGAGAACCTGAAGACGTCCTCGCTGCCAGGCAAAAGCGCGCAGCACAGAAGAGCAGAGGTAGCTCGTCGAACAGCAGAGCAAGCGACTCTGCCCATCGACGATGCTCGGCTGCTCAGTTGCGTCGAGCTTTGTCAAGCCATCGGGCTAGTGCGAAGGCTGGGAGGCGCCGCGCGCCGAGAGCGGACTCCGCCTCTGCTGCTGAGGAAGGCGAGCGATGTACGAAGCTGTATACGAGCAGCAGACGTCTGCTTCGAAATCGTGAAGGCCCTCCACGCGGTTTTAATATCGGTTAGAGCCACCGAGGGAGTCGCGACCCCTTCGCGCTGAGGTGCCTCCTTCGAAGGGCGCTTTCCTGCAGTTGTGTAGGTCTGTACCGCTCCCAGCAGCCCTCGAAAGGACAGTCGAATCTCTTCGAGTCGACCATCGCCAGACGAAGGAGAGAAGCCAGCCAAGGCGAACCTTTGGGCCCTCGACCCCTTGCGCCGCGAGCGACCTCTCGCTCCCTTGTCCTCCGCCTCTTTCTCTCGCATTAACCTCGTCACTTCGCCTCGTCGCGCTCGCTAAGCAAGGACAGGAAGAAGGCGTTGCTACAGGGCTGTAGCAGATCAAGGAGAGGCGCAGGCTCGTCCCCCCTCCTTCACCGCTCTCTTCCGCCCGGACGACGACGACTCTCTCTCCTCCTTCCGCTTCGTCACCTCTTCGTTCGGCACTGGTGGAGCATCTTACACCGGGCAACCTCAAGCTACAGCAGCTTCCCTCCATCACATCACACCTAGAGGGTGCAGACTGGGGCAGCGCGTCGCTCAGAGCCAAACACGCAGCGCAGCTCGCTTGAGCGAGTTTCGAGGGAACCTTTGACTTGAGGTGAGTTTGCGCGTACTGGGAGGAATGGATTGAGCTACAGAAGGAGCCACTGTCAGACAGCTTTGGTGCTGCCGGACTCGCTGGGATTCGCCTTTGTCCGTGCTCACCCTGTGCGTTTTACCCACAGGCAGCTCGTCTTGCCTTCGCCTTCCGCCTCGCGAGTCTCTCCCCTACCATGTCATTCGACACCAATTACAGCCCCGCGTATCGGCCAACGCTCTCCCTCCAGCGACCGCCTTCGCCTTCCCTCTCTCCCTTCGCGCTCCAGGCACCCCCACCCTCCTGCTCGCAGCGCGCGAGCCCTCCTTGCCTCAATCTCGCCACCGTAACCACCACTCCAACACACCCCGAGGCGCCTCAAGTCGCCCTCTTCGTCCAGCCCGCCTCGCCCGCCCTTTCGTCGCCCGGGTCCTTCGCAAGCGCTCCCGAGCCATCACCTCCGCCAGAAACCTCGACGTCCTTCCTCCCTCCTGCTCCTTCAGGCTTGGGAGGAGGTCTAGCCGCCCGTCGTCAGCTCAACAAAAAACGCCTGTCGCTCGTCGTCCCCAACGCTCCAGCCGCCTCATCCCTCCTCTCGCCGACGACTCCTTCCTTCCTCCAGCCCAATGGCTCCTCCTCCGACGCCGATGAGACTCGCTCGCTCCCGCCTTCCCCCATCTCGCTACAAGCATTCATCGGCGCAGAAGGGACCGAGGAGGAGGACCGCACCATCGGTCGGTTGATGATGAAGCAGCAGGCCGACGAGATGCGCGAGCAGATGAAGGGCGGCCGAGGGATGAAGCGGAGGACGTCTATCCCTCGGTTGAACCTCGCTGCACCGCCAGGGAAGCTCGGTGGAGCAGGCAAGCCCGCGCCGCTGAATCTGGGCTCGACAAACGGCGGCTCGGCCGTGCAGCTGCTGAGGAGGGACAACGCCGAGCGGGCTGGCGCAGAGTCGAGCCCGTCAAACGGTGCAGCGGTGGAGGAGGAGGTTGCAGAGGAGTTCCCTTACGCTTTGGGGCCGAGGGAAATTCTCCCAGGCATCTTCCTCGGGAGCGAGCAGAACGCTCGCGATCCGGCAGTGCTGAAGGAGTGGGGCATCGGCTACGTTTTGAACGTTGCCAAGGAGGTCGAGTGCCCTTGGGTCGACGAGGTGATCGCTGAGGAGGACGAACAGGAAGAAGAGGAGATGGCAACGGCCGACCCCGCGCGCTCGACGCAGGACTCGCCCTCAGTCTCCATCGCTCCCTCCACCATCTCACCCCCACCATCACGAGCTCGACCCAAGCACCGACGCACCAAGACGCAAGCTGCCGTAGCTGCCCCCGAGGTCGTCAACGCTCCTCCCCTCTTCGTTCGCCCGACGGCTTCGACTCCCAACCTTCAATCCATCTTCAACGCCGCGAGCGCTTCCCCTCCTCCTCCCGCCGTTCCACCACTCCCTCAAGACCTCGATGCTCTCGACGCTGTCGCCATGGCTCGCAGCTTGAGCTCAAGTCCGCCTCAGCCGAGGAGAAGCCCGCCGCGATCGAGAAAGTCCCTGCAGATTGGAGTCAAGGCTACGGCGCCTACTACTGCTGCCGATGGAGCGATTCGCTTCCCTGCCAACGCTCGGTCAGGTCGACCACCGCTTGAGTACCTCTGGCTCAAGGTGAGTCGTATCGCTCGACGTCTCTCTTCTTCGGCGCTGACTTTCTTCGCCATCGCAGTGGGGACACGACGAGTCGGATCTCGTGGAGGCGCTCAAGTTTCAATCGGCGTTCGACTTCCTCGACAAGGCTCGCGCGAGTAGCAACGGCACCGGTCGAGTGCTCGTTCACTGCCAGTGCGGCGTCTCGCGTAGCGCTACCGTCGTGATCGCCTACTGCATGCGCGAGGCAGCGAAAGCGCTGGAGGAAGGTCGTGAGGTGCCCGAGTTGGCCTCATGTACCGGCATGCATGATACTTGTGAGCGCGCTCGCCTTTCGCCTCCGTTCGAGCTAAAGCTGACTCGCCTCGCTTTTATCAGACTCGTTCGTCAAGGAGAAGAGCGAATGGGTAGGACCCAACCTCGGCCTCGTCTTCCAACTCGTCGCCTACGAGCGTACCCTACGAGGAGGACCCGACGCCCTCAACGAGGAGGAGCCGCCCTACCCGGACTACCCTTCGGAGCAGGACTTGGAGCCAGTCGACTACTCGCACCCCGGCTACTCGCATGTTACCGCTAGTAGTCCTCGGACTCCCATATCGAGCGAGGGATCCTCGGCCTCGGATTCGCACCTCTCCACGCCCGAGGTCGACCCGCCGATGACCATGTCGCCGGCCTTCACCTCGAGCGGCAAGACGGCAGCTTCACCGCTATCGATCCTCGTCGGACAGCCTACACTTCCTAGTCGAGTAGTCATCCACGACGACGATGATGAGGAGATCCTGAGCCCGTGAGCTCGCTTCCCCCTTCTCCTGCCTCGCCGTCGCCTCGCTGACTCGCCGTTCTCTCACAGGATGGCACAAGATCTCCAAATCCATGACCATGGCGACAACTTCGACAAGGCTCCTCCGACCGCTCAAGCCGGCGTCTTTATCCTTCCCATGCCGCCCGCTCGCAAATCTCGCCCTCACGATCTTAGCATCACTCCCTCGTTCGAGGAGGTCTCCTCTCCTACCACGGCCATCCGCCCTTCGTTCCCCTCCTCCCAACTCGATCCTACTGCTCCTCCCGCACCCGTCGCTACTCGTTCAAGCCGAGCATCCTCCGTCGGAGCTGGCGCCAACCCCTTCGCTCGACTCGGTCTGCATCTCACCCCACCGCGATTGACCACCGACTCGCCCACCACCATTCCTCAACAGGCCCTCTCGCACGGTCGACCTCCCCTGCGTTCGACCACCTCATCCTCAGCAGCCGAAGGACCCGCCTCGCTCCCATCTCCCGTCGTCGCCGAGGAGGGCGGTCGAGCGTCCCCTCGAGCCGTGTTTGGCAAGCAGCAGACTCCGAGCGAGAGGAGGGCGAGTCACAGGAGGGTGTTTAGCGATACCATGTCGTTGCCCGCCTTTTTGAAGGGCAGGTCCGGCTCGGCCGCTTCGGCGTTGAGCTCGGCGTCCAAGGAGTGAAGGGGGTTGGAAGGAAATGGAGAGGAGGAGGAGGGGTTCCTTATGATCATGCGCATTTTCCGTTTCGTCTCGTCTTAGTACCATGGACTCTCGTTTGGAGCAGCTCTCGTCTTATTCCCCTCTCTCCTCGCCTTCGTAGCACTTGTATTACGTCTGCCTCCCTTTCGCTGGTCGAATGAGCTTGGTTAGATCGTCGGGTTTTGCACATGCTAGTATCATCACGATTTACCCTTTCGAGTCGATTCGGCGCAAGAGCGAGCAAGAGAGAGGGTCCCTGCGAGCGGTGGCGGCGAAACGGCGACGACTAAGTCTCTCGAGAGTCGACGGTCTCCCTCTCGCGCTTCACTCGCTCCGAGCCACTTCTCTTTCTTTCCACTTCTGTATCCAACATGTCAGCCCCTGCTGCTGCTCCCGCTGAGGCGCCCGCCCGTCCCGTTCAGGTGAGGCTCCCGCTCCCCTCGCCCGTCCCATCTCGAGTGCGTGTTCTCACCAGCGCTGATCCCCTTCTCCTCCCTCTCAGGTCAAGCTCGTCCTGCTCGTAAGTCTCAACACCATCAAGATAAGAGTACAGTACTCATACCACTCGCTACACAGGGAGAATCGGCCGTAGGCAAGTCGTCAGTCGTGCTGCGATTCTGTCAGAACGACTTCCAGGCCAACAAGGAGCCCACCATCGGTTCGTTTGAGTTGCTCACAATGCGCTACAGCAAGCTGACCTTCTCACGCACCCACAGGCGCCGCTTTCCTCACCCAACGTTGCCGTCTCGGTCAGTATTCATCTCTGAGACTCTTGCGAGTCCGGTTCAAGGGCGGGGGGAAGCGAGTGAGGGCTCGGTGTTGCAGGCGACTGACGAGGGCTTTGGTTGAACACTACAGAGGACAAGGTCATCAAGTTTGAGATTTGGGATACCGCTGGACAGGAGCGCTTCCGCTCCCTCTCGCCCATGTACTATCGCAATGCCCAGGCTGCCGTCGTTGTGTATGACGTTACCAAGTCGGTGAGTGGGAACGGAGCGACGGAGTAGCGTGTTCTCGCAGGGAAGAGCTGACGCCGACTCTTCGACGTACAGGCTTCACTCGAACAGGCCAAGACTTGGGTCAAGGAGCTGCAGAGGCAGGCCAACCCCAAGTGAGTCGCTACTCTACTCCTCCTCGGATGATCTGCCGACGTTTTACCACCCCAACAGCATCGTCATCGCTCTCGCCGGTAACAAGGTGGACCTCGTTCGCCCTTCCTCCGACTCGGACGAGCCTTCGACCCCCACCTCGGCGACCTCGGACGACGACGAGGCGGACGATGCGACCGCTACGCCTGAGGATGATGCTGCTGAGGGAGGAGATGAGGAGGGTGCCGTTGCTGCTAGTGAGAGTAGGAGGCAGGTCTCGAGGGAGGAGGCTGAGGAGTACGCCAAGGAGTGCGGACTGCTCTTCTTCGAGACGAGTGCTAAGACCGGAGAGGGAGTCGTTGAGGTCTTTACCGAGATTGGTGAGCTCTCAAACCTCTTCTCTGTCGACCCAACAGCTCGCTGACTCTTTGCTACAGCCAAGAAGATCCCCTTGGACCATATCCTCGCCTCGACTCGTGGACCCGGAGGAGCTGCTGGTCGCGGTGCAGGACGTGGAGGACCTGCTGCCGGTGGAGCAAGTGTCAACTTGAACGAGGAGGAGAGCGCCAAGAAGGATGCTTGCGCTTGCTAGACGGTGGATCGAGGCGGGGAGGAAGGGGGAGGCTCGGCGAAGGGGAGGGGGAGAGAGGGGTAGTCGTTTTCTCATTTCACCTGTAGTTCTTTCTGCCTTTCTTGTTCTCGTTTTCGGATTGCTGCCTCGCTCTGCACTATTACTCTTTTTCGTACACCACTACAATCCGCTCGAGAGTTGGGCAGGTGAGAGCCTTCGAGCGAGCGGCGCGTCGACGACTTGGAGTCGCCCACTTTCTTGCTCCCGCCCGGTTCCTCGTCTCGCTCTTCTATCGACCTACAAGCAGGGATGGCTTACGCCTACACACACCACGGTGAGCTACATCTCTCCTCCCTACACAAGGCGAGCTGTGCACAGCGTCACAAGAGCGAACCCAGCGCGTCGTCTCTCTCGCCCACCCAGCGGCTGTCGTTCAAGCTCGTCCTTTGTCTTCCTACCTTCACCGTGTAGCACGATATGGCTGCTGCTGCACCACCGCTCAAGAGATCGAAATCGCTGACCTTTGGCACCCTCTTGCGCCGACTCGGATCCTCCCCATCGCCAGACCCCTTCTCCGACTCGTCCAACGGCTCACGCGAGATGCAGGCCGCTTTGAGGGACGTTGTCGTGAGTTCTCGCTCCCTTCACTCCTCTAAATTTCAATCCCTTTTTTCCTGTAGTCCTTTCGCCTTGCGCTCCGACTGCCACGCGCACTCTCTCGCAATCGCGCTAACCTAAGTTCCCCGCTTCGCTTCGCCTCAACAGACCATCGACTCCCAGCGCAAGGGAGTCTCTCGTTCCAGCACCAACAACTCGGGATTGGACGCTTACGGCCAAGACGACATTCTCGCCGCTTACGGCGACGACGACGACCGTGAGGCTTCGTCGAGGAGCCCTGCTAAGACGCGCACCGCCCAGCCGGGTCCTCCTCCAGTTTCTTCCAGCACTTCCAACTCTCGCCCTTCGAATGCCAGTCGGTCCAAGAGCTATGGAGACACCAGCACCAAGAGCAGGAGCAAGAACGGGTCGTCGAGCGCTGCTGCCGCCGCCAAGGCCAAGCAAGACCTCGACGTGATTGATCGTCTCGACATTAGTGGACTCTACGGAGGAGGAGGTGAGCTTTCTTCTCGTATCAAGCCGACGCTGAGAAGGCACAGCGCTGACTCGCAATTCCCCTTCGCAGGCTTCACTCGCCACGATGGACCCTACGCCGCCGCTACCGCCTCTCGCAACAAGGGACCTCGCGCTCCCATGGCCGCTTTCGACCCATCGGCTCTCGCTCCCCCTGGTGCTCTCCCCCCCTCCACCGCACGCCCGAGCAACCCTCCCCGAGGATCAAGCAAGGGAGTTTCGGCGAGGGCTCAGGCTGCCATGGCCGCTATGGACGATCATGAGCAGGAAGCTGGGAACGACCCACTCGGCCATCCTGGATTGGGAAGGAGGTTGAGCGATAGCTCCATCAACATGGGATTCCCGACCAAGGGAAGTGGGAAGGGAGCTCAGCTGATTGAGATGTACGGAGTGAGGTGAGTCGAGGCGCCGAGGAGGAGGAGCTTCTCGGAGTACGAGCTGACTTTCATATGCTCAACAGGGATGCCGAAGCTTGGGAGGATTATGGAAGGAGGCAGTACGGCGGAGGAAACGGCAGCGGAGCTTCTTCGCGGGAGAGCGTAGTCCCTCCCGGCGTGAGCAAGGAGGATCGTATCGAGCGCGCTCAATCCATTTGGGATATCGAGGTGAGCTCGTCGCCTTCTCTAGCGACCTGTTGCGATACTGACTCGCTCTCGCTCCTCAAACAGGCCACCCTCAAGGCCGGCAAGCCCGTCGGTCAAGCTCCCCCTCCTCCCGTCCCCGTCATGCCTTCCGGTCTCCACGACGGCACAACCTACGAAACCTCTCCCTCCAACAAGCCCAAGCGATCGAAATCTCTCGCCGCTCGTCTTCGAGGAGGCAGGAGCGGCAAGAAGTCCGAGCGTGAAAGGGAATCGTCCGTCGAGCGCGAGATGCCTCCACCTCTCAACACGCGCGATACGAACGGTCAGTACGATGATGAGGCGGAGGAGAGGGAGGGCAAGGACTTGCCTTCGCCTTTGAGGGAGCGTGGAGCCGTGAGGTTTGAGAATGAGCCGAGGTATCAGAAGGGGAGGTTCGAGGGAGGAGAGGGGATTAGCGGTACGAGGAGCTTGGGTCAGGAGGGTCAGGTCGATAGCCCGGCGCTCAACAGGAGGCCGAGTGTCATGCAGAGGCTGTTTGCTGGCAAGAAGAAGGTGAGTCGGCGGTCGCTCGGCGCCGAGGAACGAACGGTGCTGACCTTGATCTCTCGCTTCCCAGTCGCAGAACTAGAGGTTGCTCAAGGACACGACTGTGCATAGTGCAGAGCAGGAGTAATGCTGTAGAGCGGGGCGGCTGGGTCGCTTGCAGAAGACGAGGGGATTCAACGGAGCGCTGGACAGTTTCGAGGGATTCAAGCTTTGTAGTTTTGTGTTTTCGACTAGGACAGGATTTATTGAGGCGTGTCAATGGTAGCGTAAAGACTTATTCGTTACTCGTCGTCGTTCGGCGCTGGCTCCCTTTGTTCGGCTCGGCGAAGAGAAGAAGCAAGCAGCAAGTAGGGATGGGCAAAGATAATCTCAGTAGTGGAGACAAGACATTTCGCTGGACAAGACCTGCTCTATCGAGCTGAGAATTGCTGCTCAAATGGTACTTAGAGCTTGACCTGTTCCTTGGCCGAGCCAGAAGGTGCGAAGGTGGCTTCACGTCGCCGACCGCGCTGCTTGCTCTCCCACTCTCTCGGCTTCGCTTCAGTACCAACACCTCGCAAGGAGCACCAAGGCCGTACGTAGCTCGAGGCGAGCGGACGACCTTTCTCTGCAGCACGGTGCCCTACAGACGAGGCCCCCGCGCTGTGTGTTCCCCCCCTCGTCGTTCTTGCGCTCTCCCTCCTCGCCTAACGACCTTCAGCGGCGATGGCGAGTAATCGGGACTCGCTCTCTTCCACCACTTCGTCCTCCTACTCGTCTCGCTCTTCGCAGCCCGGTCGTCTCACCCCTTCCCTCTCGATTCGAGTGCCGGACGCTACTCCCTTTCTCCCTTCAACTTTGGCTCGCCCGCCGTCGAGCCTGTCGCAACAGACGCATTGGACAGATGTGTCTACTAGTAGTGCAGAAGAGCTTACTCGGAGGCGCAGGACACGGGAGGAGAGCAGCGGGAGCAGTCAGGCGAGGGGAGACGACTGGGAGGAGGTAGACGAGGACGACGAGGAAGGTGCAGAGGAGCAGAGTACGACCGAGGTGCATGTACCTCATTCAGCTATCTCGTTGGACGAGACGATCCGGCAGGCTGCCACACCTCGGCGACCATCGCCAGCAGCTCCCCCACCATCGCATCCTCATCCTCAGCCCAGTCCGCCGACCACTCCTCTCACCTTACCACCAGTATCCTTTTCGCATCAATCGCATTCGCCTACGCCTTCCTACGCTCCCATCCTCGACGATTCGCCCGACCACCAAGAGGACTTTATCAACGAGCACCGGAGCTCGTTCCCCTCGTCCGAGGAAGGGGAGACCACCGGACTCGGCATCGGCTTGGGCATCTCGGCTAGGCAGAGGGATGATCTCCGAGCTCGAGCTGCTGCTCATGCGGGCAGATCGCTCGAGCTGGCGGGCGTGGATGATGATGGAGTCGGCGAACAGTGGAAGGAGGATGCATTGGCCGAGCGACAGCAGCAGGGAGTGGTAGGATTGGGAGTAGGCAGCAGCGCAGAGGGAGAGAATCTACCCTTTCCTTCCCTCGCCACTTACGACCTTCCCCCGCCCATCGAGGAGGACGATTCGGCGATCAGGACCTCTCACGACCTCCCCCCATTACCTCCTCGCGACTTTGCCGCTCGCTCCCCGACTTCACCATCCTCGGGACGCTCCTTCCGACCTTCTACCATCTCAGCGCAAACCTCCGCCAACTCCTCCAACCTCAGCCTACCAGCCGCAGCGACGGTCGAGTCGGTCGATCTCGCCCATCGTCCGCCGGGGACGTTCGTGAGCGTCGCCAGCGGTCCCATGGGCCGCTTAGCAGCGGATAGCACTGTGACGAGGAATCCCGTGAGATTGCTGAGCCATTGAAGTCCTACAAGCCGGAGCTGATCGTTTGTCTCCCTTTCGCAGCCAACCCGAAGGCCTCGCTCTTTCCTTTCCAACCTCCTCAATCGCTCTCCTCGCTCCTCCAGCACCTCACCTCTTCTCAGCTCTCCTGCTGCCTCACCCGCTACATCTCCTCTCCTCGGTCCCCCTCGCTCGCCCTCCGCACCAACAGGATGGCAGCACCCCGCCGTCGCGGCTGCTCAGCGTTCGACCTCGGGAACACACCATCGTTCGTCGAGCCTGCCGAGCCCCACGGCTAGCATGCAGGAGGCGAGCGAGTCGAGGAGCTCGCTCAGCGTTGCTGGAGAGCGTGGCGACGCCGATTCCTCCCCTCGGCGCACGCCGCGATCCATCGCGGCCGCTACCTTCTCAGGTCTCGCTCGATCGGCTTCCCTCCGCCTCTCCACCAGTCCCACCATGACAGCTCCTTCCTCGCCTTCCCAACCTTCGACCTCACGCCTCTCCGCCTCCCCTCGACAGACGTCGGCCAGGCCCATCCCCGACTCTCCAGCTGCTACCATCGGATTCGCTACGCCTCCTCAGCCGGCTCATGATGCTCCTCCTCCACCACCGGTGCAGACGCTGGGATCGGTCGGGCTGGCTGTCGTCCCCCTCACGACGCCCATGTCGCTCTCGAGGAACGCTCAGCCTCTCTGCGGCGCTCTGCTGGACGACAAGTACCTTCTCATCGGTATGTTCTGATGTTTGACCTGCTCAAAAGCATCTCACTGACTCTTCGTGCACTCGCAGGAACGACTGGCGGCCTCGACTTCCTTCCCCTGCCCCTTCCCGGCAGCCTTCCCATGCGGACTCACGGCAAGAAGAGGAAGGAGACGCGCAAGCCGATCCCGCTCATCAAGCGAACGAGGTTTAAGGAGATAGCTGTGCTTAGCGAGAGGAGTAACATCCTCCTCGCCATCGCTGGACGGAACGACCATATTCGAGGTGAGTCGCTTGCTCGGCGTTGGATGAATGAAGCTGATGTCTCTTTGCCATGCAGTCTACGCTCTCGATGGCATTCGCGCGATGATTCAGAAGAAGATGCAAGAGCTCGACGCGAGGGATGGATACCCCTTCATCCAGGACGGCGCCGCCCTCCGAAAGACTCCCGCCAACGATCCCAAGGGAAAGGCTCGAGCCGATCCTTCGCCCAACCCTTTCACCTCTCGCGCTCCTTACGCTTCAGGGCCCTCTCCTTCCGACGGCGGTCCTTCGACCTCCTACCAGTCCCCCGCCGCTTCCCCTCCTCCCGACTACATCGTCAGCGCCCCTTCACCTCGTCGCCGTCCCTCTTCCTTCCACCAGTCGAGCTCGCTTGTCCCTCCCGCCTCTCCGATTCGACCTCACTCCGTCCGAGCCAACTCTTCCACCGGTTCCTTCGTCACCGCCGTCCCTACCAACCCGCGAGGCTCCCTCTCGGGGCAAGGATCGGTCGGCGCGCCGCTCGGTAGTCCTCGAAGTGTCAGAGGACAAAAGAGCAGGGAGTTTGTGGCATCGAGGAGAGGAAGCACGACCGCCGTGGTAGCGAGGAGGAAGTCGAGGGCGGATATCGTAGGCTCGACGCCGCCAACGCCGGGGAGTAGGAGATCGAGCGTTGTCTCGGAGAGGGCAGGGTCGTCGACTCGCCCGCCTCTTCCTAACGAGACTTTAGTCGGAGGAGCTCAAGTCGAGGACAGCGATCACCTCGGCGTCGGAGGACCGTCTTCCTCTCGGCTGGGAGTGAGGCGATCCTCGGCTACCCCGGTCGGCGAGTCAGGATGGGCTACCGACCCCTCCGTTTCGCCCGTCGTCCCTCCTCGCCGGATGGAACCTCGCTCGGCGCCACTCGGTCGCTCTTCTACTGCCGACCTCGCCGACTTCATTCGCAACAGCGGTCCCGACGTCGCTACGGTCAAGGAGGAAGACGAGGAGGCCGAGTGGAGGGCAAAGGCGCAGGCGAGGAGGTCGGTCTCAAACCCGAACGTCCTTAGCGATATCGCCGGAGGAAGAGGAGCGCCCGAGGTGCAGAGGTCGAGGTCGAACACGGGAGGAGGACTTTCGAAACCGACCACGATGCCGCAGATGGCAGGGCTCGGACTCGGCGGGGTGCAGTACGCCGAGCCGTTCTGCTCGCCCGTCGCTGGATCGCCCAAGCCCATCGCTCGCGAGGCCGCTTCGCCCCGCCTTCGTCAAGGCGCGGGTTCGCCACTTCTCGAGCTCGCCGACCTCATTCGCAACTCGGGACCCGAACTCGCCCCCAGCACCCCCACCGCCAACAGCAGCCCTTCTCTCGACTCGAATCGCAGCATGAAGAAGCCCGAAGCGCGTGCAGCGGCCAGTCCTCGACTCCAGAAGAACCAGTCGTCCCCTTCGATGGAGCTCGCCGCGCTGCTGAGGGAGACAGGCCCTTCGTCCACTTCAACTTCCTCTTCGTCTTCGCCCATGCTTCCCAACGGCGGCTTCTCGACTCTCCCATCTTCCGATCCACTTCCCTCCACCGCACCCACCAGCCTCCTTCGCCGTTCGCCCGCTCTCAACTCGGTCGAAACCCTTCGCGACGACGCCGACCCTCCTCGGAGCACCTCTCGCGCCTCCAACCTCTTCCCCGCTCGACCTAACTCCGCCGCTTCTGGCTCCTTCAGACGCGAGCGGGATGGCTCCATCATCCCCAAGTCATCTTCGGAGAACTCGCTCAGCGCGCCCGCCGCCCCCGGCGTCCAACGACGAACGAGCCAACGCCTCGTGGCGAGGAAGCCTACTACCGCCGCCTCTCCCGACGCCGCGTCTACCGACGAGGATGAAGATGACCCCGATGCGCCGCCGAGGAGGAGACAGCACACCATGACCCTTGACGAGATGATTCGGGACGGACCTCCGCCTGGCTTCGTTGCACCGTCGACATCGACTTCGCAATACGCTGAGTTGGTCGCTAGCGGCTCTTCGACCTCGATCCACAGCGCCGCCAGCGGAGGAGGATCCCCGAGCAACAGGAGCAGCAAGCGATGGACCATGAGCGGGATGAGCTCCAAGCTACTCAATCGACCATCGCCGGCAGGAGAAGCGGGCATCAGCTCCGCCAGCGTGCAGCAAAAGCAGGAGAGGAGGTCGATGGATACGAGGCCGAGCTCTTGGGACATGGTCGACAGGCCGCCACGGAGGAGGGAGGAGTCGGCGCCGCCAGAGTCAACTTCGGCGCAGAGGACAGCGCACCCTCCTCAACAGTCGTTGCCGCGGTCGGCTTCCACCCCCCTTCCTCCACACGACTTCAAGAGGTCGACGTCGCAACTCCAGTCCAACGCCGAGCAGCCTCAGCTCCCCGCTTCGAGTCAACTTCCTCCCGACGCTCACCCCGCGAACGTGAGTTCTTACACCCCGCCAGAGACTCTTGCAGCTTGTTGACTTTCCTTGCCTTCCTCTCACAGTCCAACAGCCCTCTCGAGTACGTCAAGCTCGCTCGGACGAAGGGAGCAAGGCTCCTCCGTGCCGTCGAGACCAAGAAGCGCACCTACCTCGCCGTCCTCTGCGGCGATGAGGGAGAGAGGATTGAGTTGTTCACTGTGCGCTCTCTTTCCTCCCTCCGATCCCTAGTGTAGCCCCGCTGACCTCGTTTCACGTTCGCAGGGCTCTCGAAGCATTTCGCTCTCGCTCAATCGCACCTTCGTCTTGCCCGAGAACCCGCGCACCATCGAGTTCCAGCTTCAAGGAGACGATCTGGTCGACATCTGTGAGCTTCCAGCCTTGCTTCTCGCCCGAGCTCAACTGACCGCTCCTTTGACAGACCTCGTCTACCCCGAGTCCATCTTCGCCCTCGAGCCAGCTACGGTTCGCGTACGTGAGGTCGGTGTTGGACGTGGAGAGCGTCGTGCTCGGAGGGAGAGGGAGCGGCGCATGCGCGATATCGCCTCGACTTCGGTTACCCCTCCCGCCGACGCTTCGCCTCTCCCCGACACGACCGGCAACTCGACGCTTCATCCTGCCGATCCCGCTCGCAACGACCCTTCCGCCTCGAGACCAGCCACTCCCAACGACGATACGGTTGATGTCGCGGCCATGGCGATGGGCTTGACTGGCGATTCGCCTTCTCGCTCTCCTTCGCCCGGCGCAGGCTCTAGGGCTCAGCCCGACTCGGAGGCGTCGGATGGCGGCGCTCAACCTCCTCCAGTTCCTCCTCGCACACCGACCTCGCATCGCCCTCCTCCACCAACCACCACCCCATCCTCGTCCTCAGCCAACCCTCCCTCAACCGACAACCCTCCCCCAGTCCCCCCTCGCAGCAAGCATACCCTCCCCTACAGCACATTCCAGCAACTCCCTTTCGTTCCTCCTGTACCCTCAAGCGTTCTCTCCTCCGCATGGATCATCCCACCACTGTACACCGACGTCGTCGGCTCTGGTTCGCCCGAGCAGTCGCCTCCTTCCCTCAGCCCCGAACTCAACGTCGACCTCGACGCCACGGAGAACCCTTCGATCACCGTTACTGGCGAGCATGGAGGAGCGGCTGGGAGGGAGGACCTCAGCTACAACCCTCTCGCTGGCGGCAGCGATCTCCCTCTCCTTTCGCCCATCTCGCTGCTCGGAGGAGCGGCTCACCGAGCCAACGGTCCTCCTGGTCTCTTCTTCGTCTCCAAGGGCAAGAACCTCTCCGGTATCGTCACCGCCGAGGGCAAGTCGAGTGAGTTGCGCCTTCGTTTGAGCTTTCTTTCCTCTCGCAGGAGCTGACCTTTCTCCCTTCGTCTCACAGTCATCAAACGCCCTCTCGTCTGGTCGCTCGACAAAGCTCCAGAAGGCGACTCGTCCGACGTCTCTCAAAAGATCGAGATGCTCATCGTCGGCGGTACCAAGACGGTCGTTGTCGGCATTGGATCCTCGGACGTCAAGGCGATCGCTGTCGGCGGCGAGTCGGGCCAACCTCCCTTCGGCGCTGCGATCCCCGTCACGGCTGTACCTACCAAGGTCAACAACATCCTCGCCGTTAGGGAGGTGCAGTGGCTGGGTACCCATGCAGGGTCGTCGCAGTTGTTCTTCGCCGAGCGGGTGGGGCAGCAGGTGACGGTGCATTGTCTTTTCGCAAAGGTGTAGGATGTCGGATTTGCATAGTCAAGTAGTAGGAAGCAGTAGATACCCCTTACACGCCTCACAATCCCCTCGTTCACCTCGCAATCATGTTCACATCCTTTTTGGCGCGACCTGCGAAGCTCGGCGAAAGGCTCCGCTTCGCAGGGGATGAGCAGCGGGCTGTCAGGTGAGCCCGAGGGCGGAGGGCTCAGCCCTTTGTTGTAGGTCACGATGAGATCTCACCTTCCCACAAAAGAGCGAGAGGAAAGGGAGATGGTGAATGCTTGCGATGCGAAAGGAGTCGACTTCGCTCGTCCCTCTCGTTCGAAGTTGGCGCATCGACCTCCTTCGCGCTCGCATCATCATCAGCTTGGGAGGTAGAAGAGGAAGCTGGATGAAGAGGACGACTCTTGGTCTCTTCAGCCACACTCGTCTCGCAAGAGCCTACAGCACTTCAGCCCTTCGCCTCTCAGCCTCAGCCTCAGCTTCAGCCCTTCGCTCAGCCCTCCCACCTCTCGAGAAGCACATCAGTCATGAAGTCCTCCGCCACCACTGCCACCACCACCACTGGCAAATCATCTACCATCCTCTCCCTCTTCAAAAAGAGCAAGAAGGCCGCCTCCCCCTCCCCTTCAGCCTTCGCCGGCTCGGAGCCCCCCTCTCCAACGCACTCCTCGTCGGCCTCATCCTCCTCCTCAACCCTCGACATCCAGCTCGAGTTTGATCTCACCTCCGCACCATTCTCCACCTATATCCCCGCCGCCGCTCCTCCTGCTTACAGCGCGGCGCCCGCTCCCAGTGCCAGCTTCGGCGCAGAGGAGGAGGACCTTGAGGTCGTCGAAAGAGATGAGAAGGGGAAGGAGGTCCGCTTCGACGAGAAGGAGTTAAAGAGGCAGAGGAAGGCTATGAAGCTGCTGGAGGATGATAGGAGGATGAGTGAGGCGTTGAAGGGGTTGGGGTTCTGAGAGTGAGAGGATGCTCGGCGCTGGCGTGGAGAGTGAAGGGAGGGCGGCGGGGGGTGTAGCATAGTCATTGTCGTTTCGTTTGTTTAAAGGGTGTAAAGAGATATACAGGGTACTCAGTTAGACTTGCGCGGGGAGAGCGGGCGAGGCGTGGGAGAAGCGAATGAAAGAAACAGCCTCGGCGGTGACTTCGCCGAACCGCCCTGCTTCTCGACGGCGACCAAGTCGCGCTCGGCGGCGATCACTCAGCCGTAGCATAGGACTGTAATCGCCCGTTACATCACCTCACCTCTGCTTCTCCTGCTCAAAGGTGAAGAGCCCGCCGAACGAACTTGGAGACCAGCTCGGCGACGGTATTGCGGGGGCTGAGGCAGCCTGTGAGCCGAGTATGCAGCCTATCCACCTCGTATCCGACTGTCCAAGCTTTTTCGCCTCCCCAGCCTGCTATCCAGAACCGCTCAATTTGTTTCCTGACTTCGCGACCGTTAACGGGATTAACGCCCGTTCGAGGGGATTAACGCCCGTTACGAGTCGAAATACAGCTCAAGTGAGAAGCTGCGAGGTGCAAGAATCGAGAAGCTGTTGCTAGTATGAGGTTACCGAGCTTCGGAGAGCTTGCGATGGACTGAGAATAGAGGACGAGTCGAGAGCGCCGGATCGGCGAAGGGAGAGCAGGACGGGAGAAGGAGGGGCGACAAAGCTTGGTGTAGCTCGACAGAAGTTGCATTCGAATTAGTGTGTGGTGTGTAAGCATCTGCAACAGCTTAAGAGGCAGAGGAGGTTGCCAGGCGAGCCCAAGGGAGGAGACGACGAGACACCGACGAGAGGTCGACGAGAGGGCGACGAGAAAGTCACGCAGGTCAGGAAACACATGGAAGGGCGCTCAGAACGAGACTGCAGTTGTTGTAGCTCTACCTGGCGGTCGAGGGAGTGTTCAGGAGCAGGCGTTGAGCAGTACAAGCCCCCTCGAGCCTTCTTCGGCGAAGGAGCAGCTTCGGCGCCGAGAGTCGACTTGGAAGCGGGAGAGGGAGCATCTCCATTGTCATGCAGAGCGCTGGGCGACTGCTTTTGACTCGTTACAGCTCCTTGAATCAAGACTGGCTCGAACATTCCCTTTGTCCTCCCTCTCCTCGTTTCAGCCCCCCTTCGCAGTTGGCCGTGCACCGACCTTGGAGTCGCTCAGCTCTGCATCTTGTCGGAGCGGGGACATGATGAGGATGTCGAGTTGATGGGTGGGATTTAACTACAAGAGCGGCCCGACTCTCTCTTCCTTCTACCTCACTCCACCGCTCTCCAAGCACTCAAGCTCATCGCCGATTTTCCCCTTTCCTACCTAACCTCCCAAACCAATGGATTCCACCACTCCCTTCGCCTCGCCTCTGGGCCCTCTCCACTTTGCTCCTCCTTCCACCATGAGCTCCTACTCCCTCAGCTCCCTCTTCCGCACTCCCAAAGCCTCCACCTCTCGCCTCCGCTCTCCTCCTTCGGCGCCGAAACGAAGCAAGGACAAGCGCTCGTCCAAGGGCAAGGCTACCCTCGAGATCTCCTCGCCCATCAAGAGTACCTCATTCACCACCTACGAGGACTACTGCCGTGGATCCACCACCGAGCCTTCTTCCCCACCCCCTCCTCCTCCTTACCGCCTCCGAGCCGAGTCGGCGATGGGAACCGAGGAGGATCTCGAGTACGCCGAGGATGCAGAGGAGGAAGACGAGCAGCTGAGTGAGAAGCTCTCTATCGAGGAGATGCAGCAGAGATTGGAGCAGTGGGAGCAGGAGAGGATCGAGAAGAAGCGAGCGTCGGCGATGAAGCAAGACCGAAGGATGGGCGATGAGCTGAGGGCGTCGGGTCTTTAGTAGAGCTCGCTGTATAGATAGCAACAGACAGCACCTTCTCTCGTCGACTGGAGAGCAGTTGAGGCCTCTCTCTGCCTGCGGAGGCTTGCGAAGCGAAGGAGCTGCGAAGAAGGAGGACGTTGACAGTTGAGCAGCAGACAGGCGGTTGGATGGCTGTTCATCTATAGCAAGGTGCTAGTAGCTGTTTGATGAGCTACAGATGAGGAAAGGGAGATGGCCTGCGAAAGGCTGGTTGCCCGATTGAGCGGAGGTTGATTGAGAAATCTACACTTGAGAGCCCCCTCTCAGCCCTCTCGAAGCTCTTGCTCTCACCACCTCCAACGCTTCGGCTTGTTGGCTTTCGCCTGAGCCTCTACTCGACTACAGCTTCAACCACCGACCTCTTCCTCCTCCCACGCGACCTTCCTCCCTCTCCACATTCCGCTACACGGTCGCGCTCTACGCGAGTCAGCGAAGGCAGTCATTAAACTCGCAGGTCCTTGCGCCCCGCCCTCTCCTTCTTCTCAGCAGCTCTACTACCAAGCAAGAAGCAACTGCTGTACCAAAGGACTCGGACCAGCAGCAATAGAGGTAAGCTAGCTTGTTTGGAGGTACAACTCGAGACTTGGCTCGACGCAATCCGAGCCGTTGGCTGATGCACCCGTCTCCCATCCTCTTTCGGCCTGCAGCTCTTCACCGATTCAATCCAACACTCGTTTCAACCTACATCAGACTAGTCCGACCCTCCTACGACTCGACGTCAACCTCTTCTTCCGCCTTCCCCCTTTTCCTCCCCTCTTCTCCGAGAGCGCCGTTCGCTCGCTTCGCGCGATGAAGCCATCACACGACGCAACGCTTCTCGCCCATCGCCAGCTCGCCGACCTGCAGCAGCACCGTCAAGAAGCGGGTCTAGCAGCACTTTCACCTCCAAGAAGTCCTGCACGTAACCTCCTCGACAAGCGCAACGACTCGTCGCCCGTTCGCGAACCTCCTCCTTCCCCTCCCCTCCTCAAATACCGCCGCGTTCACTCCCAGCAGGCGTCGGCCGGCGCTACCAAGCGCTCACATGGTGCCAGTCGACTTGCACCACGCTCCCACTTCCTCGACGAGGAGGAGATTGACGCCTTCGACTGCCTCTACCTCGGCGCGTCGCCAGAGGATGCGGCCGAGTACCAGGCGCGTTGCGTCGACAACTCGGGCGTTTCGCTACAGCAGCGAGTGAAGCGAGACAAGGGCAAGCGGAAAGCAGTGGATCAAGACACGGTACACGACCTCGAACGACGCGCCGAACCTCGGACTCGACCTCTCGTCTTCGCCGTCGCGTCGGCAACCACCACCTCGCGCACTTTCCTCCACACCCCTCGCGTCCTTCCCAACGCCGCCGTCTCCACCACCTCCCTCAGCCCAGCGCAATCCTCAGCATCACGTTCACGCGCCCTCGCTTCCTCCAGCTCGTCTCGCTCCTCCGCCGCCGCCGCTTCGTCGAGGGCTTCAGTCTCCTCGTCGTCGGCAGCATCAGCAAGCAGGTCAGCAGCGTCGCGGATAGCAAGTCGAGCGTCCATCCTCAACGCAGCAACGCCAGGACTCTTGTCCTCGGTCCAAGGAGCCTTCAGCGACGCCGCGTCGGCCATTTCGAGTAGGGAGGCTAGCATCGCCAGCGCTACCTCAACAAGGTCAACACCGAGCTCAACCGTAGCTTCAACATCCGCGAGTAGCTCCGTCACAAGCGCGTCAACTCCGGTTTCGACTTCGGCGCTGCCTTCGGCTTCGGCGACGTCTTCCTCCAGCGGGTGAGTGGGCTTTTGCAGGGGTTTGAGGGCGGCGGGAGGCTGTTACTTATGTACTGGGACGACCTCCTTCGACTCCCTCCCTTTCGCCGTCCGCTTCTCTCTTCGCTCGAGCTGAGCGCTGACCTTCCCTTCTCTCCGCCTCCTACAGCAACAACCACCGGATACGCGACATCGTCGTTCCTTCCGTCGTTATCCCCGTCGTTCTCCTTCTCCTCGCCCTCTTTTGCTTCTTCTGCCAACGCCGTCGTCGCGAACCCAAGAGTGGCCGAACTCCCTCCTCCTTCGGCGCCATCAGCAACCCGATGCAATCGCCGTTCGGCTCACCTTACGCTACGTATGGCGCAGCAGGAGCAGGAGCAGGAGCGACAGGCCTGATGGCGGGTGGAGCACGCGGGAACCCCTCGGCGGAGAGCTTCGCGACGACGCCGTCAGCCATTGGAGTCGCCTTTAGCGAGCCTCGTACGAAGTGGGGAAGGCGGTCATTGAACGACGTCGTTGCGGCGGGAGCGGTAGGAGCAGGATCGGCAGCAGCAGCGGGCAAGGGTCGCGGCCAAGTCATCTCGGCCTCGTCGAGCTTCGGCGGAGGACGTCAGCCTTCCATCACCAACATGTCGGAGATCTCGGACGCCGCGAGCGGCACTCGCGCATACTCGCCCAACGCCTATCGACCTGGAATGCCTCGCCCTCTCGTCGCCCCTCCCGGACAGCACTACGACCCCTTCCAAGCGCCGCCGTCCATCGTCCCCGTCGCCGCTCGCGGCTCCTCCACCGCCTGGGCAGCAGCTTCCAGCGGCTCCAACAGCGCCTACGGTAGCGACGGTGATGCCGAATCCCTCCTCGGTTCCGATGAACGCAACGCCGCCCTGCCCCCTCCCATCGCCTCGACCTCGGCTTCCCCCTACTCCTCCTCCCCTCAAGCTCAACAAGCTCAACACTCTCGTGTCGATACCCAAACGAGCGGCGAGGACGTCTTCTACACGGACAATGCCTCGAGCGCCGACGACGAGGAGGAGATCACTGCTCGTCAGCAGCCCGTCGTTTTCGGCAGCTCGGGCAGCTCAGGAAGTGAGGGAGTTGTTGGGGCAGCGGCGAACGCTAGTCCTGGTGGAGATGGAACGCCGAGGCAGAGGGCTCCTTCCACTTCGCCTTCGCAGGCTTCAACCCCGAGCAGTAGGAATGGAACGCCGAGGTTGGGAGCTGGTCACGGAAGCATGGGAGGCGTGAGGAAGGGCGATGGCAGCTGGTGGTGAGGAGGGAGCGATGTAGTCTATACCACCCGATTTGTGCAGATAGTTAATTTATCGTTTATCCCTCGTATCGAGGATACCCCCCATCAGCGGCTCAGAAAGCGAAAAGCACGTGCGAACGAGCGCCGAGAAGGCTTTGAGAGCGGTTGGAACGGCCTCGGGAGATGAGAAGAGGTACTCTCGCCGTACTCTTGGACGAGATAGACCCATCGTCCATTATTAGTGTCCCTACAGCGCCTCAGTAGCCCTCGCCCCTGCCGCTCATGAGTGATCCTTCCGCCATGCCTCAACCCAGGCTACAATCCTCGCTACATTCTCCTCCACCTCTTCGGGACTCTCACTCTTGAGCTCCACCACAATCTCCTCGGCGTAGGATTCCCTCGCATCCATCAGAACCACCTCCATGATCTCGGCGGTATTGTTCTCCTGGATTTTGGCGAGAGGGTAGGCCCTGTGGAAGAGCAAGTTAGCTGGGGAGCATACTAGAGAGGAGAAGAATAAGCTCACCTCTTCTCTAACCGACTCCAAAGCAGCGCATGGTCACAGCGAAGGACCACGACCAGATCAATCCATCGCTCGGGGAAGATATCGCAAGTGTGCCAATCAAGGATCTTGCCGCCTGGTACCTGCACCAACTCGAGCTCATCCAGGAGCTACAGACAGCCGAGCTCATCAGCTTCCATCCCTCGCAAGCTCAGCCAGCGAAGCTCAGGCAAAAACGCACCTTGTCCTCATCAACGTCCCAGCTCTGCCATTCCTCGTTGAAGCCCGAGTGACAACCCCGGTTCTTGACAAACTCATCGCCGACGTTGATGTGCTCCCACTTGACCTCGTCGTCCTCCGACTGGGTCGCTTGCAGCGCCTCGAAGAGCTGGTTGGCGTGAGTCGTCTTGCCCGTTCCGGGGGTTCTGTAGCAGAGCTCCGGGTAAGTTTTGGGGTGAAGAAATAGGCCTCAAGGAGCTCACCCGGTGATGAGGACGTTCGGCAGCCGGCGAGGTGGATGTTCAGTCATGATGAGGCGGAGGGACAGAAGCGAGAGGCCTTCGCAGCGATCTCAAGCTTCAAGCGGTCCTGGAAGGGGTTGCGACGAAGGGAGAGCCCGGCGGCCGCGATCCTAGGCCTCCAGCGTCCGAGAGCCCACTCTCTACACCCACACAGAAGCTCGTTCTCGTCTCGATTCGCCTCGCCTCGCCGGCAGCTCAAGCGACTGCATCGCGCCCAAAGGCCCTCTCGAGCCTCCTTTCTCGGCAATTCTGCAGGTGAGAGCAAAGCTCAAGGGAAAGCGACATGTCGTACACCAGCATGCCTCTCAACAGGGAGACGGCTACTCGATTTCGGCGCAGAGGTGAGTGCTTCTTCGCAGGGCTCTCGTCTCGGTCGAAAGAGCTCTCGAAAGGCTGTGAGTCTACAAGCTGTCGTGTTTATGTCCATGCGATGCAACCTAGGAGAACAAGTGTCCACTCCGTCTCAATCCAAAGCGATTCTCCTTCTCGGCGCTACTGCTCCTGCCTCTCCTCCTCCCTCAAATACCCAGCACATCCAGCGGCGTCTCCATCCCGTGAGCGCTGCCCATGTACCTCCCGTCTCCGATCGAGTCGACCACCAACGAGTACGGCCTCAGCCTCACGTTGGCCAACCCCTGCACCAGCCGCCAATGCACCTCCCTCACATCCTCCGAAGAGTCCATCAATCCCTCGTGGGTCCTCAGCATCGACGGGAGGCGCAGCCTTGCGCGATTGGCTACTCGACCGAGAAGACGAGCGTCGTCGAGGAAGGCAGCGAGCGACGCGACCTTGGCATCGTAGGCGGCGCCGGCTTGGGGAGAGTCGGGGTGGCGACAGATGGCGACGGCGGAAGGGGCGTAGAGCAGGTAGGAGAGGTGCGAAATGAACATGGGGGTGATGGCTTTGCGAGACGAGTGGCTGGAGAGGTCGTGAGCAGGAGCGTTCGAGTGCGAGAGGAGGCGGATGGCGTCGAGGAGGAAGGAAGGCTGCGGAGGGAAGAAGCGAGAGTCAGCACAAGCTACGAGGCAGAGAAAGACATTGAGAGAGCTCACGTCGAAAGTGAGAGGATCGAAAGGAAGCTGGGGAATGTCGGTACGGGAAACGCGAGCGCCAGTCTCGGCGTTCCAAGTCGGCGCTTGTCCTGGCTCAGCGGGAGCGGGAGGGAAGACGTAGGCGTTGCCGTTTTCAGCGACGATCGACTCGGCGATGGTGCCCAGCTGCTGATCCGCCGCGCCGTTCGAGTACTTGCGAAGCTGCTCCCGCTGGTCGTTCTGGCGGTAGAAGAGCGGCGTCTGCTTGACGAAGCGAGTGCCGATGAAGTGAGAGGCGACGGAGGAGTAGGTGGAATTGCCGGTGATGTATCCTGCCATGGCGAGCAGAGTCGCATCGGTGGCGGCCTTCTGAGCGTCGACGGCGACGATCTTGCTCGCATCGCCGTGCATCGCGTTGATCGAGTCGAAGGCGGGACGGATGAGCTTCTCGAAGAGGTCGACCTTCTCGAGAGCGTCGCGGCGGCCGATGCGGTACTTTTGGCGGAGGCGTTCTACGGCGTTGTGCTCGAAGTTCCAGAGGCGCTCGGCGGAGAAGCCACAATGAGTGCTCGGCTCGCTGTCGCTGAGGCAGCCCTCGGTTCCCCTGGCGATACGGTCGTCGAGGCGCTCGAGGAAGGCGATGATACCCTTGATGCGGTTGACGTTGCGGAGGGTGATCGCCTGGGTGCTGTGCTGCTCCTGGCTCTTGTGACCCGAGAAGAGACGGTAGACCCAGCCGGCTTTGGCGAAGGCGAGCGGTCCACGAGCAGGGTTGGCCTCGACCCACGGCTGGAAGTCGCTGTGTTCGTGCGAGTGGTGAATGACCGAGTTTGAATGAGTCCCTGGAGCGCCGGGAATCGAGCCCCAGGTGTCGGCGGTGATGTGATGACGGTCGGCGAACTCCCAAGGAAGGGTGCGGCGATCGAGAGCACGCGAGTAGGGAATGGCGCCGAGCCGCCAAAGCATTTCGAGTTTGCTCCTTCGACCGTAGCGCATCGCCTCTTGGAACGACTCGGTCGAATCGTAGCGGAAGCCAATTTGAGGCTCCTCGGGCGTGTCGGGAGCGGCCGCAGGTCGGTGATTGGCCTCAGCGTCGTCGATGGCGGATCCTCCTTCGTGAGCGGCGTCCTTGGGGACGAGAGCGATGCTGTTGTTGCGCCGAACGTCGTCGTTGTTGAGGAGGCGAGCCATGGGGATGATGAGGTAGCGAGAGGCGGAAGGCCCCTCGCCGGTGATGGAGAGGGTCCTGACGATAGAGTACATGGCGGCGGGAGTGAAGAACGAGTTGCCGTCGAGGGGAAGGATCCAGCGAGCGTTGGGAAGCGAGCGACCGTGGTGAAGGGCAAAGTTGCGACCACCGTTCTAGTGGAGGGGAGCGGGATGAGTATAGCGCAAAGATCACGGAAGAAAGTAGCGAGACTCACGTTGTTCATGGCGTAGAGGTTTTTCTCGTGGTAGGTGAAGTCGAGCGCTCGAAGTCGGGCCAGAGTTCGGCGTTCCTCGTGTCGCTTCCTCGCATTCTGGCTTTCCTCCGCGGTAACGACTTGCCCATCCACGACGTCTCCGGGGGCGGGGGGCGCCCAAGGCTGCTCCAGTCCCTCGCCCGCATAAGGACCGCTGCCGATGCCCCATCCCGGTGTCGCGTCGACTCCACCGTCCCAGCGGAACTCGCGACGTTGATACTCGTTCCAGTCGAAGGGAATGATGAGGATACGGCTGTTGGGAACCGAGTAGAGGTGCAGTAGACCGATGATGGCGCTGACCATCTCGGGTTCGGCGATGCGGTTGAGGACAAAGTACTTGTCAACGCGAAGGCCGCCCAGCGCCGAGTGAGCCGTCTTGGATCCTGATCCCGATCCGTAGGCGTGAGCGTGGTGGACATGGTGAGGGCCGAGAGGAGGGAGGATGGAGAAGTCGCTCTCGTACTGCAGGAGGAAGCGAAGGTTGCGCAGGGTCTGACCCGGGGAGTGACGAGGAGGAAGATCGTTGCCGAGGATACGGTAAAGGACGAGGGTGTCGCGTTCGGGTGCGTCCGAGTGTACAGGAGGAGGTGGGAGGGCTTGGTGCTCGGTGTAGGCGACGTGAGGCGCGATCGAGAAGATGCTCTTGCGTTGGATGGGCTTGTCGTGCTGCTTGACGGAGCGCGCACGGGCGTCTCCACTCGGGTACTGTCGAGTCGTTGTGGCGTAGTCCTCGGCGACGACGAAGCGACGAAGCCATCGCCATGGAGCGCCGATGAGGCTCGCCGAAACCGCCTTTGGGCGCTCGACGACGTCCGGGTGGATGAAGCTGGCTCCTCCTCCTCCTCGAGGGCGTCGTAGACGAGAACCAACCGTCGTCGTCGGCCTGCTGGCCGCCGTCGCCGCGTGCCTCACCCTCATCCTCCTCTCCTCCGAACCGCTCGATCTCAAAGCCACGAGGCAGACGAGTCCTACGACGACGACAGCCGCGAGGAAAAGCTGCCGCTTTTTGCTCAGACCCGACTTGGACCTTCCCTTGACGACGTCCCCTGGTCGCTCGGCCCAGCTGAACATCCGGTTGTGGTAGCTGGCCGCCTTCTTTTTGGCCTCGCGCTCCTGCATTTCTCGCTCTTTCTCCTTCTCCTTCTCCCTCGCCTGCGAAGCAACGCTTGAGCGTCGACCGATCCACTCTCCGCCTGCGAGATTGGGGCTGAGCGAGGGAGTGGACAACGTCGGCGATGGAGGCACTCGACCGCTTGGCGAAGGCGAACGAACGATGGACGTTGGGAGGTCGGTGTTGAGCGAGGTGGTGGAAGCTCGTCGTACGAGTCCTGATGTTGCGGTGGCTAATCGTCCGAAGGGGTCGGTGAGGGTGGAGAGCCGAGGAGAGGAAGGAGCGCGCTCCATCACGGAAGAGACGGAGCCGAGGGTGGGGCTATTGCTGGAGAGGAAGCTGGGAAACGAAGAGAGGGTGGGAGAGCTGACGGGGCTGGTGGACAGGTAGGGCGCCGAGGGGAAGGCGGGTGAGTTGATGGGCGTCGTTGAAGAGGGATCGGTCGGGTAGGAGCGACGACCGCCGAGTCGTGGCGAAGGGAGCGAGCCGCTCATGTCGAGGTTGATCGCGAGACCTTGTGGCTCATCTTGAGCTGGCGCAGTGGTGAGAATGAACGATGGTCGTCTCTTCACGCGCGTCGAGTCGCCTGCGAAGAGACGAGATGAGACCGAGTACTCCCTAGAGAGTTCAGATGCGACTTACTAGACGAATTCCCCCCATCGTTATAACCTTCTTCTCCTTCTGAGCTCGAGCTTTGGCGAGAGTCTGCCCTTCCATCGTCCACCACAACCGTCACGCCGTGTAGCCCCATGCTGAACCCGCTGCCCGCCTTTGCGCTGCCAGGGACAGAAGCTGGAGGCGTAGGATAGTCTGCTTCTGCTCCGCCGAGGTAGCGAGCCGCCGTAGAAGGGAATGCAATGGGTCGAGTAGGGGGAGAGGGAGGCAAGGTCGTGAAGTGATTCTCGCTCCCGGCCGAAGCTTCCAGCCAAGGCGACGGTCGCGAGTACGTAGGGCTGATGGAGATTGTAGGGGATGCTGGCGATGCTGCTGCTGCTCCTTCGGTGATGATGCTGGCTCGCGTAGGCCGACTTGCGAGAGTTGATGGCCGACGGGCGATGGGAGCGCTCTCCCCTCCTTCTAGGTCTACGCTCGGCTTGATCGCGTGCGCCATGCCCTTTTATAATACTGTAAAAGGTATACAAGCCTGAGTTGAGCTCGTCTTGAGGCTACGAGAAGAGCGACGTACCTCTAGCGCCTCCAGAGACGCGTCGACCGCGGTGGCGATTCCCGAGCTGACGGTGAGTGTACAGTCACAGCTGCCCGTGGGAAGGGAGCCTTTTGAAGGTGTACGACGGTACGAGAAACGACGAGAGGCGGACACGAAGCTGAAACGAGGGAAAGTGGAGGAGAGTGAGAGGCGCCTGCGCGACCAACTGCGTCAAAGATTCGGCCATTCTGTATCAAGGTACAGAAGCTTGAGGTGAAAGAGTGTAAAATTCTGCTACGCTCGGAAATCAATGCTACTTTGCAGTCGCCCTTGATAGCTCAATTACGACCTCCTACCCTTTCGCCGAGCTCCTCCTCTCTCGAGTAGTCTCCCTTCATCTTCATCCTCTGCGTCAGATCCCAACTCG
This sequence comes from Leucosporidium yakuticum, assembly GCA_019775505.1. Taxonomy (NCBI): domain Eukaryota; kingdom Fungi; phylum Basidiomycota; class Microbotryomycetes; order Leucosporidiales; family Leucosporidiaceae; genus Leucosporidium; species Leucosporidium yakuticum. The sequence goes on from JACWFO010000023.1 coordinate 236,783, forward strand.
GAATCGGAATCGGAAGATATCAACCTCTTCCTTCTCTTGGACAGACTCCTGGCTGTCCGTGTTCCTTTGGTGCTGGTCGAGTTGCTGCTTCGGCGACCGCTCCGCCTGCTTCTCCGCCGCCTAGCATCTGATGCACGATCCAGCTCCTCCTCGCTCTCCTTCCCCTCCTCAAACAGAAAACCTGCTTCCAGTTGTGGTCCGTACTGAGTCCCTCCTGCGAACGAAAGCCGAGGTGTCAGTTCTGAGTTGGGCCGAGCGGGCCTCGACGAGACGACTCACGAGCGTAACGGTACACAGGGAATCCAGCAGCGATGTGGTAGATAAGGACCAGAGCGGCAGCAACGATGATCGCCCATTCACGGTTCCACCGCTCGGTGCAGGCCGCTTCGTCGGTCGATTTGAGGTTCTCAAGACTGCAGAGGAGCAACGAAGTTAGCAGTGGAGGCCTCCGCAGTGCAGCGAACACGTACCAAAAAGAGACAAAAGAGCTCTCTTCCTGTAGAATGACGAAGAGAACGATACCTGAGAAGCCGTACAGGGTCGCGAAGAGCTTGACGTCGGGGAGTGAGGGTCAGCTCTTCTTCTCCAGTCGGGCTCGGTGATCGACTCACGAGTGCCAGCAAAGCGCAGATGCGCAAGAAGCGCCCATGTAGTGGAGGCAAATCCGGTGGCTGCTCTCCTTCGCAGAAAAGGACCAAAGCTGCCACCCTGCGAAGCGCCGAGGTTAGCGCCGAATTTCAAACTTCCCTCTTTCGTTCTCACCAACTGGGAATGCAGGCGACGCCACCGAGGATGAGGTTGACGAGTAGGACGCCCGTTGAAGCCGAAGCATAGTCTGAGAAGCGAGGCGGTCCGGTCACGTAGAGACAGACGAGCAAGTCCGCTGCCGAGAGAGTTCGAGATGAGTTCGGCTCGGTCAACGCTTTCTCCTCCGCACTCACATCCAAGACACAGGATCCCCGCCACAGCAAGCTCCATTACCACATTCCCTTTCCTCAGCGGATCCAGTGGATTCTGAGGATGGACCGTCGCATCGGGGTCGCCTTGCTTGAACTCCTCCGTCTCACTCTCACTCGACGCTGGTGGTGGATAGCTGATCATCGCAGATGACTTGCGAAGGGAGTTACTGCTGGTCGAACGGGCCATGTCGATGCGAAGGTCGGCGAAATCGAAGTCGAAAGACAGAAGGAAACAAACCGACGAAATCGGCGACTTCTCTTGCTCCTCGGAGTTTGGGGGAACGAAGAGGAGAGCATTGCAGCGCGGGGTACTCAGCGCGAGATCCGTAAAACGATGTAGGTACAACAAAACTGTGTTAGAGAACAGGTCAGCTCGGTCGGCGAGAGGGTGGAAGGAGATGGCAGCGGTGGCTTCCAGCGACGAACGGCCGTCGAGGGAAACGGAACGCCGAACTCACCGAAAAAGCGAAAGCAGAGAAACGAAGCCATCCCGACGATCATCTCAATCAACCTCAAGCACAATCTTCTCCTTCTTGGCGCCCTTCTCGCCCTTGATCTTCTTCTCCGCCTTGATCTTGGGCTTGACGTCCTTTCCGTCGTCCGAGTCCGAGTCGATGGTGATGACGGTGGTCGCCTTGCGCTTCTTGGCACTCGAGGTGGGTCCAGCGTTGCCAGTCGAGGGACCAGCAGCGGGAGCAGCGGCGGCGACGGGGGCAGGCTCGGCGATTTCGGAGGCTGCGAGAGGACGGCGGCGGGTGAGCGAACGAGCCTAAGGCGAAGGAGCCAAAGCTGAGTCCTACCGGGGACAATGTTCAACAGCTCGAGAAGAGTCCTGGAGCGGTAGGCGATCTCGAAAGTCACGTAGGGGTTTGCGTTGGTCTCGTACCAGGTCGCCTCCGTGCGAGTCTGCGCCGGCGTGACTACAGGAGCGCCGAGGCCCGTCTGGTGGGAAAGCTGCGCCTTCTTCGAGCGCTCGTGGAGCACAGCGGAACTGGGCGGCGGAGCGTACGTCGCCTGCTGGTGGGAGGGTCCGAGCACTTGGATGCGGCAAAGCTTGACGACGATGGTGCCCATGCTCTTGACGATTCCCTCGTCCGTGGTAGCAGAGGTATCATCGTCGGTAAGCGCCAGCTTGTTGAACTTGAAGGGGCGGATGGCGGTCTGCAGCGAAGAAGAAGTCAGGAGTGATATCTCGGCGCTGGCCGCCAGGCAACTCGCCTGAGACTCGCGGCGTCCGACGAAAGTGCAGGTTTTGTGACCCTTGACGGGGTCCAAAGCAAAGCACTCGATGCTGCAAGTGAAGAAGTTAGCGAACTGGGGACTACAGCTCTCGAGAACGATCTCGGCGTCTCGAACTCACAAGGTTCCGTCCAAGTAGAGTGATGCAGCCAGTCCCGTCGTCTGATATATCCTCAAGTCGTCAACGTGCACCTTGAAGAGCGAGCTCTCGGCGCTGGCGATGTAAGACTGGTGCGTCTGGGGCTTGGGCAGAGCGTTGGCGGGAGGGTCGTAGACGGGAGCAGGGTCGTAGACGCCAGGAGTCGTAGGACTCTCGATGAGGACGGAGACCGCGAAGTTTCCGTCAGGCGTAGTGCTGTAGTGAAGCGGGAGATGGGGTCAGCTGAGCGCGAGGGTCAAGGCGCGCGAGCGCTCAACTAACAGCTTGGTCTTGGTGGTGTTGGCGAGCACTGCATGAAGTACAAGGTATCAGCGATGGTGCTCGCTCCTTGTCGTGCCCGTTGACTCTCTCTGCGAGCTGCGAGCTGCTTGCAAAGCTCGAGCAGGAGAACGCGGCTAGATGAGCTGCAACTCACTTTGGGCAGAGGCTGGGTGCGGGGAGTAGCAAGTAAGGTTGTGCACTGTGCTGTAGCTGGTTCCCTGTTGGCGAGTCGAGAGCAGCCGAGAACGAGGTGAGATCGAGAGAGCAAGAGCAGAAGGCGCGGTCGAGCTTCAAGGAGGGGCGTCTCAACGTGAGTATTGAGATGCAGGCCTCTTCAGAACCCTTCGTCCAGCTCTCAAAGATCACACAAATCTCCTTGCATGCATCAGACCACTCGAGATCGCACTTCACACCCTTCGCAGCCCCGCCCAGCTCCCGTTCGGCGACTCTGCTGGGAGGGGAGGAGGAAGCTATCTTCCTCGGATCAGAGGTTGCTATAAGGTGGTTAGAGCTGGAAACTGCCTTACTGAGGTCTAAGAGACCCGCGCTGTGGCTTCTTGAGCGCCTCCCGCCTCGCGAACGGGCTCGGCGGAGACTTGAGCGCCCGCCTCGAGCGAGAGACAGCAGCGACGGAGAGCTGCTGTCTTGCGATGCAGTTTATAACGCAACTTCAGTTAAACAAGAGAAGGAATCGAAACCTTGCGCTGCAGAAGCGCTCTCAAGAGCGTCGCCAGTCTCTTCGCCGAAGGCAGCCCTCCTCGCAATTGACGGGATGCTGCTCAATAAAACGGGCTTGGAGCATTCATTTCCGACTCACTTCTTCCCTACAGACAGCAGCTCCTTCAGCTTCGCCCTCAACACGTGCTTCTGCACCTTCCCCGTCGACGTCTTCTCCAAGGCGTCGACCACCTCTACCCACTCGGGCGTAGCAAAGCCAGGGAGCTTCCCGCGGCTGAACCCTTTCAGCTCCTTCTCAAATGCTGCATGTCGACCATGCCACGAGGCGGAGTTCTTGAGTACAACGTAAGCGTGCGGTCGCTCGCCCCATTTCTCGTGAGGCCGGGCGATGCAAGCACACTCGAGGACGTCGGGGTGCGAGGAAAGAGCGGACTCGATGGCGAGCGAGCTGATGTTCTCGCCTCCACTGATGATGATGTCCTTGCTGCGGTCTAGCGGAAGCAACATCAGCGGGGAGGTCGAGCGCTCTCGGCGCAGAGAAGGAAGCTCACCTTGAATCGCGAAGGTTCCATCAGGACGCCGCACGGCGAGGTCGCCCGAGTGAAAGTATCCTCCGGCAAATGCTTTTGCCGTGGCTTGAGGGTTGTTGTAGTAGCTCTGTGGAGGCGTCGAGGAAGTCAGCGCTTGATCGAGGATTCTTCTGCAAGATCACCCACCTTCATGACCAAATTTCCTCGCATCACAATCTCTCCAATCTCCGTCCCATCATTTTTGACCTCCTCCAGCCCACCTTCAACGACCTTATGCTCCTCGCCCTCGGGAATGAGCCTGGTGATTCGGACGTCGTCGGCGAGGCGAAAGGCGTGGCCTTGACGAGCCTTGTCTTCGTAGTAGGTCGGTGAGGAAGAGTCGAGGAAGAAGGTCTTGGTCATGGGGCCGAACTGGAAGCGAGTCGGAAAGAGGGGGTCGAAAGATGAGGGGTAGGGTCAGCTCGGCGCCGAGACAAGCTTAATACAGAAGAGGCAAGGCTCACCGTCTCGGTCATGCCGTAGATATGGTCGATAGTGATACCTAGAGCCTCGATCTGCTTGATGAGCGTAGCGGTGGGAGCAGCGCCAGCCACAGTGGTTCGAACAGCTTGGGTAGGCTTGCGAGCCATTGAATGAGTTGCGATGGCGAGTTGACTGCACGGGGAGAAGCGAGTCAGCTATTGCGAGAAAGACGGAAAGCTCTTGAGAGCTCACACAGTCGGTGCACCGCAGTAGTGGGTTACACCTCGCTCGAGCAAGCCCTTCCAAACCTCAGAATAGTCGACGCTTCGAAGGCAGACCTGTGTCGACATGGCCAAGGTGTTGGCGTAGGGGTAGCACCATCCAAGGCAGTGGAACTAGTGAAGCGGAGAAGAGATCAGGTCTCAATCCCGAGTACGAAGAGAGGAAGAGCGCGAACCTTCGGTAGGATCCAGAGGTAGACGGAGTCGAACGTGAGCCCGCTCTCCATGGCGTTGGCAACGGCAGCAAGGTAGGTTCCTCGGTAAGAAGTCTCGACGCCTGCAGAGACGCGAGCAAGTCAGCTTGGTCGAGAGGGGTGGGCTCAGCGAAGCTCGGCGCACCTTTCGGCTTCGAAGTGGTCCCGCTCGTGTACGAGATGGCGAAGGTAGCGAGCTCATCCTTCTGGAACTCGAGTCCGCTCCATCCCAAACTTCCATGCTCCCTATCATATGCCGCTCCCTGCGCCAATAGCTTCTCGTACGGATCGTCATCTCGCCCCGAATCGAAGCAGACGACCACCGGGACGACTGTTCCCTGCACTAGCTCCTCAAACTGAGCATCGACGAGGATCAGAGTCGGAGTAGAGTCCTGGATGAGATAGGCAACGTCGGCGGGCTGCAGTCGAGTGTTGACGGCAACGAGGATTCCTTGCACGGCTGGAACGGCTTGAAGGGAGTCGGAAACGAAGGGAACGTTGGGACCGATCACCATGACTCGGTCTCCTGCTTTGACTCCATTGGCCTTGAGGGCGTAGGCGAGCTGAGCGACTCGAATTGCCCTACAGCGTGCGGAGAACGAGGAAGGTGGGGGCGTCAGCAATCAGCCTCGCTGTTCTGGAGAGGCGCAGAACTCACCATTGGCTGTAGGTCCAGCTCAGATACTTCTCGGGATGCACCAGTGCTACATGATCTGGCCTGACTTGAGCCGCGCGAAGGAGAAAGGCAAGCGGATTGAGGGGAGTGAAGGAGGGATGCAGGCCAGGAGGGAGGGAGGGTCGAAAGCGAGTAGCGAGGGGCTGTTCTGGTGCAGCAAGGTGACCTTTCACTTGCGACAAGCGTGCTTTGGGTGTCGACGGCGCCATGGTTCGAAGACGAGGAAAGTGAAAGGGCGTCGCAGCGGGCGCGGTTGCTCTCAACCGGAGCAAAGGGGGTTTCGCCCGCGCGCTGATTCCTTACAGCTGGATTTTAGCAGCTCGACGATTTATTCGACCTTTTCATCTCTATACTTGCATTTCTGCCCATCTCGGCGAACGCTCAGCCCCTCCCAGCCCATCCTCGCCGATGTACCCCTTTTGATGAGATCAACCCGACTCGGGGCTCCTCTCGATCTGCACCGTGATTCATTTTCCAACTACGCACAAGTGCCATCTCGCTTCGCGCTCTTGTCTCTTGAGACCTTACGTCGCGCCCAAGTTGCCAACGTCACCTCGCTCGGGGAGCTCTCAAGGATCGCGCCTTGCGCCTGAGATGAAGCGTTTCCCTCCCACTCACTCTCTTCCTCCTACTAACCACTGCATTGAACAATGACCAAGACCGCACAAGATCTCGAGAAGGGCGACAAGGTGTCGTGAGTCTGCTCTTTCTTAGCCTCCGAGTCGGCCGCTTTGCTAACCTGCTCCCCTACAGCTGGAACTGGGGCAACGGCCAGCCCTCGGGGACCGTCGAGGGAGTCGTTGAAGGTGAAGCCAAGGTCACTACGAACAAGGGCAACGAGGTCACCCGTAAGGGCGGTGAGTCTCGTCTCGACCGTTTCGCTGCTCTTCGCCGAAGCTCATCCTTTTCGCTCTCTCAGACCACGAAGATCCCGCCGTCAAGCTCAAGGCTGACAGTGGAGTGAGTGATATGATGTTACTGACTACGTACGACGTACTAAAACCTTTGACCTTCCTTCAGAACTCGGCGATCAAATCCGCTCATGAGCTCAACGGAGTGTCCAAAACGTCCGAATCAGAGTCCAAGGCTTCCAACGACGAGAAGGAGGAGAAGTCTGAAGTCAAAGAGGACGACAAGCAATCCAAGACCGCCTCGAAGAAGGGAGGAGCGGCAAAGAAGGCTGCGCCGAAGGCGGCTCAGAAGAAGGGAGGAGCAAAGGGAGGAGCAAAGGGAGGAGCCGCCAAGAAGGGTGGAAAGAAGGGTGAAGAGGAGGATGTTGAGGACGAGGACGATGATGATGATGAGGTTGAGGAGGATGAGGATGAGAGCAAGGAAGATGAGGGAGACGAGGGCGAGGGAGAGGAGCAGACCACTTCCGCCAAACGCCCGCGCCGAGCTGCCGCCAAGAAGGCTTCCGCTGCCAAGGACGAGGCGGAGGATGAGGAGGATGAGGAGGGTGAAGAGGAGGAGGAGATCGACCCCGAAGATGATGAAGCCGAGTACGTCGAAGAGGGGGATGAGGAGCAGCCGCCCAAGAAGAAGAGCAAGGCGTCAAAGAAGTAAACAGATGTACCAAATGAATTACACCAATGAATCCCAGTATCCCACTACTACTTTTGCGCCGGCGCGCGAGGCGAAGAGCGAGTGCCGACTCGAGCGACCTTCTCACGAGCGATGGCGGCGGCGCCCGATGCCTTCCTCTTGGTCGAAGCGGGCGTGTTCTTGACGGCAGGCGGCTTCATGGCAGGCGACTGCTGAACGGGCGATTCGTTGACAGCGTCGGCCTCCTCGACAGCGGCCTCCTGCTTCTTCGCAGCCGGCTTGCCAGGCGTGACGGCGTTGAGAGGCTTCTTGACGGGTGAACGAGGGGCAGCAGAGGCTCCGTCTCCTCCCTTGCCGTACTCCGCAATGATGGCCTCAGCTTCAGCCTCACGGCCTTCCTGCACGGGGATGTCGCGCTGCAGAAGGCGAGGCGATTGAGCGAGGGTCTCGGCGCAGGATGAGGGAAAGGACTAACCTGACCGGCCATGCGGATGAAGCTGAACTTGCAGACCTTGAAGCCCGACTCTCCGACGTCCTGCCAGGCGTTGGTGATGATGTAAAGGCCATCATAACGGTAGCCTTCTCTGGGAGCTGTTGAAAGGTCAGCTCTTGGGGGTACGACTTGCGCAGAGCAACTAACCGAAGCAAGAGTGGCCCTTGAAGCCTCGGATCACGCGAACAGGCTTCTTGGTCTCCACTGAACGCTTGAGAGCGGCGTTGAAGGCGGTGAACGTTTGGTGGGAGGACTGAGGTGCTGTGCGAAGGTTCTTGGGAGCGGCCTTGGTTCCCTTGAGGTCGCGTCCTCCGCTGCCTGCGACGAGGGAGAGTTAAGATGATCAGGAGTGAAGGGGTGAAGGGTGAGGGGAGAAGGGCGAAGTGCGAAACGGTCAGCGAGAGTCGCAAGCTCGGCTGGAAAGCACCACCAAGGCCGTTGGAGTCGGCCCGACGACTTAATAGGGAAAGCGGGGAGCTCACCAGTAAATGTGAAGGCGTATCCGACGTCGATATCGTCCTCATAACCGCCGCTCAAAGCGACACTCCAAGCTCCGACTTGCTCGTTGCCCGAGATGCCCGAGACGGGAGGAGCATGGACTCCATCCTGGCTACATCCCATGCGACCTGACCACCACTGGCCGACATGAGTGCCCTTCTGGTGACCAAAGATCTTGGGGTTAGGGCGAGGTCCCTTGAGACGTTTGGCGACTGGTGAGCGAGAAAGGAGGAGGGAGCGCCGAGACAGCGAGGGGCGACAGGAGGAAGGCGAGAGAGAGAGGGTGGCGGTGGAAGGAGTGTAGAGTACATCAGTTGTGCTCTCCGTGCTCGCAAAGGACCGCGGACTCACTGCCTCCCTCGCTCATCCTCCTCCTCCTCTTGCCGTCTCCTCCAGCGTCGCTCCCCTCGCCCTCACTGCTGTCCTCCTCAACCGAGTAGTAGCCCTCCTCGTCATCCGAGTACTTCTCATCCTGGAAGCGCTGCACCTGCTTGCGAACGCGCGTAGAGCTTCGAGAACCAGGTCCTGGCTCCGAGACGCGTCGAGCGACCTTCTCCTTCTTCTCCTTGGGCTTGGATGCTGCTTTGGGTGTAGCTGCAGGAGGAGGGGGAGGAGCCACGGGTCGTCCGCCGAACTGCTTGTCGATGGAGAGCAGAGCGGCCTTGTTCTGCGCGTGGGGAGGAAAGAGAAGTTGAGCGACGCGTTCCAAGCTGTAGGCGAGTGGCCAGCAGTAAAGAGCTGCAGGCGAGTGGTGGCAGGATAGAGCTTACCCGAGCCAGCATTGCAGCCCTCTTCTCGGCGTAAGTCGACATGGCGAGATGAGGCGAAGGAGGAAGGAAGAGGGAAAGAGAGGTCACGCTGAACTCACTTCCTTCTGCACATTGCTCATTGACTGGAAGGAAGAAGAGTGCTATTCAGCTGTCTAATCATTCGGGGAGCTCCCTCAGCCTCGAGCAGCACCCTCTACAAGCTTCCCTCGGCGCCGAAGCTGCTCCCTCTTCGGCGAGGAAGGCTCGAAGGGGCTTGCGCTGCTCAACGCCGGCTTTCCAACAGTCCATCGACCACCATGTAAGGCTACAACATCCCCAGCCTCGTTTCGAGCGTCCCTCAAAGTGTTTCCTGGCTTTCGTGACTTTCCGGTCGACGTTTCGTCGACCTCTCGTCGGTGTCTCGTCGTCTCCTCCCTTGGGCTGGCTCGCCTGGGAGCTTCCTCTGTCTCTTAAGCTGTTGTAGATGTTTACACACCACACACTAATTCGAATGCAGCTTCTGTCGAGCTACACAAGCTCGCTGGTCCTTCCCGGCCTGCTCGAGCTGCCTGACCTTCGCCGAGCTGGTCCACGATCTCGTTCGGCAGGCTCTCAGCCTCGCACTCGAGCAGCAGCGCAGACAAAGGATCAGAGAGCTGTCCTTTTCAGCGCTGGTTGAGCTTTGGCTGCAGAGCTGCTCGCACAAGGCCCTCAAGAGGCAAAGGGGTTCGACAAAGTCTCCGCCGAAGCTGTTTCCTTCCTTCCCTTTCTGCTTCGAGTGAGCTCGGGACGGTTGAGCTACATCTCTTTCTTCGTCTCTCTCCTTCTACCTAGCTTCTACTACTCCCAGTCGCCCATTCAACCGCTCCTCCCTCCCTCTCCTCGTCGCCGCCTCCACGAAATCGACACCGCTCACTCCTCTCCCTCCGCTCTCGCTCGGATCGCCTCCGCGGACGGACTCTTTCGAGGTGTCGCGCGCGAAAGGTTGGAAGAGAAGCTACACCGAAGGACTATTCGACTACAACTCGACTCAGCCTCGCCCATCGCCTCTCGCCCATCGCTCTCCTCTCGCTCGCTCACTCCTCTCGTCGTCGTCGATACAGCTCGTCTCTCACCAAGACGCATCGTTACCGGGGGAGAATCTTCGTCAAATCTCTGAGGACTCGGGAGCTACGGCCTCCGAGTCTCTTCCAAGGGAAAGCAAAGCTGTACGCCGACGACCAATTCCTCATCCTGTGCCCCGATGCCGTGTCGAGGGCGCAGTGGTGCTTGTCGCCCCCGAGCAATGGGACGTGCTGTGGGTGAGTGTTTGAGTCTGTGTGCAGAGGGCTAGGGAAGTACAGAAGGAGCAGAGGGGGAGGGAGAACAGCTGAGCCGAGCGGAAGAGCTGGCGAGGCGGAGTTCGTGAGGTTGAGCTGGCTCGAGGAGGACGACAGCTGACCGGTGCTGCACCTCGGCCTGTAGAATATGTCCGGCTAGTGGCATCTCAGGTATCCAAGGTGCGTCGAATGGTCTACAGAACCTTGCTCGGGCGCCGGAGAGCTCACCCTCGCTCCTTGAATCGCCGAACGCAGGTCATATCACCCTCGCTTTCAGTTCTCTATCATCTAGTGAGTCTTCAAGTGACAGTAAGCTCTAAGTGAGCGATCTCAGAGAGCTGACCCTTCCCCTACTACCACCAGTCGCCGCCATCGCTCTCTCGCCGGAATCGGCGCCCAACTCGCTCTTCACCAACCTCCTCCAGGTGGGTCTCAGTCGTCCCCTCCCCCATCCCTGTAGCTATTCAACCTCTTTTGCTTTCCCTACCTCATCCTCGTCGCCCCTCACCCATCCCTTGCCCCTTCGCAACCTCGGCGCTGACCTTCCCTCCCCTCATCCCCTCCTCGGCCGACGAACAGTGCAACGCCTACGCCATCTCCCTCCTCTACTACCTCCTCTCCGACAGCTCTGGGCTCGATTGGTTTCATGCCGCTTATGCTTTGATGCTGGCGCTGTCGGTGAGTTGGGAGGTTGAGCTGAGAGGGAGGAAGACGTCGAGGGAATCGTCACTCACGCGCGCTTCGTTCTACCTCGCAGTGCCTCATCCCTTTGACTGCTGTGAGTGAGGATGAGTGAGAGGTCAGATCGAGGAGGAAAGCTGACACTCTATCGCCCTGCAGATCGGTACGCCCTCTCGGCTCAGCTCTCGGCGCAGCCCGCACGCGCTGACACCCGCTTCTCCCCTTCCCTTCTTCCGCCCATTCCTAAATCATTATCCCTTCCCAATCCTCTCCACCCACCCCAGCCGCCAGCCCACCCTGGGCAGTAACAGGCGAAGAATCGCCCGCCATCCGAGCCCAAGAAGAGGAAGCGACAATCATGGGCGTCCTCTCTGCGATCGAGCGAGGCGAGTCCCTCCGTCGAAAGAAGCGTCGTCGAAAGAAGAGGGACAGCGACTCCTCTTCCAGCAGCGGGGATAGCGAGCATGAAGGCTTGTTGAAGAGGAAGAGGGATAGGAAGTTGACGAGAAAGTTTGTGTTGATGAAGGAGAGGGAGGAGAGACCTTGTTGTGGGGTTAGTGCTAGTCATGTGGTGCTTTGTGAGCTTAGTTTCTTGCTTTCGGGGAAGTCGAGGGATGGAAGAGGAGGGGAGAGCTGACTTCTTGAATCTCGGCGCTCGCTCGCTCCCTCGGTGATGATCAAACAGACGTAGGATTCACTTTCTCGGTGCTACTTTGGGCAGCGTGCTTTTGGTTGGGGATCGTGGTGAGTGTCTTCCCCCGGCACCTTCTCTTGCTTTCAGCGAGCGAGAGCTGACTTCTCCTCCTTCGCTGAACAGGGCGGCCTAACGGGCGCTACGAAGGTGTCCCTCTCCCAGCCAAATTGCACCGCAACACTAGGAGGAGCCACGCTATTACTGTACACGGTGAGCTATCGAAGCGCGAAAAAACGGAGCGAGAGGAAGCCCTTCGCTGACCCGCTTCTCGTTCGCCGAGATGCAGGACCTCGGATTGATGCTCCTCGCCGTCGTCGTCTTCGTAGCAAGCGTCATCAACCCGCTAGTCTCGGACGTGGCCAACGCGTGCGTTTGACTCGCTCTCGTCTTCGTCAGCTCGCCCGGCGACCGGCTGACCCCCCCTCCCTTTGCCGCTTCCCTCGAGCAGGATGGATCGCGAGTCGCTCATCTCGTGCAACACGAACCCTCAACTGGTGTTCGGTCTCTCCTTCATCGTATGGGTGAGTTCCTACCCTCCCATCGCTCGAGCGCTGAGCTAAGTCGCCGCCCTTCCCTCGCCGCTCGGCCATATCAGCTCGTCTGGATGGGCGTCTCTTCCTACATCTACTACCTCGCCGCGCAATCCAACCTCCTCGCAGCGGGCGAGTTTTCCTGGTCCTGGAGTTCAGTCTTCTCCGCTTTGAGTGAGTTGATCGTTCCCGCCTCCCTCCGATCCCATCCCTTCGCCGAAGCCAAGCCGAGCTGAGAGTTTCGCTGACCCTCTCCGTGGCCACGCGCAGTGGTCCTGGTACCCATCACTTCTATTGTCAAGACGCTGTGGAGTCAGCGGTAGTGCTACGATTAAGGGGAGGGAGGGGGGTTGTAACGATGAGAACGATGCCTGTGCGAACGCCGAGAGGTTAGCGAAAGCCGAGGCGGGTGAGCAGCGAGCAGGAGCTTACCGAAAGAGTGCTGCAGCGGAATAAGATACGCTGAAGTGCTTTCGGTCGTCCCTATTCATCTAAACGCGAGCTCGGCGCGACGGGAAGGAGAGAAGATTCTCGGACACGGAGCTCTGCGCGAAAGACGAGTTAGCGGGAGGGCTTAGTGAGCTAGAGAAAGAAAAGCTACGACTCACCTCGATTGATCAAAGCTCCAGCGGCCATTCCCACCCCTCTTCAGTGCTCGGCCTCACCCTTGACCTTCCTCCTCTTGGGTTCCTTTCCCTCCTCCTCCGTCTTCCTCTTCCTATCCTTCTTAGCTCCCTTGTTCTCCTTCTTGACCTCCTTCTCCTCCTCCCTGAGAGCCTCTACCAGCCTCTGCAAAGCCACGCGAGTAGCTCCCCCTCCGGCGCCTGCGAGAGCGGGTTGAGCGAGAGGGTGGTCGAGGAAGGATTGGAGGTGCTTGGTGGCGCGGGAGGGGGTGAGTAGTGCTCCCTTTGTGATGCGGAGGTGGAGGGGAGCGGGAAGGACGGCGGCGGAGAGGGCCCTTTGAACGGTGAGAAAGAGCGAGGAAGCGTGAGGATTTGCGTAAATGGGAAGGCAGGGAGCGAGAGAGCTTACATGGTTGAGGTAGGAGAGCTGCTAAGAAGTTAGGAAGCGAGAAGGAAGCTGTACTAGACTCGAACTGAGACGGTGGTTGAGAGCGACGAGGATGAGGAGGGAAGCCAAGCCGAGAGAGGGAACCGCGTCCTGCTCACTCGAGGCCAAGTCGACGAAACGGCGACGAGCTCGGACGACCAAGGTTCATTTCCGCCCACTTTCACCTCGTTTAGATTTGAACCGACTACAGCTTCACCTACAGCACTCTCCCACTCAGTCTCGCTCTTCTCTCTCTCTTCTCCAACTCAGCTCCCCAGCACTCGGGCCTCCCTCCCGCCCAACCTTCACCAGTCAGTCTCTCTCGCTCGGTCATTCTGTACCCTACCATGTCCCACTCACCCATCTTTAATTCACAGTGGGATTCTCTCAATTCCTTCTCGCTGCCATCACTCACCCCAATGAGGCTAAAGCCATGGTCAACTACTCCATCTGGCGCGACCCTCTCCACCAAATCGAATCCAACCCCGAATCAGGATGGTACATTACTCTCCTACATTTCTCAACTCCTTTACAGTCCAGCTGATCCTGCTACAACGCGCTCACAGGGACCGCGCCGACATGAAGAGGTGCTGGGAGTTGCTCGACCAGACCTCGAGGTCCTTCGCCGCCGTCATCAAAGAGTTGGAGGGTGACTTGTCCCGCGTCGTCAGTCTCTCCTCTACACGAACTCTCCTGAGAACCCAAAAGCTGATCCTCTTGCTCTCTCTCCGCTCCTCGAAACGCGCGTCTCGTCGCTCCTCCTTCCCCAGGTCGCCCTCTTCTACCTCGTCCTCCGCGCTCTCGACACTGTAGAGGATGACATGACTCTGAGCATTGAGACCAAGGCTCCCATTCTTGAGGAATTTTACCTCAAGCTCGAGGAGGATGGCTGGAACTTCACCGAGTGTGCGTTGCCCTCTCCTCGTCGCTTCTGTTAAAGCGGTGCTGATCTCGTTGCTCAACTACAGCTGGACCCGACGAGAAGGATCGTCAACTCCTCATCGACTTCCCCGTCGTCATCAAGGAGTTCAAGCTTCTCAGCCCCGAGTGAGTCCTCCCCGTTCGGCGGAAGGATAGTCGAAGCTGATCTCTCGACCAACAGATACCGTTCGGCCATCTCGGACATCACTCAAAAGATGGGAGCCGGCATGTCTCGCTACGCCAAGCTTCACGCTTCCAACGGCGGCAAGTTCTCGGTCGACACTTTCGCCTCCTTCGACCTATACTGCCACTACGTCGCCGGACTTGTCGGCGAGGGCTTGTCCCGCCTCTTTTCGGCCTCGGGCAAGGAGTCAGAGCACCTTGGCGAGCAGGTCACCCTGTCCAACTCGATGGGTCTGCTGCTGCAGAAGACGAACATCATGCGCGACTTCCGAGAGGATACCGACGAGGGACGAGTCTTTTGGCCCGCCGAGATTTGGTCCAAGTATGTGTCTAAGCCGGAGGAGCTTCACGCCAAGGGCAATGAGGAGAAGGCCATGTGGGCTTTGAGCGAGATGACAGTCGATGCTCTTACTCACGCCACCGACGCCCTCGACTACCTTACCCTCCTCTCCAACCAATCCGTCTTCAACTTTTGCGCCATCCCTCAAGTTATGGCCGTCGCTACCCTCAACGAGTGCTTCATGAACCCCAAGGTCATGCACCAGAACGTCAAGATTCGCAAGGGAATGGCCGTCAACGTGAGCTTTTCGACTCTCTTCTCCCTCGGCCGAGACCGACCACTGACCCTCTCCGATCCACACCCAACAGCTCATCATGCAAGCTTCCAACCCGCGCGACGTAGCCTACATCTTCCGCGACAACCTCCGATCCATCCACGCCCGCGCCCGCGCCAACGATCCCAGCTTCATCAAGCTCGCAGTCCTCGCCGGTCGGGTACGCCTCACCCCTCCTCGCTCTCCTTCTCCCCACTAACTCCCTCGCTTACAGGTCGAACAATGGACCGAATCCCGCTACCCCTCCTTCATCCAGATCGGCCAACCCGCGCCCAAGTCGAGGGAGGATTACAGGGAGGGAATGGACGCTCGCGTCAAGCAGCTCAAGGGCCCGGATCCCGAGATGATTGAGAGGAAGAGGAGGGCCGATTTGTTGCAGGGAAAGAAGATGACCGGGGAGGATGTGAGTTTTGACCTTCGAGTTCGAGGCGGAGGGAAGAGAAAGCTGACTCGCCGAATCTTGTTTCCAACTCGTGCAGTACAAGTTTATGGCTATGCTTGTCGGTGAGTGCGATCTCTCAAGCTACAACGACCGAGCTGCAGCTAACCCGTCTGCTCAACAGGTGGAGTCCTCGGCTTGATCGGTCTCATGATTGGAATCGGCGGTCTCGCTCTGTGGTTCTTCATCATCCGAGAGGGGGCCATGTTCGGGGTGAGCCTTCTTCCTCCTCTTCTCTCCTGTCGGCTCTGGAGCTGTAGCTGACCCCTTGACTCGACAGGAATCGCTGGGAGGTCAAGTCGCCGCGACCGGTTCGGCGACTGCCTCCCTTTACGGAGTTCCTCACGGCGAGCTTTAGTGTTTGTGTATGACATTAGTTTCCTTCTCTCTTTCTATTCGACGTCGACGACACCACAAAAATGCAGTAGCACACATCTCGTTTTCCCTCGGTTCTTTCCTCCTCCGCGTCCGCTCCAAGCGAAAGGCGAAGACGGCCGAGCCGTTGCTCTTGAGCGCTCTCTCTCCCGCTTTACCTCGTCAATCGACCCCACACCCAGCTTCGAACGTTTCCAGCAGTCCTACATCAACCAGCTTTAAACGACTACTCGACTACAACCTCTCCTCCCACACACGCCCTTCTACCGCCCTTTCCCCCGCTTCTCACCCTCGTCCGCTCCCGACCTTCGAAGATGCACAACGGTTCGAGCATCAAGCTCCTCACGGGTGAGCAGCTCGTCGCAGCTCTTCTGTAGCTCTCGTTGCTGCTCCCTTCTTGAGCAAGCAACGAGAGCTTAAAGAGCTACAACACGAGGCACAAAAATTGACCCGACCTCGCTCTCCGTTCTCTGCATGTGATTCTGGCGTTGGGTCGATGGTATAGGCAACAGTCATCCCGAGTTGGCTCAGCAGGTCGCTAAGAGGTGAGTTTTTGGGTACTGGACTACAGCGCGGGAGAGGGGAGCGAGTGACGAGCACGCACGAGAGGGAGCTCGTTGGAGGAGGAGGACAGGGAGATGGGAGAGGGTACAGCGAACGAGCAGGGGAGGATTGAGGGGATCTGGAGCAGGCTACGAACCAGATCTACTCGACTACAGCTCCCCATCTCCCTCAACTCTTTCGCAACCCGCGGTTCAATCGCTGACTCTGCGCCTTCGCTCGCTCCCATCTCAACCAGGCTCGGCATCCCCCTCACCAAGTGCACCGTCAAAAAGTTCAGCGACAACGAAACCTCGGTCTCCATTGGCGAATCCGTTCGCGAGGAGGACGTCTTCATCCTCCAAACCGGCTTCAACCCCTCGCCCTACCCCTTCGGTTCCAAAGCCCGTCACTACGGCGAAGCGGGCGTCGGCGCCGACATCTCTCGTCCTGGGACCCCCGTCGCTTCCCGCCCCGTCACCCCTTTGCCTGGAGGACATGGAGTCGCTGGAGCCGTGGCTAACAAGCCCGCGCCCGAGCCTTTTAATGATCCTAACGACCTGTTGATGGAGCTTTTGATCCTCATCTCGGCTTGCAAGACCGCTAGCGCAAAGAGGATCACCGCTGTCATTCCTTGCTTCCCTTACTCTCGCATGGTGAGCCTCACCCCTTCCCGGCTCTCATCGTTCGGCGCTGACTCTCGCCTCCCGTCGAGCAAATAGGACCGCAAGGACAAGTCTCGCGCTCCCATCACCGCCAAGCTCGTCGCCAACATGCTTCAAATCGCCGGTTGCGACCACGTCATCACCATGGACTTGCACGCCTCGCAAATTCAGGGTTTCTTTGAGGTCCCCGTCGACAACCTTTGGACCGAGCCGAGCATGATTCGGTGGGTTTCGCCAGCTTTCTCGAAGGATAGAGGAGATGCTGACTGCTCTCCGACGGTACAGCTGGGTCAAGGACAACATCCAGGACTGGAGGGACGTGATTATCGTCTCGCCCGACGCTGGAGGAGCCAAGCGGTTCGTTCTTCTTGTCCTTCCCTCTTCCCTCTTCCCGTACTCATCCTCTCCTTTCACTACAACAGCGCCACCACCCTCGCCGACCGCCTGGACGTCGATTTCGCCCTCATCAACCGGAATCGGTCCAAGGGGGACGCTCCCGATTCTGAAGGTCGAATGGAGATCCTCGTAGGAGACGTCAAGAACAAGGTGGCGATCCTCATCGATGATATGTGCGACACGGGATCGACCATCAGGTTGGCGACTCAGACGTTGATGAACAGTGGAGCGAAGGCCGTTTATGCCGTCGTTTCGCATGGTGAGTCTTTGTTGAGAGCCGAAGGGAGGAACTTGATGCTGATGAAGTTACGCGTTACAGGCCTTCTGTCGGGCGAGAGCATGTACGAGCTCTCAAAGCTGCCGTTGGAGAAGATTGTCGTAAGTCGTCGCCTTCTCCTTTCGTTTTCCGAAGCCGATGCTCACCCCTTCTCCTCCTTCACGTGTAGGTCTCCAACACCATTTGCCAAACGGAGCACATCAAACAAGCCAACGGCAAGCTCGAGATCATGGACATTTCCCCCGTCTTGGCCGAGTCGATTCGCCGAGTGAGTTTCTTGCCTTGCTTCTCCGCGAGCGAGCGAGGGAGCTGAGCTGACATCTCGTCCACCTCGCAACAGACGCACAACGGAGAGTCCATCTCGCTCCTCTTCTCCGAGGGCGGCGCTAGCATGTTCTCGTAGACTGGCGTGACGGAGGAAGGACGGAGGAGGGGAGGCCGAGGAGGAGAAGGAGGGAAGGGAGAACACCCCCTCGTTTTGACTAGCTACAACAACTAGAGGTATCATTTTTGAGGCAGAGCGACGTGATTGAATCTTTGAAAGCTTATCCATCCCTTGTATCACACACTTTTCCTCTTGGCTGGAGCGAGCGAGAGCGAAAAAGTCGGTCGGACCTCGGTGAAGGGGTAGGGGCTTCGCAAGGCTCGAAAATGGGTGCTCGGGGAGAGTGTAGTAGATTAGATACGTTGTTGTAGTTTCCTAAAAGACTTGTGATTTGAAAAGAGGAAAAAGGATGATTTCGTCGATGATCGCGCTCACCACGAGCGTCGAGCAAACAGCAAGCGAACGCGCGACGTCGTCTTCTTCTTTCCCTTCCTCCTCCCTCTCCTCGTCTCTCTCTCTCTCTCTTTCTTCTGTACGGGAACAGGACAGGATTCACACTGGCCACCCGAGGACAGTCGACTTCTCCCCCTCCCCCTCCCTCCTCCTCTAGGCAGGTCCCTCCTCCTCCCTCCATCGTCCTGCACCGCTCCTCAACCTCAGTCGAACGCCTCGAAGACCAACCGCTTCGCTCCTTCAACCCGCTTAACAAACTCAAGCAGGTTCTCACTTCTACTACTACAGCTCAGGTTAGTAGAACCCCCCCGAGCAGATTCCACTACAGCAGAGGGCGCCTACCCCAGAGTTGGTTCACTCGCTCGCTGGGCTCGTCTTCTCCGATGAGGGCCTCTGCTTCCCATTTAAACGGGAGCAGCACAGGCTGAGCTGTAGTACACTAGTCTACTGCAGCTTTCTTCACCCTCTCGCACTCCAGCAATGGTCTACAGCAGCCTTGAGCTCAATGTGACCAAGAAGGCGCGCGTTCCAGGGTTGAGGGTTCTCTCAATCGAACGAGAGGGTGACGGAGGATTCACAGAGGGAAGCTGGAGGGGAAGCGAGTAATTCCTAGTGGCAGTAGCAATACTCCACTACAGCTTCCTCCGTTTCATCAGGCTACAGCACTCCTTCGCTCTCGAATCGCGCTCTGACCAGGGTTTGCCCTCCCTCGCAGGAACGCCCTTCCAGCGGCCCCGACTCGTCTCCCTCCTCCTCGTCTCCTCGCCGGGCGCCCATGTCCACCCCAATCCATTCGATGTACTCGTCTAGTTCTGCTCAGAACCACGGCGATCCTTCGCAGCAGCACGGTGGAGCTTCGTCGCACCCCCCCGCCGGAGCCTACGACAACGCCATCACTTCGCCCGACCTCGACGGCCACCACGCTACCGACCCTCTTCGTCCCCACTACGGCGACGGATACGACCCCGATTCCAACCCCGGTTCCCGTCGCGAGTCCTACATGGATTCGGACCTCGAGATGCGCAAGTATCAAGGCTTGTCCGCTTCGGGCGTGCAGGGTTACCAGGCCGTCACTGGCGACCACTCGGAGCCTGGAAGCCCTACCGGCGAGAACGGATCCTACGAGCGTAGCCATGAGAGCGGCAGCAGCGGCACCAAGGTCGAAACCCCTGGAGGCCAGAGGAACCAAAGGCCTGATACTATGAGCAGCGACGGCAGCTACGATATGAGGGCTGGTGGAGCTCACACTGTGAGTAGATTGATTCTTTCATCATGCTGCAGGAAGAGCAGAGCGCTGACTCTTCGCCCAAATCCTCGTTTGTTTGCGCGTCTCGCTCCAACAGTCTGAGTCTGGTCACCCCGCCTACGGAGCTGGCTACCAGGATGCTGGTCTCTACAACCCTTCCTCGCCTTCGGCACACTTCGGTCGCTACCGCGAGGGCTCGTTCGGCCAGCACTCGGGTATCGAGTCCGGTCGCGCTTCGACCATCGGCACCGACCACTCCCCCTCGGGCCTCCCTCACAACTCGTCGCGCGTCGCCCTCAACAACGAGTGGCGCAACTCGTACGATCAGGGATCCGATATGAGTCGCGGCCTCACCATCGCCGAGATTGCCCCCGGCAAGGAGGGCTACGGTCACTCGGATCCTCACTACGATGAGATCAGTCGCGAGAAGGGCCTCATTGGCGACAAGACGTACGCGCCCATCCCTCCTTCGTCGCCCGCCGTCGGCGCTCCCGAGAAGGGAGCCTACCCTGGAGGAGCGAGGGACCCTCCCGAGGTCGTCATCTCGCGCACCAACCGTCTCGACTGGATTGACGGTCTTCGTGGTATCGCCTCGGTCATCATCTTCGCCCACCATTTCTCCGATCTCACCTGGACCCAACGCTTCCCCAACGTTCTCGCCGAGGGAAGTCTCGAGGGTATCCTCAGGTGAGTTGAGCGTTCGAATCCCCTTCGCGAGCTTCGGTGCTGACTCTCGCTCTTTCGCCCGCAACAGGAATGGACAGCTCGCCGTCGGCATGTACTTCGTCCTCGGAGGTCGTGTGCTCGCCGCCTCGTTCCTCAAGTCGGCCTTCACCGTCCCCAAAGCCCCCGTCGTCCACGGCGACGACGAGCCCGAGAAGCCTGTGACGCCTCGCAAGCCTCCCGGTCCTCGCTGGCTTTCGCTCTCGTCGTCCCTCTTCCGTCGCTCCATTCGTCTCGCCTTCCCCGCCATCATCGTCGGCTTCATCCAGTGGAAGTGCTGCGTCGACGGCCTCATGGATACCGCCATCACCGCTCAAGAGACCTTCCTCGCCCCTTCGTCCATGTGGCGACCGACTTGGTGCAACATTGGCAACTTTGCTGGATTCCTCCAGTTCTGCCTCGACCTCTTCACCGAGCGTAACCACCAGTACATGCTCGTCGTCGGTTCGGCCCTTTGGACGACCTACGATCAGTTCTGGGGATCGGTCCTCGTCTACATCGTCGCCGCCATGCTCGCTCCTCTCCCTTACCGTGGAAGGTACTCGGTCTACGCCGTCATCCTCGTCTCACTTTGGTGGATCAACTCGCCCAACATGCTGTGAGTTTTTCGTCTCGGCTTTCGTCCTCGCCGAACTCGTTCGCTGACCTTCCCTCGATCTCACACAGCTACATGTGGGGACTCTTCCTCGCCGACTTCCACGCCTCGGGCTTCGTTCGCAAGATTCAAGACTCGTGGAAGCTCACCGTCGGAATCGAGGTCGGCGCCATGGCTCTCGCCATGTCGATGATCGCTGGAGGAACCAAGGTGATGGGACCCGCCAACCGCGCCATGGGCAAGATCACCGTCTACGATGGCAAGTTTGGATGGAGCCCCGACGCCGTCTGGCCTCAGTACATGCTCATGAGCAACTGGTGAGTCCCGGAGCTTCGGCGTTGACGACGAGGCGGGAAAGAAGCAGCAGCTAACTCGCTTTCTCTCGCTCTCCTACCACTCAACAGGATCCCTCCTACCATGATCCTCCTTTGGGTCGAGCTCTCGCACTGCATGCAGTGGTTCGCTTCGTGGCGCCTCTTCGTCTGGGTCGGCAAGGTCTCGTACGGCTTCTACCTCATGCAGTTCCTCACCCTCTACGGAATCCTCCCCCACGTCGTCCTCTACCTCGCCGGTCAAGATCGCACCTACTGGGGAGTCATCGTGCCCGCCTTCATCATCTGTCTCCTCACCAACTTCCTCATCGCCTGGTGAGTCTCGCTTCTCGCTTCTCCTTCTTTCTTTCGCTCGTTCGCAGCTGCTGACTCTTCATCATCGACAACAGGGCCTCCTACCACCTCCTCGACCGCGTCGGACTCAAGCTCGGCAAGTGGATTTGGGACGGATTCTTCGTCACCAAGCCCAACACGGCTGGCTCGCTCCCCATGAAGATGGCTCGCGCTCTCGGCGATGTCGTCGTTCACGGTCCCGGTCGCGCCCTTCGCGACATCTCGACCGGCTCGTCGAAGAAGTGGGCCGCCCTCTGCTCCGGCACTCACACCCTCTTCAACTGGCGCACCCCTACCACTCGTCCCGCCGTTCCCGACCCTACCGACCCCGAGGTGCTCTCGCAGCTCCACTCGACTCGCTGGACTTCGGACCTCAGCCACGACAAGGAGGCGACGCGCACGGCCAAGCTCCTCAAGGCTCAAAGTTACGCCTGGATCCCTCACCTCTTCCTCATCCCCGGTCTCACCGTCGTTTGGATCATCTACCACCCTACTGGACAATGGACCTACGACGCCCTCACCTTCTCGTCCCTTTGGCGCTTCGTCTGGGTCCTCTCGCTTCCCAACTGCCTCTTCGCTTGGGTCGGCTTCATCACCCCGGACATCGTCTACTCCAAGGAGGTCATGGACAAGAAGCCCGTGCACCGAGAGTACATTCGCAACTTCTTCATCGTCCTCGTCACCAAGGGATCCAACGAAGCCGCCGTTCGTCGTGGTTACAACAAGCTCATCAAACTCGAGAAGTACCACCCTTCGGTCAAGGTCGTCGTTCTTACGGACGAGCCCTACGTCTACCCCGACCTCCAGAACATCGTCTGCCCCAAGTCGTACAAGTCGCCGCTTGGTGAGTCGAGCTCGTCTGTCTGAAGAGCTTCGGCGAGCGAGCGCTGACCTTCTTCTTCTTTCTCGCTCGCAGGTAAGGCCAAGTACAAGGCTCGCGCTCTCGACTACTTCCGTTACCACGTCTCGCTCGGTGTCTACGACTGGATCTTGCACATGTGCGTTTCGGCCTTTGCTTCGAGTTTGCCGAGCGCGAGGGCCTCGAAGAGCGAGCGCTGACCTCTCTCCTCTACCTCCTCTCTGTCTCTCCTTCCACATCTCGCTGTCCTCCCATCTCCGCCCCTTCCAATCAACAGGGATGAAGAATCTACGACCGACGGCGAGTCGCTCCGCCACTGCATCGAGTTCATCCGTTACACGCCCCACCACTTCGGCCAAGGCATCATCTTGTACAACGGAGAAGGATTCTGGGACAACTGGTACTTCACCGTGGCCGATGGTATCCGTGTCGGTGACGATCTCGCTCGCTTCCACTTCCAAAACTCGGTCATCCATCGCCCCGTCTTTGGTGTTCACGGATCGTTCCTCATGACCAACGGAGAGATGGAGAACGAGTGTACTTGGTATGTTTTCCTATCGCCACCCTCGATTCGCCTACAGAACGCTGACCTCGGTTCTTCGTCTCGCAGGGATTTCGGATCGCTCGCCGAAGGTTCGCACGAGTTTCTCGCTTGCGCTGCGCCTCGGCGGTGCTCTCGCGTCGTGTTCTAACCTTCCTCTTTGCCCTCCACAGATTTCGAGTTCTCGCAGGACGCCTGGCGCCGTGGCTTCACCTCGGGACGTATTCACGGAATTGTTCGCGAGCAGTCGCCCACCACTCTTCGCGATTTCCTCAAGCAGCGTCGTCGTTGGTTCATGGGAATCGTCAGTTTACGCCCTCTATCTACGCTTGTAAAGCTGCAGAACTGACCCTGGTCCTCTCTTCCCGCCTTCCAGCGCGACATCAAGGGACTCTACGGCCTGCCGAACCTTGCCATCAACCTCTGGTGAGCTTTGATCGCTCTTCCGATGTAACAGAGCAGTTCCTGACTCTCGCTCTACTACAGGATTGTCGGAGTCTTCACCCTCGCCGTCACCATCATCAACTTGCCCCTCGGATTCATCGAGCACTCGCTCACGCCTCTTTGGGTCGCCGTCTGCGCCAACTTCTGCTTCATTACCTTCTTTGTGAGTCTTCTACTACTCTTACATCGTCCTCCTTGTCGCGCTGCTCTCGACATTCGCGTCGAGAGGGACAGAACCGCCGTCTTCGTCGTCGCGACCGAGAGCTGACTTCCCTCTTCTTTTTCTCCCTTCGCAGACGCTCTACCTCTGGGGTATCCTCTTCCAGGAGCTCGATTATGGACAGACTTGGTGGAAGATTCCTATTCACATCCTCTGGTATGACATGCCGCCTTGCATTTCGACTCGACTTTTCGCTGACCTCTTCTTCACGCTCTAGCTCGGTCATTATTCAGCCGTTTGCCTCCGTGGCCGAGGGTTTGAGTGCTATATGGGCTATGAGCAGCGAGGACTTCGGCAAGTTCGAGGTTATCGTCAAGAGGTAGACGATTCACGGCCGTCCTTCCCCCCTTCGCCAACTCGGCGGATCACAGACACTCAACTCTCTCCCTACTCGAACGATTTAGACCCCATCGCCTCTCTACCCTCACTATCCTCTTGTTCAGATTCACGATACTCGATAAGCTTTCTCCTTGCAACTCATTTTTTCCGGCAGCTGTGGCGATGCGAGCTTCTCGGCGAACTTGAGAGGTCGCCTGTTCGAGAGAGAGGAAGGCTTCTCGGTCGTTGAGCTGGTCCCAAGTGACATCTTAAATGCTTTCAATATCGCTACGAAGAACCTCGGCTCTGTAGTTTGATGAGCTTGAGCCCCTTCGGCTCAGTGGAACAAAGGCAGCCCGAGCTCCGCTCGCCTCGACTGGGAGCTGGGATCAAGGTAGGGCTTCTCCCCCAGTGAAACAACGCGGTCTCCTACTCGCAGCTCGTCGTAGTCGAAAGTGGCTGTGGGGGTGTGGAGGAAGGGGAAGCGTAGTCAGCGAAGGTGCTCGGCGGGAGAAGCGGGAGGGGTTAGAGGAGGTAAGAGCGGGGAGCGCGAGCACGGTTAGCTCACCTGAGTGCACGGTGGAGGTGTTGTTCCAGATCGCAACGTCGTTTTCGTTCCATCTGAAGCGCACTTGAAGGTCGTGGTTCTCTGCTCGGCGAAAGAGAAAAGGTCAGCGGCTGCAGTGGTGCGCTGGAAAGCCCGGAAAGAAGCGTACGTGTATAGAGCTTGAAGAGGTAGCCGAGCAGCACATCGCTCTCATCCTTCGAGAGCCCGTTGATCGACTTGGTGAAGCTGCGAGGAGCGCCGAGCGCCGAGGTCAGCTCGTTGCCTCTTCAAGATCGGTCGGAGAGCCCAGGGCTTACCCAGGGTTGACGAAGAGTCCTTTCCATCCGGTGACAGGGTTAGTGCGGATGACGGGGTGCACAGATTGGAAATCCGGCCCATCATTGGCAGGGTGACCTCGAACGCCGGTGAAGGCCTTTTGACCCGTCGCCTCGGCAAACTTGTGGAACTGATTCGCCTCGTGAACGGCGGTAAGACCGTCGAGGAAGGAAGCGAGAGCCGGAGTGAGGCGGTCGTAGGCTCTAGGAAGCAGGAGCGAGGAAGGAAGGAAGGGAGAGGAAGGAGGGGTCAGCAAAATCACGAGTAGCAAGAGGGTCGAGGGAGCCTACTCATAAGCAGATGCCCAAAGAGTATCTCCTCCGACTCCAAGAGGACCCGGAAGAGTGTGAATCTTCAGAATCGCGAAGTCGGAAGGGACAGGCTCGAAAGTGATGCTGCTCGGCGATGAGAAAGCAGGTCAGCGCGAGCTTGGCGAGGACGCCGATGATGCTTAACACTCACTCGGAGTGCCATCCTTGCGAAGCGAACCTGCTGGCTGCTTTGCGGTGCTTCTGAAAGTTGGCGCCGCGCTCGGAGCTGATGGGAGATACGTCGGGCGGGAGCTCAGGGGAACGATTGGCGGGATGCACGTGTAGGCCACTGGCATCAGGACGACCAGATAGAACCCCGAGTTTGTTGGCGAGCTGAGTTAGCCAAAGATCGTGAGAGAGCGAGTCGGAGGAGAGAAAGGCGGAGCGCCGAGGTGAAAAATCGGGGATCAGCTTCCTTCTGTTGCATCGCGGAAAGTAGCTGATCTCTCACCAGCTTCTGTTCCTCAATCGTAATCTCTTGACTTCTGAAGAAAACCACCCCTCGTTGACTAACGATGATGGCCAGCTCGCGGAGGAGCTCGTCCGAGTTGCGAGCCCGAAGCAGGTCGACGAGCTGTACATCAGGGTATTCCCTTCCAATGAAGGGTGTCACATCAAAGCTCTTAAATTTGTCCAAAACTCCCGTAGGCTTGAGTGGGATGTGAGAGCCGCGAAGGGCGAGCGACCCGACAGCTTCGGCGACGGCTTCGGTCGAGGCAGTGGTGGTGGTTTGAGAAGTGTTGGTGGACATGGGCGGAAGCAGATGAGCGAGAGGAGCGAAGTGAAGAGAGAGAGAGGACGGCAAGCACTCTCAGTGAAGCCTTGAGCAGCTGTTCGGACAGCACAAGGAGATGGTGTGCGATGGTGTGCTCTGATGAGGTGCATCTGATGCTCCTGGGGGTCTTCTCCGCCGCCAATTCCATCTTCCTCCTTACGCTTCGCAATGTTGAGCTTTAGATGTCCGCCGGTATTCCCGCTCCGCCGCTGCATCCACGCGGGCGCCGAGCTCCTTCGCCGAACTCTTTCGCTTGACCGATTTGCTCCCGTAACCCGGGCTTCTTTGGTAACAATATCGAAAGCATGCAAGATGTTACTTGGGACCTGCTTGACCGCTGAGAAGCTTTCATCTCCCGAACAGGCGAGCTCTGAAGTTCGCCGAGTCGCTCGCATCGCCACAGCTGCCGGAAAAAATGAGTTGCAAGGAGAAAGCTTATCAAGTATCGTGAATCTGAACAAGAGGATAGTGAGGGTAGAGAGGCGATGGGGTCTAAATCGTTCGAGTAGGGAGAGAGTTGAGTGTCTGTGATCCGCCGAGTTGGCGGAGGGGGGGAGGACGGCCGTGAATCGTCTACCTCTTGACGATAACCTGTGGGTGAAAGAGGTCAGTACCGGTAGGAAGTGTAGAGAAGAGTAATATGTATGTACCTCGAACTTGCCGAAGCTGCAGGAAGCGAAGGAGAAGAAGGCAAAGCGTCAGCCAACGAATTCGAACCGAGGCAAAGGGCTCGCCAAACGGCCGAAAGACCCCCAAAACACGCAGAGATCGATCGAGCGTACTCCTCGGACGACATCGCCCATCGGCTGAGAGCCTATGCTTGCTGTTCAACCAGTGTCGAGCTCGACGGGCGCGAGAAAGCGGCGAAGCGGGCGCTCATCCGCGCCCTGGACTTCGCACGCAAGGCAACCCATCAGTAGTGAGTGCCTATACATGTACATGATCCCTTCCAAACGGGAGCTGCATCCACCCATCTCGTCAAGGAGAAGCGAGCGTGAGGAGGTCCGAGCTCGACTCAAAGCGAGATTCAAAACGAGCTTGAGCTCGGCTCTCGCTTCTTTCTCTCCTGCCACACCCTGCTGGGGTGGTCGTTGCGTGCAGTACCCTCGCGTGGTGCTCTCGCTCGTGTGAGTGCAGCAGGTTCTACTGAAAGGGCTCTGCCACTGGATCAAGGCCCGACTCTCCCTCGAGTGGAGTGCTCGTCGACCTCCACCTTTTCTCAGCGAAGGATCGCAGAGCAGTACTCCTCCCTCCGGGGGCCATGGGAGTATCTCACTCAAAATCCTGGGACGACCGCTTTAAGCCTCCCAACAGCTTCTTGCTGCTCTCTGAGCCGCTCGAACTGAAATAGAGCGCCCGAGGGGCTCGCTGCCTTTGCTCCTCCTGAGCGATGGGAAGACCGCTATAGACTTCCCAACCGACCCCGAGCCATCCTAGTGATGGAGACCTCTAAGGTGCTGCTCTGCAGCAGCCTTTCGCAATGAGGAGCCGCGAGAAAGTGCTCCTCACCCTCTCAGCGTCGACGGGAGGCGCGCTACAAGTCTTCCCATTCGGCTTTTGAGCTGCTGCACGTCTCGAGACTCTTTTGCGGTGATCCGAAGGCCATCAAAGGTGAGTGAGACTCTTCCCGGTGCTTCGATGGTGGGAGAAAGGGGGAAGAGATGCGCTCGAGGGCGCTCTCGCAACTCGCCCGAGAGCCGATGGGTTCACCGTGCGTGCTGTCGCCATGATCCCAAGGTGCTAGAGACGTCGAATGCATTATAATTGATGCTTCACACGGAGCGGCCTCTCGAGCAGCGAAGGAAAGGCTGGGAAACGAAAGACGGGGCGAGCGAAGATGAGGGGCTGCTTTCGCCGGCGGGGCAAAGCGGCGAGATGTAACTCGACAGAGCTCGCTTCGAGTTGTTCCTTGGCTCACCAGCATACTTAAATACTTGTCGCACGTGTCGAGAGGGCAGAAGGCTGAGGATGTTGGGACCGAGACCGCGACCAAGCGGCGAGGGCGACGAGAAACCGGCGAGAAGGCATGATACCGAGGTGCAGGACGCGATGCGCTCCTTCGAAGCTAGCGCCTCCTTCTTGAAGTCAAAGATGCTGGTGCCGGCTCGCAAACAGCTCAGAATCCGCCCAAGACGAGCGACCGGAGCACCGAGCTGTCGCCGAGCGGCCTGGAAAGGCTCAGGCTCGCTACAGATGCTGGAGGCCAAATGTGCCCCATGCAGGGAGGGAACAGACGTCGAGAGTACACTCTCACCCCTCACTTTGAGCACCCTCGGCGTCGTAAAGAGTTTCCTGGCTTTGCGGCGGTGATCCGGCCGCTTGCGGAGGCCGCCTCTCGCGACTCCGACGCTGCTCTCTCCTCGCTCGCAGGGAGAGCTGGGACATGTAGGGATGCAAGAATCGGCATCGAGTTACAACACGAGAAGCTCAACGATATCTGATTCTGCTATGCCCTCTGCGCCCTCCTTCGCCTTCCATCTCACGTCGCCGAAGACTGCTCAACGACGCTCGGTGCTAGCCCACGACTCGATACCGAACTTGGGGATCTTGAGAAGAGCATCGGAGCCATGTCCTTGAACGGTGAAGATCTCGAGCGTTCCGGAGAAGTACCTGTCGAGCGCGAAGGAAGAAGAAAGGATGGGTCAGCGGCGAACTCGGCGGCGCACACAAGGCAGAAAAGGCGCCGCTACTCACTCCGCAAACATCCTCGCCAAAGGAAGCCCAATCCCACTCTTCATCTGCGCGTCCCTCAACACCTCATCTTCCTCAGTCAAGACCTGGCCTTCCCTCGCCCTCTCCACTGCCAGCTGCTCCTTGACCGTTCCCGCCAACTTTCCCACAGTCCTCAGCGCCATGATACCTGTCAAAGGTTTTGGTGCCGCTCCTTCTGCTCCGGTAGCGGGTGCTGAATCAGGCGACTCGAGGGCGCCAGCGGGGGAGGAGGGGGAGGAGGATGCGAGAGCCGCTGCTTGAGCTTCGTCTTGAGCGGCGTGGTGTTGGTAGTAGCGGCGCATGTGTGAGAAGGAGAAGATGTCGAGGCGCTGGGCGGTGGCAAAGTCTGCGACGGTGGAGCCGGGCGCGAGGAGAGGGAAGGAGGGTGCAGGTGGAGGAGGGAGGCCGCCGTAGGGAGTCAGTCCGCCACCTATAAGTGCAGGTAGAGGTGTCGAGAAGAGAGGGGGGAAGGTCCAAAGAAAAACGAGCGACAAAGTCAGTAAGACCGATCTTGGATGGCGAAACGAAGACTGGGCGCACCTTCGTCGGAAACACGAACGGCGAGATCTCTCGGACCGTGGACGATGGTGATGGTGATGGGGTGGTGCTTGGCCTCCTCGGATCCATGGTGAGCGACGGTGGCTTGAGTGGCGTTCTTGATCATCTCGAAGAGCATGAACCTGCGAAGGAGGAGAGGAAGGAAGGGTCAGCTGCGCCAAAGCCAGAACACCGAATAGTAGGAGGTGAGCGACCGAGCAGAAGACTCACTCAAGATGCTCGTCGATATACGCAAACTCATCTTCGAGCATTCCCTCCAAACGGATCGGTACCGTCGCCTCGGCTCCTCCTCTCCGCCTGATCAGCTCCTCACACCTCCTCACCACTTCCGCCGCCTTCAGCCTCGTATCGACAATTCCCACCCTCTGCTCATCCACTTCTCGCCCCTTGCCCTTATCCAGACTCCGCTGCCGTTCTCGGAATTGAGAGGTCAAGGCGATGTGCTGCTCGGTGATGACTCGTCGTGAGATGCGAGAACGGAGCATGCGGACCATGATGGTGTCGAGGTCTTGTGGTGGGAGATGGAAAGGGGAGGATTCGGAGACGCTGTGAGGAGATGAGGGTCAGCACCGAGGGAGATCGGAGAGGGAGCGGCCGACACGAACCCAATGGCGAGGTCAGGGATCACAACACGGTGCTTGTCAAGGGTGCCCTGCATGAACTCGCAGAATCGGTCGTTGTCCTCCAGATCCTTGATCACAGGGAATCGTCGAATCCTGCGAGGGAGTAGGTTAGCTCGATAAGGGAGAGCGCGTGAGGAGAAACGCACTGTTCAAACGCCTCGAGGTACAGATCATACACGTGTGCCATCCTTGGATTTGATGCGACGATGTAGGGCAGCTCTTGTAGGTCTCGCAGTCGGTGGGAGAGGCGAGTCGGGAGCTCGGTTCGTAGCTGTGCGAAGCAGCGGAGGGTCAATCACTGCGACCGCCGTCCGAGATGCGAGCAGGAGCAACTCACAAAGTTACCTCCCTTCAAAAGCTTCTCTGCTTCCTCCTTCTCGCCCTTATTCCTGCCTCCCTTGCCAAAGTTGATAAGGTGCTTGAGGGAGATGGGCTGTAATCGCGTGAGGGCGTGAGTTCTATGCCTCGGTACAGCACGAGCAGGGAGAACATACAGTGGATCCTTTGGCAGCGTAGCTCTCGATGACCTTGTTGGTGTAGAAGACGGGCACTTTGCTCGCCCGAAGAGGTTGCTGGAAGAGGTGCGGGGTTGCTCGTGACCTGCAGCGGGAGCGGGTCAGCTTGAGCAGTAGGAGACCGTAGAGAGGAATACTCACATGGTGCAAAGCTCTGATAGGTAGCAAGCAGAGGACAAGAGACGGAAAAGAGCGAGGTCGAGAGCCCTTGACTCGAGCTGATCGGCTTGTGATGCTGTAGTCGAAGGGTCTGGAGGTTGCTGAGGTTGCTGAGCGTAGTCCTAGTTAACCAGAGCTGTTCTGTAGCTTGTGCAGTCGAGTCGAAAGTTGAATGTGCCGAATTGAAGCGAATCGTCAAAGGGAGAGCCTGCGAACGAAGCTCTCGCGCTTCTTGACCGTCTCCGCATTCGTCCATGTCGGCTCCTCGCACTCCGACGACGTTACTCGCCCGATGGGACAAGGGCAACGCTCAGTCAGCTGTGCCCATCATCGCCCGCACCATCACTAGCAACCTGGGCGGAGCAGGAGCTGGTCGACGCGCCGTCCAGATCCGCCCGTTTCGACTTCCAGGCAAGCAGGCCAAGGATGGAGCAGCAGCAGCAGGGACAGCAGGCGCAGAGCAAGGCGGGAGGAACATGTATGTCCTCAGGAGCTTGAGTCCGAGCGAGCAAATGATGGTCTTCGTCGAGGACACCAGCGCGCCGTCTCGAGCGGTCAAGCTACAGGAAGCCAAGGGCAAGGGCAAGCAGAAGGAGGAGGACACGACCGAGATGGAGGGACACTCTCGATGGACCTTCTGCACCCTTGGCGTAGCTACCCTCGCCGCTCCTCTGGCCACCCCCTTCGACGCTTTCCTCCAACGAGTCCTTCTCGGCGGCAACCAGCAAGCCATCAACGCCAACAATCCCGGTCAGTGGATACCGAGGAGCACCGCCATCTCGCTGGAAGGCTTCATCTTCCACATTGGAGGCGACTGGGAGGTCAAGCTCGGCAGCGTAATGGTCAAGGGAGGCTCGGCCGGCGGTAGCTCAAAGGGCGTTTTGATTGAGGTGAGCTTCTCCTCGAGAGTATTGTTCTCGAGATATCCTACTGACCCTCCTCTCCCAATAGGCCACCTACCTCCCCGTTCCCCACCTCCCTCCCTCCTCCCCCTTCATTCGCAACTTCATGACGACCCTCTTCCCACCACAAGCCATCGCCAACGGCGAGGTCGAATGGATCCAACCGGACTTCGAAGGGATGTACGAGGCGGGCATCAACCAACGACCGGCGGAAGGAGAGCAGGAGGGGGAATGGGAGTGGACCGAGAAGCATTCGGCGTGGACCTACGTGCAGCTCTTCAAGAAGGAGTCGTTGCTGTGAGGTACCAAAATGATGGATAGAGGGGAGGGAATTGTGAGACGAGGCGGATGGAGCTGTAGGTGAGTCTTGAGGCGCTCTTTCGAAGTTCGGCGACCGACTGATTCCTTTCTTTCGCGGTATTCGTCCATGCTCCTTTCGCTGGTCGGTCCTAAAAGCTGCGCACGATATACTGGGGAGTAAAAGGGAGGACTTGGGGTGTTAGAGACTGCTGTTGAGTGGCTGGGAGCGTAGAAGCGTTCACCGAGAGGAGCGCCGGGGACGAAGAGCTGTTCATTTGTTGTAACTCGATAGCGCAGATCCATCTTAAGTACTGTCGGAGAGCTGTCGGAGAGCGCCAAGATGTACTGAACCATTCTTCGACTCTGCTCGACCTGCCGCGAGCCGTCGCGTCCCTAGCTCTCCTTCCTCCTTCTCGCCTCGCTCCGCTTCCTCGACCTCGAGCGCCAAGGCAGCAGGGAGATGGTATACCCACAAGCAGCGCATCTCGTACGCGAGTACTTCCAAGCTACAAACTGGTCGCTCGACAACCATTACCACGCTCTCACCTCGCCTTCTCGCAACTTGCTCGACTTTCCCATCCCACCAGGGCTGCACCTCTCCCTCTCACATCGACCTACAGCTCAATTTGCTTCCTCGCTCGCTCTCTCAACTCTCGTACCTTCCGCCCTCCCGACTTATCCAGCAACTCCAGCACCCGTCCTAGGGCCTCCTCCCTCTCAGCTCTTGTCGGGCCAGCTCACCTACGTCTTCAGCTCGGCACCGCTGGGACTCACGAGTACCAAGCAGGCTGCGGAAGGGGAGGATAGGATCAAGTTTAGGGACGTGGTGCAGAGCTTCAGGGTGGGAGAGCTGCCTAGCAGGCCAGAGCTCAGGGATGAAGTTCGACCGACCTGGCTAGCAGGCAAAAGGGTGGAGAAGACCGGTGAGTATTATGCTTGCTCTCCTCTGCTCTCACGCTCCCCAAGCTGACGATCTCGGCGATGTTTGCGCGCTCTCCTCGCAGACTTCCTCCTTTACGGCCGACTCTACGCGCCTTCCCCCCGCCTCGACGCTCTGTACATCCACCGCCTCACTCCTACCCTCCAAACCCTCGTCTCCCTCATCTCCGTCCCCACCCCGCTCCCCACCCCTCAACTCACCTGGCAACTCCCCGACGACCCATCGGCTCCTCCCGCCGCTCCCAACCCTCCTCCCAGCTCCGAACGGCTGAGTGAGCTCGAGATCAAGCTCATGCAGGATACCGGCAGGTGGAGCGGCGAGTACTCGTACGCTGTAGGCGACAGCATGTGGGGAGCGAGGGGGTTGTACAACTTTGGGAAGTGGGGAGGAGGGCAGGCTGCCGGTACAGGGTCGGGAGACGACGAAGCGAGTAGGGAGCGCGTGGTGGACGAGGAGGAGGAGATGTCTACGGGTCTCAAAGGTCGCTGGTCGGCCGGTGGAGAGGTCTTCTTCTCGGCGCAAGAGCGTAGCGGTGGCGTTTCCACCGCTGTACGCTTCTCCACCCTCCCCGAATCGACAAACTCTCCTCACCTACCCCCAGGAGCCCTTTCCCAACCTCCCACCACCATCACCGCGACCCTCAACCCCATCATGGGCCAGCTCTCGACGGCCTACTCGGTCGGCGTTTCCAATGATACTGCCTTGGCGAGCAGGTTTGACTTCAACCTGTACTCCTATGACGCCGATTTGACGTTTGGAGGCGAATGGTTCCAGAGGAGGAAGAGGAAGGCGCTGACGGAGGTGGCCAAGGCCGAGATGCCTCTGCCGTCGAGCTTTGATGCTTTCGGACGAGAGCAAGAGGGCGCTGCTGTTGGGGGAGCAGTGGAGGACACGAAGACTGCCCCGTCTTCTCTTACTTTGGCGCCGACGCCTGCCATCAACGGCGCAGAGGAAGACGAGGTCATCGGCGTGCTCAAGCTTCGCGCTTCGACCAACACCGTGAGTTCTTGCCTGCGTATATCGCCTCTCGCCTCTCGCTCACCCGTTGCTCTATTTGAAACAGGACCTCGCCCTCCTCTGGGAAGGCCGACTCGGCGACTTCCTCATCTCGGCGGGCATCGTCGCCGATCTTCGTCTCGCCAGTCAAAAGGGGGGAAGGATGAGTCCGATTCGCAGCGTGGGGCTCGGGGTTCAATATTGGGGTTAGACCTAGAAGAGGTGGAGCAAGAGTTGGAACTTGTTGTGTTGATAGCGAGCAGCAGGAGCGGTTTGAGGCGGCGAGCGAGCGAGCGCCGAGAGTTTCGACGAACTGTCTCCGAGTCTCGGTTCGCGGATAAGCTCGGAAAAGAGGCAGCTCGCGATTCGCTGGTCGCACAAACTGTTCGCTTGATTTTTGCTTCTCTCTGCTCGTCCTCTACTCGCCGCTGAAGGAGAACCGAGACGAACTGAATCCTTTCCGAAAGCGAAGCCAACTACGAACAACGAAACTAAGCTTGAGTGTCTATGCGCTCTTTTTTCATTCCTTGCTATCGACCTTCTATGCCTCGGGACCGTCGATGATGGCCTTGATGAGAGGCTTTCCGTCCTCTCCCTTGCCCGACTGGTTGGCAGCGAAGGCCTTCTCGGCGTCCTTGAAAGCCTGTTTGTATCGAGCGATTAGTCTTGATCTCGTTATACGCGAGGGAGAGAAGCTATGACTCACGTAACGGTGAGTGATCAATGGACCGAGGTCAACGGCGCCGCGAGCGACGAGGTCGATTGAGGTGTTGTAGCAGCCGGGGCCGTAGCGGAAGGATCCCTTGATGGACAGCTCCTTGTTGAGGACGGTGGTGATGGGGATGACGATGTTGTCGTTGCCCATTCCGACCTGCGACGGGAAAGAGGGAGGGGAGAAGAGCCGAGCGTCAACCTCATCTCGGCGTTGAAGAACAAACCGAGGGACCTCGCACTCACCTGGACGTAAGTACCTCCATGCTTGGCGAGGTAAAGAGCCGTCTGGACGCAGATCTCAGCTCCAGTAGCGTCAATGATGAGGTCGACTCCGCGAGGTCCTCGCTCCTCGTAGCCGAACTTGGCGCGAATCTCCTCGGCCTGCAGTCGATCGAAGAGAGAAGATCAGTCAGTTCTCTCTTCGATCGAAGACTCGGGGCTATCTGACGCACCTGACGACGGGAGTAAGCCAGCCTCTCCTCGCCCTGCTGCATCTTGGTCGGCACCCAATAATCCGAGGCAGCGTACTTCTTGGCGAACTCAAGACGAGGCTCCTGGATATCGACGGCGAGGACATGACGAGCACCGAGCGCCTTGGCGGTGGCCATGGTGAGCAAGCCGACGGGTCCTGCGCCGAAGACTGTCGAGGACGGCGAGCGAAAGTCAGCTTTCGCTCGTCTGCAGCGTCGAGTAACGGCAAAAGAACTCACCGACCACATTAGCTCCCAAGGGCATCTGACCAATCATCTTGACAGCCATCACAGCGACAGAAAGTGGCTCCATCAATGCTCCTTCCTCCATCGAAACCGACTCGGGCAGCTTGTAGCAGAGGTCGGCGGGGAGTTTGTAGAACCCAGCGAGAGTGCCATCGTAGGGAGGTGTCGCCGCAAAAATCATCTCCGGGCAGCGCTGTTGTGTAGGAAGGGTCAGCTCGGCTTCGAGGGATTCGGCGAAAGGGAGAAGCTCGGCTTACGTTGTAGTGACCGTCCTTGCACGAGTGGCAGTTGCGGCAACTCTCACCAGGCTCCATAGCTACTCGGTCTCCCTCCTTGAGGTCCGTCACTCCGGATCCGACTGTGTGGAAGAGCAGAGAAGGGCGGCAGGCAGGGGAGGGGTCAGTTCGAGGGAGTCAGTTCAGCGCTGTGAAGCTGTAACGAAGCAGACACGTTCACTTACCCTTGACGACCACTCCAGCCGACTCATGACCGAGAATCATGGGCGAGGTGACCTGCAGAACGAGCGTCGAAGGTCAGCGCCGGCGGAAGAGCTGAAAGAGCGCTACGACTCACCTTGAAGTCGCCGATGGACCCATGAACGAGGTAATGAGTGTCACTTCCACCTGTAGGGATGTCGAGAACCGCGTTAGAGCGTGCGAGCTACTTCGACAAGTCACCGAGACCGTGAGTGGGGGAACGACGAGCAGCCCCTCCTCTACAGCGACCAGCATCGAGTGAGTACTCACACAAACCAGTCTTCTTGGGCGCGATGATGGCACTGCAGGGATGTCTTGATCAGCTACAGCCCTACCACCTCACGGCGGCCCGCGCCGGCGTTCCTTCAACGCGCGTGTTCTGTAGCTCGAAGCAACTCACTCGAGAGGTCCACACTCTTGGGGGATGGGGCGTTGCTCAAACTTGACATTCTGGATGCCGTGTAGGACGAACGCATCGTTGCTCGAGGGGATGGCGAGGGATTCTTGGGCGGGGGCCATGACGCAGCTGAGGGAGGGGGAGGGGAGTGCTGTAGTGTGGTGGGTGTTGCAGGGAGGTAGACGAGCTTGCTAGTGTGAAAGCAGTCGAGAGATGAGAGCAGAAGGATGAGGCAGGAAGGAGAAAGCCTTCGCCCGCGACTTTGCATCGGATCTCCAACCTCTCCGGAAACTCGGCGCTCACTCGGCTCAAAAAAGATCGAAATCGCTCGATTCTGCAGCCTTTGCAGAGGAATAGCTATCATGACTATCCAAAAGGTCTAATCGGCGTATTCAGAATCTGAAACCTCAACGGCACCCCACCCCTCCTCTTCTGCGCCTCTTTCCGCTCGGCCAACGTCTCCTTTTTCTGCACCACAACCACGGCCGCTCGTTCCCGCTCCCTAGTCCTTCCTGACTCCCTCTCCTTCTCCTTACCCTTCCCTTTATCCTTCACCACCACCGCCACCGCTTCCACCGTCTTGGTCACCTCTGCCCGCGCTGCTGGTGCCAGCGCCGAGTTCGACAACCCCCCACTCGCGCTAGCAGCCGGACCTTCCTCCAACAAGAGCGAGTTCTCACGATGAACGCCACCGAGAGCCAGAGGAGGGGAAGTTGAACCGGCGAGGACGACAGAGGTGGAGAGCTTGGATGCTCCGAGGCGGGAAGGAGGAGGGGGATTGGAGCCGAGCAGAGCGTCGGCGGTGGGAGGGGGAAGTTGGGGAGAAAGCGTTGGGGTGGTGGATGCTGGAGGTGGCGATTTTGTGGAAGCGAAGCTGACGCTGGGAAGAGGGACGAGAGGAGGGGCGGTGGGATGAGAAGAAGAGTCGGGCGCTGAGCGTTCGGGAGCTGCCTCGGCGGAAGTTGTCGACGCAGGCGGTGCTTTGTCGGAGGAGGTAGATGGTAGGGGAGCCGGTGGTGGAGGAGGAGGAGGAGTAGGTTGTAGCGCCGTGTCGTTCAATCTCGGGGAAGCGAGAGGCGAGTACTCGGACCTCGGCGACGAACGACCTTTGGCGCCGAGTAGGAGTTCTCGAGCAACCTGTCTCTGCTCAATGGTTCCCTTGGCCCACATCTGAGCGAGAGGGTGGACGCTACCGTTTCCTGTTGAGGAGCGGGAGACGGAAGGTCGTCGACCCGTCATGGGTGTCGATTCCCGCGAGGAGGAGGCCGAGGACGAACCGTTGCCGACGAGAGGGCTCTGTGACAAAGTTCGAGGAAATCAGTCGACTGTACACCCTCGAAGAGCGACTCATCATCACTCACATGCGCCACCACCGGACTTCCCAGCCCCTTCCCACCCATAATCGCCTCAAACTGCCCAGGCGCCAACCTCGGCGATCCCTTGCCCGACATCTGCAACACAGGTATCCTCGGCGAACCCTTGACCGCACCCAACTTGGGCGTCTTCCCCCCATTAGCCTCCTTAGCTTTAGCCGCCTCAATCTGCTCAGCCGGACTCTTGGCCTTGGGACACCATCCATCAATGAACTGAATCGCTCGCTGAACGACTTCGTGCACCTTGGGCTTTGCGCCTTCTGGCTCTTGGGCGTGCTGTTGAGCGACGGAGGCCATAGTCGATTGAATCGTCTCCCAAGTGGTATTGACCATTTCTTGCGTAAGGGGTTGAATCGCTTTCGGCCAGGGAAGGAGTTGACGCGGCGAGAGGAGGAAGGTCGATTCGGGTGGTGGGCGGGGGATGGGGAGGGCGGTGATGGTCGGTAAGGGGATGGCGGTGAGAGGTAGGAAAGGTTTGGCGCTGCCGTTGTCGATGGGCGCGAAAGAGGGGATGGGGGAGGACCAGGAGGAAGGAGCGGGAGTGGGAGTAAAATCGAGGAAAGGGTGGGTGAGGCGAGTTTGGCTCGGAGGGAGGGAGATGGCGGACGAAGGAGGAAGAGGAGCCGCGACGACTGGTCCTTTCCCTCCTCGGGCAAAGAGGGAAACGGCGGGAGGGGCGATTGGTAGCGTTTCTCGGCGGTAGGGTTCAGACGTCGCCATCATCGTTGGGGGAGCAGCGCCCGCAATGACCTGCATATCGACCGAGGGTCGATGATTCGGATTCTTGAGGACATTGAGCATCGTAATCGAAGTCGAAAGCCTCGCCGCGGCGGCGTAAAAGCCCCTCTCTTCCAACTCTTCCTCAATCTCGGCCCGCTCCCTCTCAATCTCGGCTTTGGTCCTCCGTTTTCGTTTGGGTTTTTGAGTGGGAGGTGCGGTGGATGGTTGTGGTGGACCGGTGGCAGGTCGCTTGCCTTGCGCTTTGGCGGAGAGTGGCGCGTTGACGACGGGGTTGGGAGGAGGGGCGGCTTGGCCGTTGGTGAAGGAGGGGCGGGCGGTCGCTGCTGGTTGATTGGGACGCTGTTGAGTTGGTTGAGAGATGGTGGTGGAGGAAGAGGCGGCGGGAGGAGGGTTGGGGCGGGGAGGCTGCTGCTGCTGAGGAGGGAGGTTGGGCGTAGACGAGCCGCTCGAAGGTCGCGAAGTGGTGCCAGGCTTGGTGGGAAGGCGTCGTTCTCCAGGAGCGAGGTACTTGGTGTTGGGACTGTGAGGGATAGGACGGTTAGTTAGTCGAGCACGAGAAGGCTTCGCACCTCGCCTGACTCACTGAGGTTGAGGAGCATGCTTCGAGGTCGACTGAGCCGGAAGTGGAGGTCTGTAATGGAAGGATCTCCATGTCAGTTTAATTTCCTCACTCGAAAACGAAGGAGGAAACAACTCACGTCGGCGTCTCAGCAGCAGCAGCAACAGCAGCCTGCTCCTTCGGCCTAGCAGCGAGCACCGGCGGCGCCAACTCTGCAATGGCCCTCCACTCGGGCAAAGCCCACTGCGCCTGCTCCAACACAACATCATACATAGCCCACTGCTCGACCTCCCACTTGAGCTTCATCTCCTCTCTCTTGAACGCCAAAAAGCAATTCACCGTCGCTCTCCTCACCAACTCCAAAACGAATACCACCTGCTGCCTCTCCGCCGGGGGGATGCCATCGGCGAGGAAAATGCATACTACGGCGCCCATGATGGGGAGTGGGGCGAGGCCTTGGGTGGTGCACCAGGCGCGCCAGCGGGCGAGGATTCGGGGGAAGAGGGAAGGGTGGAGACCGGCTTTGAGCGCGACTTCGGGGCCTAGGAGGGTGGAGGTCGGAGTGGTGGGGATAGAGGCTTTGGTGAGGGAGGTGGTGAGGTGTGGTTGGAGGGTGAGTTCGATGTCTGTTGAGCAAGGGACGGAGGGAGGTTAGCGAGTGCTTCTTCGGCGATGGGAGGTCGTGAAGCGGGCGTAGAGTTGGTCTCTTCACGTCGAGGGAGGGGAGAGGGATCTTGTTTCCTGTAAGTAGAGAACGCCGCGAGTAATCGTCTGCACCCTTTCTTCCTCTCCTCACTCGCCCTCGTCTCTCCGCCCTCCCTCCCTCCCTCCTCGTCGCTCCATCCCCTTCCTTCCGCCCTCCTCCTACCTCACTCAGCTCAACTCAAGCAAATAACCCCTCAATCACTCACGTAAACCGCCCGTAGCAGCGACCGTCTTCAACCTCTTGAGCACACTATTCTTTGTTCCCAAGAGGTAGCTAGAGGACCATTCTTTGGGAAGACCTTGGGGTGGAGGGAGGTGAGAGGATGGACGTCGTTTCTTGTCCTTGTGGGTGTCCTTGTCGGTAGGTTTGGGAGAGGCGCTGGTTGAGGCGGAGGCGGAGGGAGGATTGAGAGGAGGAGGTTGGGACGCGTCGAGGGTGGTTGAAGGGACGAGGTTGGGAAGTGGGTGAGAGCTGGAAGATGGGAGAGTGGTCGTGTTGGTGTTGGTGCTGGGAGGGGCAGAGGGAGTGGTAGAGGGTTGAGGAGGATCGAGGGAACGAGATGGAGAAGGCGCCTTGGTGTTCGACTGCTCCTGATGAGGTACAGAAGTCGTAGCCGTCCTCGTTTGCTCTCCCATCTGAGTAGCTGCACCTCCTTCTCCCTTGTCCTGTCCTTGACCCTGCGAAAGCTCAGCCGCTGCAAGGGGAGCAGGTCGACCAGACGCGTCGAGGGGGAGGGCTGCTGCTGCTGCCTTGTGAGGCGAAGTTCCCCTAGCAGCAAACGATGAAGTAGCAGCTCCTCTACTCTCCTTCTTCCCTCCTCCTCCTCCTCCCACAGCCGAAGGGGAAGTCACAGCGTCCAGTGTCAGCTTTCGAGCGACGAGTGAGCGAGCGAAAGAGGGCGGTTCGAGGTGGGGAGAAGTCGACGATGGGCCGCCGAGTGAGAGGCGAGGGCGAGCGCCGAGAATGTAGTCCTGTAGCCGGGTAGCTCTCTTGCCGACGAGTGTTGAAAGCGCAAAGACGAGCAAGAAACCAAGAGGGGAGAAGCAGAGAGAATCTCCGCAAATTCCTCAAGGGTCCTTATCGCTCGACAAGGTACATTTTCTCCCGAGTTGCTCCTGAAGGAAAGATTCGCACGTTGATAGTGAACTTGCACTGAGCTATAGAAAAATCCAAGACGTGCTACATCGAGTTTTCTCGGCGCAAGTCCTCTCGCCCCTCGTGCCCTCAATTCTAGCCGTGCAGGCGTGTCTGCTTCCATCTGAGCAAAGAGCAAGATAAGCTCCTCCTTATGTTCCAGAGTCGGGTCGTTAAAGCTCCCACGGGCTAGGATGTCGGGCGAAAACGACGGCGAGCCAACCCCTTCCGTCCTCGGCGCTGCCAGTGGCGATGGGGGATTGGCGTCGATTCTGTAGGCAGAGTCGAGGTCAGCCATGCTCAGCGAGCGCTACACAGAGATCACACTCACTTTTAAGCTTGAGAATGAGTCGTCAAGCTCTTCGTTCCGCCTCCAAAGCAAAGCGCGCGCCGAGAAGGAGGGAGCGACTCTGGCCGCTCCATGCAGCCCAGGGCGGCGAGTAGGGTTGGGAGAGAGCACCTAGGGGTGTAGAAAAGTGGTGGCACCACCTCGACCCACGCACTTAACGCCAGGGGCGAGCCTCATGCAGCACAAACCCATCCTCGGCGCTCACCTCCTCCCCATCCTCCCCTTTCCCTCCCTCTCAATCCTCCTCCCCATCCTCCCCTTTCCCTCCCTCTCAATCCTTCCTAGCACCACTCCCTTTGCCTTCTCCGCACCCCTCACCAGTTGCTCCACCCCATCCATAGCCATCTCCCCAAATCCCGTGGCAAGATCCCCCTGCCACTTCCTCCTCGCCGCCTCGAGACCCTTTGCCGCTGCTTCGGGTGCTTGAGGGTTCCAAGAAGGTGTTGGAGGGGGGTTGGTGAGACGGCGGGAGTTTTTACTGTGATGGAAGGGGTGCGGGTGGTGGTGATAGGAGAGGGAGGAGAGCGAGTGGATGAGCGAAGGGGAGTGGGAGAGGAGAAGGAGGGTGCGAGAGACTGTGGACGAAGAGGGAGTTAGCGAGCGCTTTGAAAGAAAGAGGAAGTTGAGCTTACTAGTAGCTTCCTTCTCGCTCAAATCTCGCTTTGTATCGAGTAACAGTTGACGAAGTTGAGGACAGTAGAGCCTTATGAGGTTGAACCGAGCAGGTCGAGGGGCGGTACGGTACAGAGTGCGTAGAGTGGAGCGGTACAGAGCTATAACTTGCTTAGTAGCCATGTAACGAGTTGACCGAGGCAAGCTTGCAACGACGTAAGAGTCCAAGGGAGCGCGTCTCGCGTCTCGCACTTTCTCCCTTGCCTTCCCTCTCTCATCTCGTCTCGTTGCTAATTCGCCCTTTCAACTTGATCTATCAACCTACAACCTCGTTCTACTTCAACTTCTCCCTACTCTCAACTTCCCGCTCGACTACAGACCGGCAAACTCAAAAGTGAGAGAGTGCGGTCGCGCCTCCTCCCTCCCTCTTATGGCTCCCACCGCCTCAACCTCTCGCCTCGCCGATTCCCCGAGTAGCAGCGACGAAGAAGCCAAAGCACGTCGCAAGAAGGAGCGCAAGCAAGCGAGAAAGGCTGCTCGCTTGAAGGAGCAAGAGGAGGAGGAGCGAGAGGCGGAGGCTCAGGCCAAAGCGCGCAAGGAGGCTAAAGCTGCTAGGAAGCAGAGTGACAAGTCGGCCAAGAAGGACAAGGAGAAGAAGAAGAGGGTTATTCCGGATTCAGAGGAGGAGGACGATGATGATGTCGAGCTGGTGGTGGTGCACGAGAAGCGTAGGCCTGACGATGAGGCTCGCAAGCTTAAGAAGGCCAAGTTGACGACGAGCAAGGAGGCTAGTGGGAGTACCAAAAAGGAGAAGTCCACCAAGGAGCGAGGACGCCCTCCCGCCGCTTCCAAGGCCGACGATTCGTCAAGCGAGGAGGAATCTCTCGCCGTCGCTTCCAAACGCAAGGCTTCCCTCTCAAGGGAACAGTCGAGGGAGCGCTCTCATTCTCGCGCCAATTCGCAGGAACGTTCCGCTACCACCACCAAGCCCGCTCTCAAACGCGTTCCCTCGACTTCGGCGTCGACTTCCAACCCGAAACCCTCCTCCTCCTCTTCCTCGAAGCAAGGCTCCAAACCATCCACCTTCC
The DNA here is from genome assembly GCA_019775505.1 of Leucosporidium yakuticum. NCBI lineage: Eukaryota > Fungi > Basidiomycota > Microbotryomycetes > Leucosporidiales > Leucosporidiaceae > Leucosporidium > Leucosporidium yakuticum. The sequence goes on from JACWFO010000023.1 coordinate 279,117, forward strand.
TCGCTCCTTCATCCACCACCACTGCCAACAAATCCAAACCCGCTCCCACCGCCTCCCGTCCCTCCCTGCACGTCGACACCACCAAATCTCGCAGCCCTCGCAACCGAGACTCGGCGCTCTCCCCTCCCCTCTCGCCGAACAAGAGCCTCCTCACCGCCACGAGCACTTCCTCCACTTCTCGCAAGCTCCCCACCACCAGCACCCACCCTACCACCAACAGCTCCCCCCTCCCTCCACCTCTCCGCCTCCGCCACCCCTCCACCTCCCGCTCAAAAGACATGCCTTTCCCCCTCCCCCTCTCCCTCAATTTCACCATCCTCCTCCCCAACCGTAAAGGCGTACCCGAGACCCTCCCCGCTAGGATCGAGAACCTCGCTGAAGCCACCGCTTTTCTCGAGTTTGCGTTGGCGAGGGGGAGGATGGGGAGTTGGACTGGGATTGAGGTGAGGAGGGAGAGGAAGGAGGGTGGGAAAGGAGCTTGGGAGGTTAGTATAGCGCTTGTGGAGCAGGGGGGGAGGGGGAAGACGATTGTGGAGGTTACTGCCTCGGCTTCGGCGGCTTCGGCGGCTTCGGCGGCGGCGGGGGGGAAGTCGATGTTAGGCAGGCCGGCGAGTGAGAAGGAGAGGGAGGCGGATCAGGCGGAGTTGGGAGGGAAGTTGGAGATTATTAGGGCGCTGGTCAGGCCTTCGGAGGCGGAGGAGGGGTTCCTCAAGGAGATTGATCCTCAGCTGGTGGAGCCTTTGGTCGGCGCCGGCAGAGGGGGGGAGATTGGGTTTGCGGATGACGACGATGAGGATGGGGAGGGGGATACGGCGATGAGTGGGCCGACCAAGGGCGGGGAGGATATCGCCGAGGCGATGAGGAGGAGGGACGAGCAAAGTCGTTTGCTCTTTCAGACGTTTAAAACTGTCCATCCGAGGCGTCAGCTCGGCAGTATTGAGAGGAGGTTGAAGAGTATTGGGGACCTCGAGTTTGAGGAGACGTGCAAGGAGTTGGTTGAGGTCATCAAGAAGGGGACGGTCGATTTGGGTGAGGGAGTCAAGTTGGGATTTGGGAGGTGGGTCGGGGATGTAGCGACCAATCTGAAGGCTTCGCTCGGGGTGAGTTGCTTTCTTTCCCCCCTCTCTTCCTCTCGTCTCGCAAGAAGCTGACCCTCGCCCTCTTGAACAGCACATCCACCGTTTCTGCATGCTCCCCCACCACGCCTACCTCGACTTCTCCATCCAAATTCTAACGACTCTACTCGACCTCTGTATCGCCACGAATGGAGGCCCCGAAGCCGAGGAATGGATCAATACCTGGCTCCATCGACTCGAGAAGGATAACGAGCAGGTCGAGGCGGATTATAAGAGACGGGGAGTGCCGAAGCCGACGATCAAGAGTATTCCCGTGGCGCCGAAACGGATCCCTGCTCCTGCTCCTGCGCCCGCCCCTCCGCCACCGGCGATCATTTCCCCTCCCCCTCCAGCGACGACGACGACCGCCCCACCCCCGGTGCCCGAGTTCGCTCTCCCCGTCGCAGAGCCACGTCAGAACCTCTCGCCCAAACGTACGAGGCAAGACGAGCCTTCCCTCGACCCTCGAGCAGCGGCCAAGAGGAGGCGTATGGAGGAAGGCTCGCTCACCGAGTCGTCGGCGGCGCCTCAGCCTCAGCCTCAGCCTCAGCCTCTCGTCGTTGAGACGGCGGTGGCGCCCGAGGCACAGTTCGTGGAATCCCCTCAGGCTATCGTTCCCCTTTCTTCCTCCTACGCCGCACGCCCCTCAGCTTCGCCCGCCCCGACTCTCCCTGCCTCCTCCGCCGTCGCCGAAGCTCCTCCTCCCCTCGCTCGTTCGCCCCTCGAGATCAAGACCGAGGCAGTAACAATGGCTTCGTCTCTCCACCGCCTTACTGCGACGAGCCCCGCCCCCGGTTCCAATCGTCCTTTCCAGGCCTCGGGCACTCGAGCCTCCCCCATCGTCGTCGCTCGGGCTTCTCCCACTCGAGCAATCACTCGCGCATCCCCTTCCATCGCACCTCAAACTCGCGCAACCCTTACTCGCGCCACTTCCATCACTCGCGCCACATCCACCGGCCTCGCTCCCTCGTCGTCGTCCTTGCGCACCTCGGCCACTTCTCACCCTCCTCATTCGAGGCCCGCTTCCTCCCTCGTTGGTAACTCGGATAGCAGCAGGAGTAAAGGACATCAGGCGCCTACTCCCGAACCTACGCCCGAAGCCGAGGCGAGGGGAGGGAAGGAGACAGTGCTGTATGAGAGGGAGGCCGTCTTGCTCGAGGGGCTGCCGATTCCCGATGGGAGGTCGTTGCTCGCGTTTGGGTTTGAGGTGGTTGATGTCAATGTTGTGGAGAGGTTGCATGAGTGGGTTTTCTCTGCTTTCTTGCTCGTTTGCTTTGAGGAGGAGGCTGACCGTCGTCGCTCGCAGGTCGCTCTATCACGATAACTCGATGACGAAGGCTCGGCTCCCTTTGAGAGCTAGGGCGGTTTTCAGACGTACGATTGAGGACTCGTCGACTTGGCCTAGCATCTCCATCAACGTGAATGGCAGCCTCATCCCCCTCGCTAACTCGTCTTTGGTCAGTCCTCGCTCGGCGTCGTTCGAGCGCTCCTCGCTAACTCCCTACGCTTTTTACAGGCCGCTGGAAATCTCATTACCGCTCTACACTCGTTCGAGATTACCCGTCTCGTACAGCAAGGAGGTGAGCCCTTCCCCTCCTCGGCGATCCTCTCCGCGCTTGCTCACTCGCCTCTCCCTCCCTCGCAACAGGCAACACCCTCAACCTCGCCCGCTGGAAGACGGATCACCTTCCCCCCGACCTCCATCTCTCCATCGAGCTCTACCGCGCCGTCTCGGAGGAATGGTTCCGCGCTCAACTCAAGGACGACGAACGGACTTACGACCTTTATGATGAGAGAGCGAGGGTCCCCGCGCCGGTGGGAGTTTCGATTTTGGATCCTATTACGGGGGTGAGGATCGTCACGCCTGTGAGGGGGGCAAAGTGCGAGCATTTGGAGGTGAGTTGGGTTCGGCGCCGAGTCGAGTTCACTCGTTTTGGCTGTTCGCTGACCCCCTTCCTCCTCCCGCTCTTGCGCATACGCAGACGTTCGATCTCGATGGATACCTCGAGCTCAACCGCCAACAAGAGCTGGGTGATTGGCTCTGCCCTCACTCGAGTTGTCGAGCTTATGCTCCGCCGACCTCGCTCGCCATTTGCTCATGGCACGCCGATGCTCTCAAGTCGGTGGAAGCAGAGTGAGCTTCTCTCCTTTTACTCTTCTACGACTTCAAGCTGACGCTCACTCCTTCACAGCATCAACATCCTCGACATCGTTCGCTCGGAGCAGGCTGAGGAGGTCAAGCCGGTCGTCAAGGGCGAGCAGCAGTGATATTGCAGTGGGTTCTCTCCCGTGTTAGATTGATATACTTAGCAAGCTCGTTTCGTACTCTATGTAAACAACGCTCAGTGCCCTCGTTCCGCTCACAAATTCTAGTCGAGACTTGACCCTGCCGAGAGCTCAAGTCGAGCTCGAGCGCCGCTTCCCTCGTTGCCCTCCGCTCTTCTCGCCTCGTTTCGTCGACTCTCGCGGAACGGACTCGAGCAGCTCTTTACCATGTCGGTAGTGTAAGCTTATCAACCTACACGCTTTCCCATTCTCACTCGACTGCTGTGAGAGCCTCCCACACGCATACTGACTCGTCCTCCCCTCCCTCCAGCGTTACTGAACCCGTCACCTCTGGACTGGTGCTCTTCAAGACGAGTCTCGGAGATATCCTAGTCGAGCTCTGGCCCCGAGAGGCTCCCAAGGCCGTCCGCAAGTGAGTGAACTCTCGCTCGTCGAGGGACCAACAAGCTCGTTTCGCCGGCTTCTCAGCGCTGACCTCCTCGCCTGCGCTCAACAGCTTCGTACAGCTTTGCTTGGAAGGCTACTATGATGGACTGCCCTTCCATCGTATCGTGCCGGGCTTCATTGCGCAAACGGGAGACGACTCGGGAACTGGCTCGGGAGGAGAGAGCATCTACGATGAGGGAGAGTTTGAGGATGAGTTTACTCAGGTGAGCGTTATGCTCGTAGGTAGCGCCTCAACCGTTGTGTGCTGATCTGCGGCGTCCTGTCCTCTAGCGATTGCGCTTCACTCGTCGAGGACTGCTCGCGATGGCCAACCAAGGCAGGAAGAATTCGAACCTCTCACAGTGAGTTGTTATGCTACTCGACGATGAGAGGAGAGCTGAACTTCGCCTCTCCCTACAGGTTCTTCTTCACTCTGGACCGCGCCGACGAGCTCAACAACCGCAACACCATCTTCGGTCGAGTAGCAGCCGGCGACACGCTCTTCAACGTCCTCAAGCTCAACGAAATTGAACTCGAGCCTGGAACCGACCGCCCCGTCTACCCTCCTACCATCAAGAGCGTAGAGGTCAAGGACAACCCGTTCGAGGACATTGTGCCGAGGATCACGGCCAAGGAGCGTAAGGAGCAGAACAGGGCTAAGAAGGAGATGAAGATCGAGAGGGCTAAGCAGAGGGAACAGGGAAAGAGGAAGGGTACCAAGTGAGTTTCGGCCGTCATGGGTCTGCTCGGCGAAGACGGAGGGAGGCTCACTCGGTTCCCTTTGCGCAGGAACAAGGCGTTGCTCTCGTTCGGCGCAGAGCCTGAGGAGCCAGTGGACGAGTCGCTCGCCAAGATCAAGTTTAAGAGCGCGCACGATGTTCTCGACGATGGCCGACTGAGCAAGGAAGTCATCGACGACCGTGGGACTTCGGCAACGCTGCCTCCTGGGCTGGAAGGCCCTGCTAAGAGGCGGAGGGAGGACGATTCTAGCAAGGATGATCCTGTGCGTTCCTTGTCTGGCTTCTCTCGACCTTGACTGACCTCGCTCCTCTACAGAAGCGAAGCAAGGCTGCTCCTTCGGCGCCTGCCGCCTCGACTTCGAGTTTGGAGCGCGCTCGGGAAGCCAAGAAGGCGGAAGCCAAGTCAGCGTGAGCTTTCTCTTCTTTGCTCTTGCTCGCACCCCGAGCTCACCTCTCCGTCAATCGCAGCGACAAGATTCGCGACGAGATCGCCAAAGTGCAGAACGACCTCAAGAAGATGTCGAAGGGCAGAGGTTCGGACGACGAGGACTCGGGCAAGCCAGCCAAGAAGCCCAAACGAACGGGACCTTCCCTTCTGCAGCTCGAGCGAGCTCGCTACGCCAGTGCCGCGACGGGCAAGAAGAAGAAGGCCGACGATTCCGACGACCTCATGGGCTTGCTCGCCGGCTTCAGGTCGAAGATTGCTTCGGCTGCCTCAGCTGCGCCAGAGGAGGTGGAAGAGCAGGAGCCGAGTGCTGCTGAGGCCTTGCTGGGGATCGAGCAGGATGGCGACAGCGGCGTGAGTTGGTTTTCGGCTCGCCTGCTCGCCGTTTAAAGCTGACTTGTTCTCTACCTCGAACAGGACGAGGGATGGCTCAGCCACTCGCTCAGATTCCGCAAGGACGTTACACTGGATCAACACAGCATCGACGAGTACGCGGTCCACGACCCACTCACTAAGAGCAGCGAGTCGCTCGCCGAGATCAAGGAGAAGGCCGACCAACGCCGCCGTCAGTACCCCGGCGAGCGAGAGGGAGGTCGCGACTCTGGTCGAGGAGGAGGAAGAGGTGGTGGTGGCAGTGTTGGATCGCGTGGAGGATACGAGCGGAACGAGGGAAGGGAACGAGGTGGCTATTCGGATCGGCGAGGAGGAGCAGGTGACCGCCGAGGCGACAACTGGGGAGGCGACAGAGACCGTCCAGAGGTGCGCGGTAATAGCTGGAAACAGGATAGGGTATCTACTACAGACCTTGCTTGAATTCAAAGTTTGGTTGCAGAGCATGGCCCTCGTCCGAAGCGTGAAATCGACGTCCTTCGAACTTGGCCGCTCTCCTTGCTCTCTCTCCCAGTTCTCTCGTCTCGCTCTTCTCGTCGGCTCGAGATGGCTTCTCCAGGCGATCAAGCTACCCCTGCAGCACCAGCATCGTCTTCCATCCTCGACGACGATTTGAGCGCCACGCTCGACGCGCTCTCCCTCACCCAACAACACACCTCGCCGCCCTCCGCTACACCTCTCCCGCCGCCAATTCCGCTCGTTCGTTCGACCTCAGACAAGCGTCAGGCTGTACCAAACACCCTCAGCGAAGAACTGAGTCCCGAGCGGGAGCGCACGAGCAGCAGCAACCCTCCCCTCAAGTCCTCCTTCGAGTCCAACTCGTCTTCGCCGTTTCCAGTCACACCAACCGATCCCAATCTCGTCAAACCTGTGATTAGTCCAGCTCCTCCCTCGCGGAGGACCTGCGTCATCCTGCAGGATGCTTGCCTACAGCATCGCTACGCCCGCAACGACGACATCGGCACTATCGTCGAGCGGCCAGAGCGGATTCGAGCCATCAAGACGGGCGTGGCTGCAGCTTGGGCTAGGTTGGAAGCGAGGAATGTCGCTCATGGCGGAACGAGATGGGAGGGACCTCAGGCGGGACAGCAGGCGCCGAAGGATGCGGAGGCGGAGCTCGAGAGCATGATGTCGGGCTTGGGGTTCAAGGAGAGGAGCAAGGACGTGATCGGAGGACCTTTCGATGTTCTTTACTCTACCGCGGTCCTTCCTGTCGACGACCCAGCCCTTCAATTCGTTCACCCCTTGCCGAACGTTCCCCCGACCCCTCCTCCCGCTGCACCTCGCCCTGCCTCTCCTCCCTTGCCGACTTCCTCTCGACCAATCCAAACACCATCAACCTCTCCCTCAAAGCAGCCGCCACCTTCCGTGCCCTTCTCGGCCCCTCCCAAGCTCCCTTCACGGCCTCCTCCTCTCGATCCCACCCTTCCCTGGCCTCAGCAGCTTTCGTCACTCTGCAAGAACGCCTCAGCCGCCATCTTAAACCCTCCTTACTCCGAAATTCCTCCTCATCTACCGCAGGGCGACCTGTACCTCACCGAAGGCAGCGAGGAAGCCATCCTCGGCGCTCTCGGCGCGGTTTGCGAAGGGGTGGACAAGGTCGTCGAGGGCTCAAGAACGGGAGGGCTCGGCTACGATAGGGCTTTCGTCGCGATTCGGCCGCCTGGACATGTGAGTAGAGCTTCATTCGCGCTTTCGCTTCTCGGCTTAGCTGACCGCCGTCGTCGTTGGCTCAGCATTGCTGCGAGAGTCAACCCATGGGCTTCTGCTTCGTCAACAACGTCGCTGTGGCAGCTGCGCATGGTAGGAACCTCTTTCCTACGCCTTTTCATCGTTGGTGCTGGTGCTGACCCGTTTCCCCTCCAGCTCATCAACGGCACGGGATTGACCGGGTCGTTATCCTCGACATCGACTTGGTGAGCCGTTGCTGCACCGTTCTTGGACGTACTCCTTACCTTCTTCGACGTGCAGCACCATGGAAACGGCACTCAAGACATCGTCTGGCGCATCAACAAGGAGGCGCAGCGAGCTGCCGCCGCCATGAGTAGCTCTCCTCGGAAAGGCTCGCCCAAGAAGCCCTCTCCACCTCGGCGCGACTTGCAAATCTTCTACGGCTCGTTACATGATATCTTCTCGTATCGTACGTCCTCTTTTCGCTTTCGATGCCTTCGCTTACCCCTTCGCACATCTTCAGCCTGCGAGGATGGCGACGAAGCCATGGTCCACGCCGCTTCCCTCAACCTCGCCGGCGGTCACTCCCAGTGGATCTCAAACGTTCACCTCGAGAGCTTCGATGAGGAAGCCGAGTTCCACGAGCGCCTCTATCCCAAATACCGCGACGGTTTGCTCGGCGCAGCTGGCGAGTTTTGTAGGCAGACGGCGACGACCGGCGAGGAAGACCTCAGCGGAGACAAGACCCTCGTCATCGTCAGCGCAGGTGCGAATTCAAGGACCCGAAGCTCTTTCCCCTCTTCTCGCCGCTGACCCCCGTCCTCTTGCAGGCTTCGACGCTTCGCAACACGAGTCCGCCGGCATGAGTCGCCATCGTCGCAACGTTCCGACTTCCTTCTTCCATCGCTTCTCTCGCGAGATCTGCCGCTTCGCCAACGAGTACTCGTCAGGCAAGGTCCTCGCCGTCCTCGAGGGAGGATACTCGGATCGCGCTCTTTCGAGCGGCGCCCTCGCCACCATGGTCGGCCTCACCGAGTCTCCACGGCTTCTGGAGAAGACCTTTCTGGTCGAAGATGGCGACGAGATGGGTTGGTGGTCGGAGACGAACCTCGGCAGACTCGAGCGGGCTTGCAAGAAATCTCGGCGCGGCAAGGTTGCACCAACGTCCACCGCCCCTTCCAATCTCACCAACTCCGCTGGCGACGAGTCCTGGCTCCCTCGTGCGGTCGAAATCTTCTCGCTCATCGAGGGCGCCGAGGTAGCTCCCAAACCGCCGAAGGAGAAGCAGGAGCCGACGAGGTGGATGCAGCTAAGGGAGCGACGCCCACGAGGAGCAGCTACTTCTAGCGAGGTTACGCCACAGTCTTCGCCTTCCAAGTCCGTCAAGACGGCAAGGAGCGGCGTCGAGATCGAGGAAGGTGTAGCTGAACCATCGGCGTTGGCGGCGGCGGCGAGGGAGCAGCGGGAGGAGGAGGAGGGGGAAGAAATCAAGGGGGAGAAATCTAGCGGTGAGATGCAGCAGGCGCCGGCGCCCAAGATTCGGTTCACGTTCAAGCAAGGCGGGCTTTAGCGTCGATTCGATACCGGTGAGTCGCCGAACGCTCGCTGAAGAGGCGCCCTCGGCTAACTTCTGCTTTTCCTCGATTCCTAGCAGTAGCTGTCGAACGTTCTGTATCTGTAAGACACTCGCTCGTTGTGCCTCTGAGATCTGAAGTCCACTTCCTCGCTCCCGGAGGCACTTCGGCGAATCGCCTGCTCAGCTCCTTCCCGCGCATCGCCTCAATGTCACCAACAACAACTGATTGCACTGAGGAGATTATAACATGTGTATAGTGCTACACGAACCGTTGTGGTTCTCTATGATATGGCTACGCCGCCCTTCAAAACGACCTGCTCAGCGACTCCCCTTCCTCTCGGCGCTTCCGCTCCTTCCGAGCTTCCTGCTTCGCCAGTCGAGCTTTGGAAGGTCGAGGGACAAGGAGATGGAGCTTGGAGTCGTCTCCTCGGCGCATGTAAGGGTTTGTCCATCCCGAGAAATCGCCAGTGTCCTTCGTACCGAGCTTCGTTCTCAGCTGCCCCGTCGTCAAGCGAGTGAATTGGTACACCTGAAGCGCGAGCGGGTCAGGACGGTGGGTTAATCGGGGATCGCATTCGACTCACGTTGAGCTGACGCGTGAAGGACGCCGAGTTTGAGTGACCGAACAGCGCAGGGAGCACTTCGCCCACCAATCGTCGTCGATGAGCCACGATAAAAGTCGTCCCTTCGGGGCTGGTGCGGGGAGTCGATACATCATTTGGCGGAGGTTAAGAGGGGGCGGAGGATGTTAGGGAACGGAAGTGTAGAGCGATGGGTCAGCGACGAGGTGGGGGTTCTGCGATTAGCTCGATCCTACTCACTCCCACGCCACCACGTCCGAGTACTCGGGGCTGTTGAGCATCAAGTAGAGCTTTCGGATGAACGTCCTAGCTGGATCTTGCCCAGGTGGTGACTGCGAAACGAGCAAAGTGAGCGCTCGCTTCTCGCTCCACCCTACTTCACGCTGCTCACCCCAGGGCTGCGCGACTGCTGTACACGATGACCGGACGTTGATGTGCTATTGGAGTCAAACGATCTTGCCGCACCGTGCTCGTGAGTGGCGTAGAGAGGCTGGTCGACGGGAAGGAGCGGCGAAGGGAGGGAGCTTAAGGACTGGGGCGAAGGAAGGAGGTGTTGGTCCGCTTTCACTTCCAGCTGGCTGACCCATCGCGAAGAGTCAACAGCAGAGTGAGTGATAGGATGTGTAGGCGCGCTGTAGCGATACGGTTGATAGTGCGTGTTGGATGGTGGGATGAAGAGCTGGGAAGGACCACTGTTCGGCGATGTTGGCGAGGGCACGAAACTGGGCGCCATGTACCAGTCGGGGGAAGGAGGGGGAATCCCTCCGCCCTCGTAAGGAGGCCAGGAGGACATGCAACCGAGTGGAGAGAGGGAAAGAGCAGCTCGCTTTCCCCTCCAACCGTTCAAGTCGAGGGCGCGGGGGAGCTCAGCCAGGGACGCGGCTATCTCTTTGAGTGCGATGTCTTACACCGTCATGTTCATGTCCTACATTCCTGTTACGGTATAAGGACACATATACAAACCAGCGCCAGTCGAGCGCAGAACCGTCTCTTGCGCGCCAGAGTTGAGCAGCTGTCCTTCGCCGAGATTGGACCGAGACTTGAGCTCGCTCGCGAGGTCTCAACGCTTTGCTTCCTGCGCGGCGAGAGAGCGAAGCAGACCATGTACTGAGTCATATGGCCTCATGAGCACCACTCCCTACTTGCATAGAAAGCTAGCGCGGAGCCTGGCGGGCCTCCTTCTCGCTTTCTCGGACTTCACGGCGAAGTACGTACAGTACTCGCGTAATGAAGGTGGGCGTTGCCCCGACAGAAGCTCGTCAGAAAGTATCCAGGAACCTTTCTGTAGAGCGATCATCAAGGCAATCACATGGCAACGATCTACTTGCACCTCCCCTGCGCTCGCTTGACGTCGACGCATTGCACAGCTGCAGAGTTCAGTTTCGAACCTCCAAGATGCTTCTCTCCGAGAGGCTGAACGATCTCATGGCTGAGCGCTGTAGTGAGTGCTCGAGATCTTGCGAATGAAGATAGCTCGCGGTGAGAAATGGGCGACGGAACTTGAACAAGTAGCGAGCTTGAAGCTCGGCGCTTCCACGCGTACGGGTACTCATGATGCCGATTCGCTGAAGCTACAGGGTAAGAAATAAAAAGATAATGACAATGCACTAAACGTCTCTGAAGAACTCTCGGAACGCCGCCTGGCCGTATTTTGCCCTCCCGTCTCCAAGTCCACCACCACCTCCCTCCCCGCCGCCCTCTCCTTCCTTGCCTGCATCACGAAGTGCTCAGGGAGCAGGGTAGGGCCAGCTCCCACCTGTACTAGGACTAAGGCTGAGGCTGGCTCCGCTGTTTCCTCCGCTTCCGCTCCCACTCGCTCGTCGTCGGCCGAGGTTGGTCTGGCGCCGAGCCTGCTCCTCGCCCTGCAACCGCTCCTGCTTCTCCATCTTCTTCTGCATACGAGCTTTAGAAGGTTTTGGCGTGAGTGAGGTGAGCACTGTAGGTGGGGAAAACGTCAGCCTCTGGTCGGCGCGCGAGGCGAGAAGCTCCGAGCGACAACTTACTGCTTCTATCGTCGCGAAGAAAGAAAGCGTGTCTCCAGCCACTGAACTGAGACGTATCATTTGTCGCCACCGTGTCCGCCAAATCTGCTTGACTCATTCTACTAAAGCCGTAGACGTTCAGTTGTCCTGTTCGACGGAGGAAGTCAGCGCCGAGCTCGAACCAGCAGGACAGGGCACGACGAGAGGAGGCGGTGGTGGTGAGTCGTGAAGGGAGTCGTGGATAGTTAAATGAACGTACGAGTGAAGCTGTGGATGTTCGAATGGCCAAAGAAGCGAGGAAGGATCTCTTGCGTGAGCCGAGGCGAATTGCAGATGATGACGCCTCGACCGGCGTCGTCCCAAACTAGGCAATCGCAGTATCTGTAAAGCGACGAGATGCAGAAAGCGAGTGAGGCAAAGTAAGAGGTTGGAAGGAGTTCGGCGAAGGGATTAGCGAGAACGTCTGACGATCGCCGAAAGGGACCGCTTACTCGGAAGGATTGTCCAGTAGCTCGAGCAGCTTTGCGATAAACGGCTTCACGGTGTGTGGTAATCCTTCGGTACCCTGCAGAGATTACAATCAGCCCCCACTCTCGCGCAAGCTTCCAGCTCGGCTCAAAACACACCTCTTCATCGAAGCTGAGGGGGCGGTGCTGTCCAGTGGGGGGCGACTGCTGCAGCGATACTGGTGGAAGGTGATTGAGAACGTCTCCGATCGTCCCGCCCTGCGATATGGCGCTTTGGAGAGCTCCGCCAACTGGGCTGCCGAGCGCGGAGCCATACGAGTCGCCTGCTGCATCGAAACGGCCGTACGCCTCCCACCGAGAGCTCTCTACAGCTCCATCAAGCGAAGCGTGGTGCTGAGAGTAGGTCGGTTGCTGAAGGTGGATTGTTGCTGGCTCGGGATAGCTGGAGGCTTGCTGCTGCTGGGGCAGCTGCACGTCGTTGGTGAAGCTGAACGAGTCGAACGAAAGAAGGGGGTCGTAGGTGAACTGGTTGTCCTCTGGCCGCTGCTCCATCACCTCCTGCGCGACGTCGAAGAGGGAGAATATCTCGTCAAGGCGAAGGAGAGACATCGAGAGCAATTCACAAGTGACGCGCTTGGCCTCAACCCCTGTCTTGGTGTGGTCCAGTAGACCAAGCTACCGGTCAATGAAGTAGAAATAACATCATCAAAGTAGAGCGAGGTCAGTTTGAGTGCGAGTGAAGCTCGGCGCTCGGCGCTCGATTCGTATTCGAACTCGGCGAAAGCAGCGCCCAGCTAGTAAAAGCACCGGCTTAGTATACTACAGAAAATTGCTACTCTGCAGTCTCCCCTGCTGGGGTGGACAAACAGACGTCGATGGTCCACGCCTGACGACCTTGCCTGCGAGCGTCATCTCTTTGCGCTTGGCTTCCTCCCACATCGTCGTCGCCTCGCCCAAGAGAGGCCTGCACACAACAGCGACTTAGTATCCTAAAGAACTACCAGCACACTCTACTGCACACCAACACTCGACCCTTCCCGCCTTTGCACGATGAGCGGAGCACCCCCACAGCATCCGCCGGCGCTGCCCAACGACATGGCGGCCTACAACGACAAAAAGGCCGATACCACCTGGGGAACGCACAACAAGATTCCTTCCGTTGGCAAATTCCTCGAATCGCAGAAGGTGAGCGGCCAGGGAGAGATACATTCGCTTCGCAGCTCGCGCCTCGTTGTGCTGACCTCCCCTCGCATCGACAGAAAGCGACCAAAGAAGCGCAAGAAGCTCCACTTCCTGCTGCACCAGCCGCTCCCGCTGCCACCGACGAGGTCAAGCGCGAGGATGCGCGGCAGAGCCAGCAGGCGACCGGAGGCAAGAGCGAGAAGGAGGAGGCTATGGCCAAGGCTCGCGCTCCCTCGGGACCTACGGCACAGGGCTTCAGTCGCGAAGGCGAACGTACTGTAGTCGATCCCGTCACCGGTCAAAAGGTCGTCGTCAAGGACGCCGAGCTCAAAGGTGAGTCTCGCGCAAGGCTCTAACTAGGACATCAACGCTGACCGCTTGCCCGTCTGTAGACTTCCAAAACGCTAAACTCTTCTCTACCGAGGCGTTGGATCCCGCAAAGCCCGAGGTCGCTGGTCCTGCGACGAACGTTCCCGACTCCAAGCAGCCCTCGGTGCAGCAGATCACGCCCAACCCCGTCGAGCCGAGCAACATCCTCCTGCAGCAGTTTCCTGCCCCCGTCACCGAGTCCGTCAAGCCCATCATCGCTTCCATCGAGTACTACGCTTTCGCCATCATTGCGGCCCTCGGAGGACTTTGGTTCTTCACCGCCTTCGGTTCGGGCTGGATGGCCTTCGCCTTCAGGTCGTCGCTGTTCGGTGGCCTCGCTTTCTGCGTCTACGTTGCCCACGGTATCATTGGAAGGAAGGTAACGAAGGAGATCGAGCGCATTCGTCTCGATCAGATCAAGCAGCGCGGCGAGACGGTGAGTGGATCGTCGTCTTCAAGCACCGGACTAGGCGCTGACCTGCCTCTCCTCAACAGCACTCCCCTCCTACGCCCGAGTCGGTCGAGTGGCTCAACTCGTTCGTCAAAGTCGTCTGGCCTCTCATCAACCCGTCAATGTTCGTCTCGCTCGTCGACATGATTGAGGACGTCATGCAGGCGTCGCTCCCCGGCTTCATCGACGCCGTCAAGATTGACGACTTTACCATTGGACAAAACGCTCTTCGCATCGTCTCCATGCGCGCTCTCCCCGATCAGCCCCATGAGTCCGACTACCCCAAGGAGGAGTGGATCGACCAAGGCGACGAGGATGCCGCGCTCGACCCGAACCGCAGGACCAAGCAGGAGAAGAAGGAGGATCAGATCAAGACGCCTGGAGAGACGCCCGAGGACGAGGATCAGACTGGTGAGCGGGGCTTGTAGACTCTTGGGCGCCGGCAAGCTAACTCGCTCTTCTCGGCGCAGGCGACTACGTCAACTTTGAGATCTCGTTCGCCTACTTCGCGCCTCCCGGCGAGAAGCACCTCCAGAACAAGAACATCTCCCTCATCATGAACTTCTTCGCCGGCGTTCACGACTGGTTCCACCTCCCGATTCCCATCTGGATCGCCGTCGAGTCGATCGTCGGCACCGTCAGGCTTCGCTGCCAGATGGTCTCGCAGGCGCCCTTCATCCGCAACGTCACCTTCACGCTCATGGGTGTGCCAGCAATTGAAGCGTCCGCCATCCCTCTTGCCAAGGCTCTCCCCAACGTCCTCGACTTGCCTCTCATCTCGGGTTTCGTTCAATCGTCCATCGCCGCCGCTACTTCAATCTACGTGAGCTTTCTCGACTTGCTCTCTCGAGGACCGAGCACTAACTTGATCTTGTTTCTCTTCTACAGTGTGCGCCGAAGAGCATGACTCTCAACATCGCGCAAATGCTCATGGGAGACGGCGTCAAGCGCGACACCAAGGCTCTCGGCGTCCTCATGATCACCATTCACCACGCCGAGGGTCTCTCCGCTCAAGACGACAACGGCTTCAGCGATCCCTACGTCGTCCTGGCTTTTGCAAAGTTTGGAAAGCCTGTACGTCTCCTCCTCCTCCCCTCTCTCCCTTCCCCTCGTGCGCCGAACAGAGACGGCGGCAAGCCCCACCGCCCAACGCAGCGCTAATCGGATTTCTGAACCACAGCTCTTCAGTACTCGCATCATCAAGAAGGACCTCAACCCCGTTTGGGAGCAGACCGCCTTCTTGCTCGTCTCCGACGATGAGGTCCGCGCCAACGAGAACCTCAGTGTTCAGCTTTGGGATTCCGATGGTGGGTCGCCACCTCTCTGCGTTTCGAGGTATATCTGACTTTGCTTCGCTTCCCAGTCGTTTCCGCCGATGATCTCGTCGGCCGTATCCAAGTCCCTCTCGTCGACCTCATGCTCAAGCCCAACGAGGTTCACGAACGTCAAGACAAGCTCATGGGTTTTGAAGGTAAGGTCTGATAACTGTTATCTGAAGGCGCGCTTGCTGACAGTTGCACGCGCAGACTCGGACTCGCTCGACGGCACCCTGTCGTGGTCGGTCGCCTACTACGAGAAGGCCAAGCTCAACCCCGCGCTCAAAGCCAAACCTGGCGTCGACCACAACCTTCCCAAGGAGCTGCAAGATCACCCCGAACTCAAGGTACGTTGGTATTCGACTCTCGGCGACGGCGATGAAGCTGATGTGCCGACTTGAGCAGGTCGAAACTACCGCCGTCGATACGGCCGAGGAAGCCGACGTCACTCGCACCCCTCCCGACCCTCAGTACCCTTCGGGAGTCCTTTCCGTCATCATCCACCAGATCAACAGCCTCGAGCGCCAGAACCTCTCGGGAGCCAAGGGCAAGAACCGCGAGGGTCAGGCGGGTCAAGACACCGACGACGCTGCTGAGGACGCCAACAACATTCCTTCCGCATACTGTGAGATTATTTTGAACGACGACATGATCTTCAAGGTGAGTCCTTCCTGTTCCGCGCTCCTTCGCCGAGGTGCCGCCGCTGACCCTTTTGTTCCTTCGCAGACTCGTGTCAAGCAGTACAGTCAGATGCCCTTCTTCGAAGCTGGCACTGAGGTCTTCTTGCACGATTTCACCGACGCCTCTGTTCGCGTTGTCGTGCGAGGTGAGTTCGCTTTTCTGAGCGTCGCCGAACTTTCATCGCTGATCCCGCGCGTTGGCTGCAGACTCTCGCCTCCGTGAGCATGATCCCATCCTCGGCATCGTCGACCTTCCTCTTCGTGACATCCTCGCCCACTCGAGCGAGGTTACTCGCCTCTTCTCCCTGCAAGATGGCGTCGGCTTCGGCAAGGTCAACATCAGCGTCCTCTTCAAAGGCGTCAAGCTCGACCTCCCTCAAAATCTTCGCGGTTGGGATACTGGAACGGTCGCCGTCACCTCCGACATCAAGGTTGAGCCGGTTGCCGGCGTCGACTTTGACTTCAAGGAGAAGAAGCTCCTCCTCTCTACTCTCGAGGCCAAGCAGAAGCTTCCCGGTTCGACTGCTACTACTCAGGCCGATGGAAGCGTTACCTGGGATGTCGATCAACACATCCGTTTGCCGACTTGTGAGCATCTTTCCTTCCCTCCGAATCGGCCACTGCCGAAGCTGACGATGCTTTTCGCTCCCTCGCAGACGACAAGTACAGTAGTGCACTCTTCCTCGATTACGGAGGAGGAACCACGATCGGACCCCTCGGCAAGAAGTCGGAAGCCTTCGCCGCCATTTGTACGTCGAGCCGAGCTGTCCTTCATGGCGCGCCGAGCTCACTCGCCTTTCCTGTGCAGGGCTGCAGGAGCTCGTTGACGACGAGGAGACCGAGGTCCGTGTCCCTATCGTCGCCGGCGACGACCTCACCGCCCTCCGTCAGAACTACCTCAACGACCAAGCCAAGAAGACCCACAACTACACCATCGTCGGCTGGCTCACGACGACCATTCTCCTCGACTCGGGCTTGGATGAGGATCACGAGAAGTACTCGACTACTCAAACCGCTCGCCACGAGTTCGAGACGTATGATCGTGTGGTGAGTGCTATCCCGAGCCGAGTGATGCGCCCGGTCGAAGCTGACCTCGCTGCTCGCGCTTCTCGCAGGAGGGACAAGCTGCTGCCGCCGAGAAGAACTCGCACGCCAACGATGATGGAGTGATTGATAAGGATGAGCAGCGCGCCATCGACCGTGCTCACAAGAAGGCCCTCGAGTCTCGGTGAGTTTGCTGCCTTGCACTCCGAATCATCAGCTTTCGCCGAGCCTGACCTCCCTCTTTCACTCTCTCTCTTCGCAGCCACCGCGGCGTGATGCAAGTTCCTGCTGTTCGCACCGGAGTATGGGCGAAGGACGGCATCAAGGAGCGACTCCGCAAGGCTTCGAGGAGGCTCACGGGAAAAACGCACGAGAAGGAGTCCACCGTCGCCTCCGAAGCTTGAGCTCTTCTCCCCTTTGCGCGTCTGTACAATAAACATCCGATACTCTGTGAATACAAAACACGATTCTTCAGTGCCACCCTCACTAATCCCTACGCTGTAGAGCTGCGAAGCGAGGAGCGCATCGAGTTCGGCAATGGCTCTCGTTCTCGGGCGGGCGAGGGATTCAAGAGCGCGAACAGATTGATTCCCGGGCACAAAGAGCTGTAAGATGTACACTCAGCGACTAGAACGGCACTGCTAAACGAAATTCAAGAAACACTAAAGCTCGTCGACCGAGCGATTTTTAGCCGGACTCCCTCTCCCCCTCTTTTGCGCCTTCCCTAAGACTCCTTCTCTCCATTCACCCTTCCACGCGCTCCTCAAACTGACACCAACCCCCTCGTCACATGATTCTGCAGCATTCTACCCCTCTTCTCGGCATGGAACGACTCGAGGCTGCTCTCGAGCTTGGCCGAATCGCGCGTGTAGCGACCGCGGAGGATAGGGATTTCGTTGCACCAGAACTTGACTGTTAGCGAGATGAATGTGAGCCAAAGATCGTCGGGTAGGAGGGATGAGCACGAATTGACGAGAGCGAGAGGAAAGCTTACGGGTTCGCTCCCAAAGGAGGCTGTGAAGAGAGAACGAAAGAGAGTTATTGGTCGTTCGCACGAGTGAGAAGAGCAGGGGTCATCTATCGAAACTCACTGGATGTTGGTAGGATCCTCTCGGTCGATGAACGCCGGGTTGACGCGCTCGCCATCGCCGAGGTAGCGGTTGATGTCGACGAAGACGAGTTGACCAGGGAAGCGAGCACAGAATGCGGCGAGGAGCTGGTTGTAAGCCTTGACCATCGTCGTTCGGGTCCGGTGGTCATGCGAGTGGTAGGCTTGCGAGAGGGGAGGAAGAGGGCCGACGTTTTCCTTCTGCAAGAGAGGAGCGCTGCGTCAGTCACTGCACGGCGGTCTCGCCGGGAGCGACAAAGAATTCGAATCTCTCGTACCTCGGTGTACTTCTGGACGCAGAGCTCGAGGTCTGCGAGAGAGAGGAGGCAAACGGTGAGCTCGGCGATCTCGGGTGTCGATCTCGGCGCCGCAACTCACAGCGATCCTCCACAACAGGCGGTGTCACGCCAGCGACATAAATCTTTCCGCCCTGGGCCATCCTCGGGAGCAATTCGGCGGAGACGTAGGTCTCGTACTGGCGAGCGACGGTGCGCACCCAATCGCTCGGTTTGAGCGCCTCGGGTCCTCGAGACTTGAGCTGCCTGTTATCAGTTGAGGAAGTCCGTCAGTGAGAGTCTCAGCGACGAGCTCTAATCGACAATTCACCAGAGATAGTTGACGTGCAGGTCGACATGCCCAAACATGAGCAAGACCGCCCTCGGTTGACTGCGTTCGATCTGTTGAGCGAGCTTGCGACCGACTCCGAGCGCGCTTTTGGGATTGTTGAGTCCTCTGTACAAAGATGGGCAACAACCGAGATTAGCGAGCACTCCTTCGAAGCGAATCGCGCACCCTTCAACTCACTTCGCCGAGGCTCCCTTGTACTTGCTAATGAAACACGCTCCCCTCGGTAGCAAGCTGAAGACGCCCACGTAGCTATCCCCGTGGATCTCGAGCTTTTCGTCGCCCCATGAAGGTCCTCCACGTCCGAGCAGAGGTGGGAGAGGCGAGCTGAAGCTACCTCGGCGGCCAGCAGGGGTCGGCGAGGGGCTGCGGTAGGAAGCCAAGGGAGCTGCTGGAACATAGCGAGGTCGACTGGTTGACGAAGACCTGTGGTGTAGGGAATCATGGAAGAGATTTAGCACGCTCCGCGACGCGTTCAGGAGGTGAGCACTGACCTGGTCAAAGGACGACTCAAGGGGGAGGGAGCTCGAGCTGGTGGCGAGACGAAGGGGCGAGGGATGGCGGATGGAGGGGTGTAGGTGTAGTTGGAGCGGGTGCTAGGAGTGAACAGAGTCAGCCTTGTACCTTCTCAGGGTTGAAAACGCCTGTAGTGAAGCGCGAGCCCTCCCTCAACTCACCCTGACAGCGAAGGACGACGAGCGCTGGCTGGACGAGGAGGAGGAGTAGAAGAGCGTCGAGCGAGTACGTCTGGTGCAGGAGACGAAGAGCGCCTCGTGTAGCTCGAGGAAGGGTTGGCAAACATCTGTTTGTTGTTGGGCGATTGACGCAGCGTGGCGGGGGAGGAAGGAGCGAGACGAAGGGGCGGGAGGGCGAAGTAGAGGAGTGTACTACAGTACAGCGCTTGGGTGAACGATTTTGTTGGAGTAGGTGAGAGATGAGCGCGAGAGCAAACGATGTGGCTGAAGCTAAAGGGAGATGCGGCCATCTCTTCGATTCTTGGGGACCAGGGTCGGTGCGAAGGAGAGGGTGGATCCCCTATCAGAGGGAAAGTGTCGCAGGTCGCTTTGCAGCTTCTGTAGGATGTACTGCATTCAGCTACTCTCGCTGTAGCTGTACGGCAAGCTGATTCTCTCCGTGGGCGTCGCTGCAGAACATCGCCGAGCTTATTGTCGGAATCCTCGCCGCTCGCTTCTCTCCCATCTACCTGTTCTTCGGCTTCATTCCAATGTAACCAATTGTAACCAAAAAAAAACAACTGCAGTTGTTGATCCCACTCGAATGAGGCCGGATGGCTTCTGCATCAAAGTCGAACAGCGGCCATGTCGGTAAGCTCGGCGATGGCGCTGGGTCTTGGAAAGCCCGGGCAGCTTCACTGAGGGTCATCGGCGAGCTTTCGAGCAACTGGGGACGCTGAAGGACCTTCTCAATTCCTACAAATAAAAGCAAGGCAGCTGAACACGGTCCTCCGCTCAGTGAAGAGGTTCGGCGAGCCTGCCAGCTCTGAGCGCCGTTGTTCGCTCTCCAAGCAGGTTAAGAAGGCTCGAACGCGTCCATTGTGACAGAAAGAGCGCACACAAGTCTGAAGAAAGTCGCTGCAGATTTAGGATGCACTGTTCGACGGGGAAGAGCGCGCCGCCCCCATTCGCTTCTCCTTCGCCGAGGGGTCGCTTGGTCGCTTGCTGGCGCAGAGGGGAGCTGACAGGGCAGTCTGGAGGGTGCAGCTAGCTCCGAGGTCCTACCTCAAAAGATCCAAGCCGCGCTCACTGCAGTCCACGCCCTCCTCGACGCTCTTCAACCTCGAGTCCTCGACCTAGCTGAGCGCGAAGAAGGGGGCGAGGAATGGACGCTGATGAAGCGGCCCCGACGTCTAGCACGGGGGCAAGGTAGCATGCAGCTCCAGTACTGTCACTCAACGCTCGCCTGACGGTCAGCGTGCTTCCGTACACGCCGAAGGGAGCCGCGGAAAAGGGGCTGCTCAAAGTTCGCGAAAGTGCAGCTCGAGGGGCTTTCCCTCTCCCCCTTCTCTCGCTAAGCTATTCGACTCGCCTCAAGCACCGAAGCAGCCTCTGTAGAGCTTCATACTTTACCTTTCGTCACCTAGAACACCAGCCCCGGCAACCTCCTCCCCTTCCCTCTTCGTCCTTCACCTCAAAGTCGCGCTCGCGCTTCTTCAACTCTTTCCCTCACGCCTGTGGCTGCTCAGCTGCAGAAACCGCGCCTACAGCACCAGCACCTACAAACCACGCCAAACGAAGCCATGAAGTACATTCTTGTCAGCGGTGGAGTTATCTCGGGCATTGGAAAGGGAGTAATCGCCTCCTCGACCGGCCTGCTCCTCAAGACCCTCGGCCTCAATGTCACCGCCATCAAGATCGACCCCTACATGAACATCGACGCTGGAACCATGTCTCCTACCGAACACGGTGAGCTTGCACAAGAGCAGCAGGAAAGCGTCGGCGCTCTTTGCTGAAGCCTGACTCCCTCCAGGCGAGGTATTCGTGCTCGACGATGGAGGAGAGGCCGACCTTGACCTCGGAAACTACGAGCGTTACCTCAACGTTACCCTTGGCCGTGACAACAACATCACCACGGGCAAGATCTACCGCGAGGTCATCGAGAAGGAGGTGCGTTTTTTTGCCGGCGTGCGAAAGCGCCGAGAAGTCGTATACTGATGCCTACCGCACTTGTACGTGTACAGAGGCGTGGAGACTACCTCGGCAAGACCGTGCAGGTTATTCCTCACGTTACGGACGCCATCCAGGACTGGGTGGAGCGCGTCTCCCAGATCCCGGTCGACGAGTCGGGCGTTTCTCCTGATGTCTGCATCATTGAGGTGAGTCCATCGCTGCAGAACGAGGTTCCAGAAATCGCCGCTGACTCTGCTTCTCGCTCTTCCTTGCAGCTCGGCGGAACCGTCGGAGACATCGAATCGGCTCCCTTCGTCGAGGCCATGCGCCAGTTCCAGTTCCGTGTTGGCGTCGACAACTTTGCGCTGATCCACGTCAGTCTGGTCCCCGCCATCCACGGCGAGCTCAAGACCAAGCCTACTCAGGCCAGCATCCGCGACCTTCGTGGTCTCGGACTTACTCCCGACCTCGTTCGTCTCGCTTTCTTTGCACCTCACTACGACATTGGCTGACCCTTCGTTCTTCAACAGATTGCTTGCCGCTGCCCTGCTCCCCTCCCCGACGCCGTCTCGCAGAAGATCTCCATGTTCTGTCACGTCGCGACCGACCAGGTCCTTGCCGTCCACGACGTCTCCTCCCTCTACCACGTTCCCCTCCTTCTCAAGGATCAAGGTCTCGTCAACTACCTTCAGAAGCGCCTCAAGCTCGCCGACATCCCTCGCGACAACAAGCGCCTCGCTCGCGGCGACAAGCTCTTCACCATGTGGAAGGAGCTTACCGTCGGGTGAGTTTGTGAGGGCTGCAGATATTAAAGCGACTGCTGATCTCTTCCCTCCTCACAGACACGATCGCCTCTTCGACACCGTCAGCGTTGTCCTCGTCGGAAAGTACACCGCCCTTCAAGACTCGTACACCTCGGTCGTCAAGTCGCTCGAGCACGCCGCTCTTCAATGCTCGCGCAAGCTCGTCATTACCGTACGCGAATATGCTCGCTTCTCTGGAGAGCATTCGCTGACTCGTGATGTACCTACAGTGGGTTGAGGCTTCGGATCTCGAGCCCGAGGCGCAGGCTGCGAAGCCCAAGGAGTTCCACGCCGCCTGGCAGGCAGTTTGCACCGCCAAGTAAGCTCTACAGATTCTACAAGTCGTCTTCTCGAAGCTGACGCCTTTCTCTTCCCAGCGGTATCCTCGTCCCCGGTGGTTTCGGCCTTCGCGGAACCGAGGGAATGATTGCTGCTGCCAAGTGGGCTCGCGAGAAGCAGATCCCTTACCTCGGTATCTGCCTCGGATTCCAGGTCGCCGTCATCGAGTTCTGCAGGAACGTCCTCGGCCTCGAGGGTGAGTTCTCCTTCAATCTCGAGCGCCGAACCTCGCTGACCTCCTCCCTCATTCGCAGAGGCTCACTCGGCCGAGCTCCTCGAGACCACCCCCGACCCAGTCATCATCTTCATGCCCGAGATCTCCAAGACTCACCTCGGAGGAACCATGCGCCTCGGTCTGCGGCCAACAATCTTCCAGAAGGGCACCGAGTGGTCCAAGGTTCGCCAGCTTTACGGCGGCTCCGAGATCATCTGGGAGCGTCACCGTCACCGTTACGAGGTTAACCCTGCCTACGTCGATCGCATCGAGGCCAAGGGTCTTCGCTTCACCGGCAAGGACGAGAAGGGCGAGAGGATGCAGGTCGCCGAGCTCGAGGGTGAGTGTCGAGTCGACTTGCGCGCGAGAGCGAGCGAAAAGCTAACGTGCTGATCTTCTCTCGTATAGACCACCCATACTTTGCTGGTCTCCAGGCTCACCCCGAGTTCTGCACCCGTCCCCTCAACCCTTCGCCCGCTTTCCTCGGTTTCATCGCCTCGGCCGCTGGAGTCCTTCCTGAGCAGATTCAGCGCCAGAAGAACTACGTCGCCCCTGTAGGCTTATCTTTCACAAGCTATCGAGCGCTTGTTGCTGATCTCTCCGTATTCCCAGCACCCCGAGTCGCACCTCAAGCTCGCCGAGAAGCAGGAGGCGGCCGTCGAGCCTGCTACTCCTTTGACCGAGGCTTGAACGCGGTTCTTTCGCTAGTATCATTAATCGTGTGGTTGGTGTGATCGTGTAATATCATTCTTAGCAGCATCATAGAGCATTCAAACCCTGATTTTTGAGTCGAGAGGCATTGAAGGCGCGATGTTCGCCCTTCGAAGCGCGAACCGCTCGCTCTTCTCCTCCTCCATCTCTCCTCGCTTTTCAACTCGACTTCGCTTCGGCCATGGACGGCAATCGGACGGGGCTCACTTCGCGCTCCAACTCGCCTCTGCCTTACAACTCGGATGCGAACGAGCAGAGCTCGCTGCTGGGCTCGGACGCAACCACTGAACGGCCGCAAGATCTCGATAGCGACAGGCTACACTCGGATTTCGCTTCGCCAGGCGACTATGGCAGCATAAAGCCAAGCTCCAGTCGAGCGACCGGTGAGTCTACCGAGCTGCAGCGAGCTGTCGAGGAGCAAGAGCTGACGCATTCGACTCTCAGCATTCGCAACACTCCCTACGCGCTTAGCACGGAGTCAGAGTGTGGCTAGGAAGGTCGAAAGGCGGCAAAAGAGGCAGGAGAAATGGGCTACCTGGCGGCACAAGCTGCCTTACTACATCCCCGTGCGTTTCTTCGCCATCGAGCCCTTCGCGCTCCTCCTCCCTCCTCGCTGACCCTTCTCCGCGCAGGTGCTCGCCTGGCTACCGGAATACACGCTCAAAGCCTTCATCGGCGATGTCACTGCTGCTTTCACCGTGAGTCTGGCGTCCGCTCTCCATGACCAACCCCTCCGCTGCGAGTGGGCACCTGATCTCGCGCTGCACGTTGGCTGATCGACTCTCCTCCGCGCTGCACATTCTGCTCAAATACAGATGACTTCCTTGATCGTACCTCAAGCCATGTCGTACGCTACAAATCTCGTGCACTCGGATCCCATCTCTGGTCTCTTCGGCGCAGCTATCCCGGCCATGCTTTGTGAGTCGTCTCTCCGAGACTGTTCGACGGTGACTGACCCCTCATATCTTTATACAGACTCCGTACTCGGCACATGTCGCCAGCTCAGCGTGGGACCAGAAGCAGCCCTATCCCTCATCATGGGCGAAGCCATCGCCAGCTTCATCGAAGCCGAAACGCATGCTCACGGCCATCTCTCCGACGCTCACAAGATGCGCATCACGCTCATGGTGACCTCGATCGTTACATGCCAGGCCGGTCTCATCACATTTGCGTAAGAGCGCCCTCCTCGCGCAGCTCACGACGACCGAGCTGACCCTCCTCCCTGCCTTCGCAGCCTCGGCATGCTCCGTCTGGGCTTCCTCGACGCCGTGTTGAGCAGGGTGAGGTCCATATTAGCTGACGAATACCTCCTTGAGCTGACCTCCTTCCAACCCATAGGCTCTCCTTCGTGGCTTCATCACCGCCGTCGGAATCGTCATCTTCATCGCGCAACTGCTGCCTACTCTCGGCCTCGAACGGTTAGTCGACAAAGCGCATCCGCCGGAGTCGACACTCGACAAAGCTGGCTTCATCATTGAGCACCTCGGTAGCGTCCATCGCCTCACTGTCGCCGTCAGCTTCACCGCCCTCGCCATTCTCATCCTCGCAAAGCTCTTCAAGTCTCGACTCATCAAGCGACGAGGCTTCGGATGGCTCGCTTATGTTCCCGAGTGAGTGATGCGAGCTTTTTTGAGGTGCGGAGGACTTGCCTGACTCGGCGCCTTCTCCTGCAGAGTGCTCGTCGTCGTGATTGTCTCGACCGGTCAGTTCAGCGAGATTCGCTGCTTCGTCGTCGACAATGCACTTATCACTCTCACCCTACCAGTCTTCTCCGCCATCTTCGATTGGGAAGCCCAGGGGCTGCAAGTCCTAGGCTACGTCTCGCCCGGCAACGTCCACATTCGCCTGCCTTTCGGTTCCGGTATCGGCGACTACGCGACCAAGTGCATCGGAACCTCGACCGTCATTGCCGTTTTGGGCTTCCTCGACAGTATCGTTGGAGCCAAGGACAGCGCAAGCAAGTTCGACTATCCGATCTCGCCGAATCGCGAGCTTGTCGCCATTGGAGCGGCCAACCTCGCCACCTCGCTCGTCTCGGGCACTCTTCCCGGCTACGGATCCATCACCAGGTCTCGTCTCGCCGGAGCCACGGGAGCTACCACCCAAATGGCTTCACTCTTGACCGGCACCTTCGTCCTCCTCGTCACCTACTTCCTCCTCGGATTCCTCGTCGCTCTACCGAAGGCCATTTTGGCCGTCATCATCCTCGTGGTCGTCTTCTCCATCCTCGAAGAAGCGCCTCACGACGTCAAAGTGAGCTCGAGTGCTCTTCATTGCCGATCTCGCTGCTAAAGACTCCTTCATCTCGCAGTTCTTTTGGAAGATGCGAGCTTGGGTCGACTGTGGTCTCATGGCGCTCACTTTCCTTCTCTCGCTGCTCGTGAGCGTCGAGACGGGAATCATCGTCTCCATCGCCCTCTCCATGGTCCTCTGCGTCAAACAGGCGGCCATCACTCGCATCAAGATCCTCGGCCGAGTCCCAGGTGAGCTGAATCGTTTCGGCGTTAGCCTCGGCCGAACTTCCCGCTGACTGGCTCCTCCCTCGAGCAGGTACTTCCTTCTACGAGCCGGTCGACGACGACGAGGATGATGGCCTCTTCCCTACTGAGGAGATCCCAGGGATTCTTATCGTGCGGTTCCGCGACCCGTCTCTCAACTTCGGTAAGCTCCTCCTTCTACTAGCCTCTCGGAGACCAAGCTAACGTTATCTCCCCTTCACAGCCAACGCGGGTGCACTCAAGGAGCGTTTGCGGCGACTGGAACGCTACGGCCGAGGTCGACACCACCCCTCGGACCAACCAAGGAGGGGAGAAGCTTCCGTTATCATTTTCCATTGCGTTGATGTAGAAGGTGAGTAGTCTCGCCACCATGGTTTTCGCCAAAGGAACGAGCTAACCCGTCCCGGTCTCCAGACATCGACGCTTCGGCTCTGCAGCTCATCTCCGAGCTCGTGGGAGGCTACGCCTCGCGGTCGGTGCTGGTGAGTTCGTCGCTTCGACTCCGGGGATCCTTCGCTCACGTTACTCGCATTACAGATCTACTGGACGCAGATCCAACCGGTCCCATTAGCTCGTCTGCGAAAAGCGGGCGTGTTGGAGAAATCGGGCGGCGGTGAGCTCTCCCCTCCTTCCCTTGGCTTAAATGCCGTCGGCTGACCTTCTCTCGCCGCCGTTACAGAGGATCATGTACAGCCGAATGTGCAGATGGCGCTTCAGGTGTTGAACGATATGGTCGAGTCGCACATCAGCCTGCCCTAGATGAAACTCGCCTTTGCTTCGCGCTCGCTGCGAAGCTCTCGAGAGGCTGAGAACGATAAAAAGCGCACGAATCGAACTGCGCCCTGTACATACTGCTACTATGTTACATCTATGCGTCTACAATGTCCTCCTCCTTCCCTTCTTTCCCTCGCTCGCCCTCCTCTAAGCCCAGTAGTTGGTGGAGCTTTTGGACTCGCTCGGCCACTCGATCTGCTCGTCGAGACCGTTGTGGAGAGCGACCTTGACCGCAAGAGCGACCAACGCCTGGCAGACGGTCGACGCCCACAGCAAGTCGAAGGCAGTGCCGACCTCGGCGGTCCAGCGAGTCGTTCCGTCCTTGATGAGGCCCTGCCAGCCAGCGTAGGCGATCCAGGCGTTGAAGTCGTCGATCGCAGCGAGGAGGAGAAGCTTGTAGCCGAGTCCGATGGTGAACGTGAAGATCATGGCGATGAAGGAGAGAACGCCGACGACCTGGAAGAGTCGCCGAGCGTAGAAGCGAATGAACTTGACGATGGGAGCGGGAAGGGGGGCTTTGGGGAAGTAGGCGAGAGTCCAGAGGGGGAGGTAGACGAGGAGGGCGACGCCGAGCATGACGACGGCCGAGAGGAGGATCGAGGGAGTCTGAATCGACTTGAGGGGAAGCTTGAGGGCGGCGAAGCCGGGGATCTGGTCGCTGATAAGGACGATGGAAGGCATGAAGTTGACGTAGAGGCTGGATGAAGTGCAGATGCGCTCGGTCGTCCCTGGAGACCTGGCGCAAGATCCTGCGAGCGAGCGAGCGAGGGCAAGTCAGTTGAGCTCTCGAGCGCCGAGGTTTGACTGTGCTCACCCAGGATGCCGTAGTCCATCATGCCGTTTCCTCCCACCTGGCGAACCTTCATGTAAGGCGTCCCCGTCTCCACCAGCGCCACCAGAACCAACACGAGTCCGATCAAGTGCAGAGCGAGCGGCACGCTGGCGCACAAGATCAGCTCAACCTGCTGCCATGTCGGTCGAGTCCACTGCTGCTTTGGTCGTGATTGAACCTCTCCCAGGATCTCCTGCGAGCCCTTTGTCGAAAGAGAACCGGCGGCAGCGGCTGCTTCGGCGGGGTGAAGGGGCGCAAGGTGGATGGGATGTGTGGTGTGAGGAGCGGCGGTCATCTTGAGCGAGCAGCAGCAAAAGAGAATGGATCGTGCAAGAGTAGAGGTGAGAAGACAACCTCCAGCGCCCCTTCGCCTGCTTCATTTCTCCCTTTCTCCTGCGAAGTGAGACAAACAAAGGCGGGCGAAGAATTGTGGGGAGGCAGCTAAAGTGCATCGAAGGCCGAAAGAAGGCTTGCCAGAAGCGTCCTGTTGATGTACTACACGAGTCGAGGTCAGCAAAGGAGGCAGAAAAGTCGAGTCGAGCGGAAGGGAGAGTTGGCCGCGCTCAGCGCCGAACGTCGCTCTTCATCTCTCGCTCTTCTCCCGTCTTGCTGCTTGCTTCGTGCTGCTTGCGATTGGCCTTACACTACAATGTAGGCTCCATACACACCCTGCGTGCGCGCTGAGCTAGTGCAGCGCGGCAGCTCTCTCCCTTTCTCCTCGAAAGCGGCCCGTACTCTTCGCCGAAGCGCAGGACAAGGTGACAAGCTGGAAACGAAGACAAGGGGCGAGAAGGAGAGCTGGCGTGGTCAGAGTCAGATTCTCTCTCTCTTTCTGTCCTTCCCACCTCGCTTCTCTCTATTCCCTCGCTGGTCGAGCCCACTTTCAACTCCTTCGTCGACTCCTTCTCTCGTCTCTAATCCTCCACAAAGACGCTCAAGATGAACCACCTGTACCACTCTCTATCGCCTCTCGTACTCCTCGCATCCTTCCTTATTCTACTACTCTCCTTCCTTGCCCCCGTACCGATCCTTCACGAGCGAGTCTCGCTCCTCAAGGTGGAGGTGGATTCGACGGCCTCCTCGGCAACAAAGCGCTGGCTCGCTGCTCCCGAGGCACCCATCTTCACTCCTTCTTTCCACCGTATGGCTAAGAGGAGCAAGACCATCCTCGCGAGAGCCACCAACTCGACGAAGAAGGCTTCGGCGTCGGCAGGATCGAGCACTTCGGCGACCCACACTCTCAACTTTGGTCCAATGGGTAGGTGAAGAGGAGCCTCCGACGTTTTAAGTACCTGGCTGACTTTCCGTCGTCTTGCAGGGGCCTGCTCTCTCCCCGTCCCTACCAACTCCAACCTCACTTGCACCTCCCCCTCCTTCACCCCCATCTTTGTCGACCTCGTTGAGGCCGTCGGCCTCTCCTCCACCCAGCAAGCGACCCTCCCCGACCAGTTCCCCCTTGCCCCTACCGCCCTTTTCCTCGCCCTCCTCCTCAACGTCCTCTGCCTCAACTCGACCCTCCTCTCGTCGCTCGCCAGTCATGCGCCGAGCAAGGCGGGATTCCTCGCCAAGAAGCAGGTGACACTACGGAAGGCGGCCCTGGGAGCTGGATTTGTTTCGCTGTGCATCGGACTCGCAGCGGCCATCTGTTTGAGGGTGCAGCTGGCGAAGGTGGTCAAGGAGTGGAATGCGCTCGGCTCGGGCGTAGCGGAGTTGGGAACAGGATTCACTCGTAAGTCACCCTTCGCTACTCAAAAAGTAGTCGCAAGAATTTGCTGACAAACTTCCTCGCCTTCATGTGCAGAACTCTGGGCGGGTTTCGCCCTTGAGGCCGTTTCGGTCCTCCTGCTCGTCGCCGAGGATTTGACTAGCCGCTGAGCGGCTCTATTGCAACATGGACGCAATCAGTCGCAGTCTAAAGCGGGTTGAGGAGAAGAGGAAAGGAAGAGCCTTGGCGCGAAGAGCTCAAGCGCTCTCCTTCTCACTCTCGCTCTCGCTGCCTTGCCCTTCGCCTCGCGCTCTTGACGTAAAGAGGTATCAATGCGGCAAGTAGAGTACAGAAAGATGATCAAGATACTATGCTACTACCCAGACGCGATCCCCGCTCCACTCCCTGCCCTTCAACGCTGCTCGCCGACGTTTGGCGACGACTCGGCGGCCTTCCTATCCTTCTCCCCCTGCCCCTGAGACTCCTTCTCCTTGCGCTCCTTGGAAGATGCCCCCGCTCCACCACTCTTACTAGCCGCCCTGAAGCAAAGGAATTGCAGAGCGGTAGCCCTCCTCGAGGCGACGAGAGTGCGCTTCAAGCCCTCGAGCTCGGACTGCAGCTCGGCGGCGCTGTTGGGCGTTGGTCGACGGTAGTAGGATTGCGAGATGGTCTTGTAGATGGATTGTAGAGTCGTGTCGGCGAGTGGGCTGACGTGTTGAGAGAGGGTTTGGTGCATGAACTCGATTTCGAGGGTGGCCTGCGAGGAGGGGAAGTGAACGTTAGTTTCTGCGCTCTGAAGGGCACGAAAGGCGGCGAGCCAATGGTAAAGAAGCCCACCTGGAGCATGCCTCCCATTCCGAACCGTTCGACCTTGCTGAAAGCGTCGAGCGCGACCTGCGCTAGCTCCTCGACGAGACTGCCGAGTGTGCGAGCGACGAGTGGCCGAGCGGTAGCCGAGACTTGAGCATGGACGAGCACGAGCGAAAGGAGAGCGTCGTAGATGAACGGGTGCACCTCTGCGAGAAGGATACGAGGGAGAGTCAGCGCTGCTAGGCGACGAGGAGAGATCGCGGCGGCGATCAGCACTCACCAGTCGGCTTTGCAGCCTCGTACCAGTTGACAGTTCCTCCCAATACGCCCTTGCGAATGATCTTGGCGACATCAGCGCTCTTGCGCTTGACATAATCGTCGAAGAGGATCTTGTCGAGCTGGTCGGTCACGTCCATGAGCATTTGGATGTCGGCGCTCATGTCGACCTTGAAGGCCTGTTGAAACTGGTGTACGAGGCGAGGGATGGACGACTCGCGGAGGTGAGTGAGGTTGGAGACGGTGAGGAGGATGCGGGTGTCCTTTCGAGCGAGAGAAAGGCGAAGTCAGTTTCGCTGTGCCGCGCCGAAACGACGAAGGGCCAAAGACTCACCACGTTGCGAATGTCGACCTCCTTTGGTCGACCACTATCGTCGTTCTCAAATGGTGCTCGACGAGTAACGAGCTTGCCCGAGGTGAAGATGGCCTCGGGGTCGGAGAAGGCGACATGCACGAGGCCGTCGAGGAAAGCGTAGAGAGCGTCGAGGAAGGAAGACTGCACCTTGCGCACAAACTCGCCGGGAAGGTCCTACGAGTGTGAAGCCGAGCATCAGTCTTCTTCATCTCTCTTTTTCGAGAAGGATCGGCACGAGCGACTCACCGCTTCCTGACGACCCTTGCTTCCTCCTCCCGTCGACGTGCTGCTCATGAGGGCGTTGGCGCGCTCCTCCGTTCCTCCTGCTATCCGGTAGGCGCTGATGGCACAGAAGCGTTGGAAGGCGGCGACGTTACGAAGGTAGGCCGTCGTTGAAGGCTCGTCGGGGTCGGGCAGCCAGGTTTCGAGGCGGTAGAAGACCTTGGCGTCTGTTGTCGAGGAAAGGTCAGGACGAGTTCAAACGAGGGTAAAGCATAACAATAACTTACCTCGGACCCAAGACGAGCAAATCGCCTCCTCAAACCTCCACCTCGTACTCGCGACCAACTCTTTCAAGCTCGCACTCGCCTCTCCCGCCAACTCAAGCGCCGCCAACTCGCTCACACACTCCGTCAGTTCATTCAGCGTCTTGAGCAACCAATGGCAATTGGCTGCCGCGTTCGAGTTTGGCGGTACGAACGGAGGGAGAGGAGGGGTCGCGTTGGGGTCGGTAGAAGCTGCGTCGTGGGAGGTGTTCGGCGAGTGGGTCGAGGAGGAGAGGGTGAAGAAGGCGGAGAGGAGGGAGACGTAGAGGGTTACGATGTCTTGGGACATGACGCGGCATTGGGTTGGGCTGCGACGTGCGGCCGTGGAGGAAGAGGCGTTCTTCTGCAAAGCGAGGGGAGGAGACGAGTCAGCGCGAGAAGAGCGAGACGGAGAGTAGGAAGCGCACCTTCTGGTACTTGCCCTCCATGTAGCCCTTGGCTACCTTCCAGAAGCTCGGTAGCGTTTGAAGAATGACCTCGTTGAGGTTCCGCACCAGCTCGAAGATGAGTTTCCAAACCTCGAGTCCAGCCGAGGATTCTGCGAAACGGAAACCTCAAGATCAGCTCCCCTTCTTTCATCTCGACCTTCCCTCTCAACTCACCTCGCACCTGCTCCCCATCCAACGCCTCCAAACTCGCCACACAGGCCCTCAAATCGCTCACCGCCTTGCGGTCGTCCTCAAACACCTCGCCGTACTGATCCATAGCGACGCGTATGCGCGACATGGAAGCCTCGGCTGATGTCCGTAGGAGCTGGAGAATGTGTCGGTGTTGTGTGTCGAAGAAGATCCAGACGGGGTCGTCGGAGGGGTCGAGCTCGAGGAGGATTCTAGGGGTGGGAAGGGGGTGAGCGAGGTGAGGAGGAAGAGAGAAGAGAGGCAGCGTACTCGATCGTCTTCTCCACCTCGTCCAGTCCACGCTTGGTGTCTCGTAGTCGCTTGCCGAGAGTCGCGCGAAGGTCGCCGATAATCTTCTCGACTTGTCCCCAGACCTGTACAACAGCAGAAGATCAGCACGAGAGGACAAGACGGTAGGGGAAGAAGCTCGAGCGCACCTTGTCGTAAATCCTCTTCTGCTGTTGCTGCTGTTGAGGCGTCGTCGCGACTGGAAGACCGAGCAGCTGCGCCGGCCGAGAAGCGAGGATGTACCTTCCCTTCTTGTATGCCTGCAGTGCTACTTCGTACTTCCCCTGTAGTCAAATCGCCTCGTCAGCTCACGCGTGAATAGCGGTCAACACCAAACAACTCACATCCTCCACCGCCTCGCCGAGAATTGTCGGCAGGTTGAAGAAGAACTTGCTCCGTTCGAAGACTCCCAGAGTACTCTTGAGTCGTTCGGCCTTTGTTCGAGCATCGAGGATGGGTTGGAAGACGGCATCGGCGCGACTGGTAGCCTCTGCTCGGTGGGATGGGAGGTCAGCAACGGCCGAGCTGACGGCGGAGGGGCCGGTACGCACGCTTAAGAGTATCCCTGACCTCCTTGACACCATGCTCTGACTCGGGAGCTAGTGGTCCACCGTGCTTCATCTCTTCGTAAACAGCTGTAGGCAAAGGCTCATCAGCGACGTTTCTCACTCCTCGCCGAAGCGCTCAACTCACATTCCGTTGCTCCCTTGACGCCGACAAACCGATCCCATTCGGCTTGTACCAGCAACTTGAGGGCTCCCGAGCGCTGCTCGAGCGAGTCCTTGAGCCGTTCCCGACCTGCGAGCGAAGCGAACGAGAGTAAGTGGGGGTGACCTTCGCGAAGCGCGCTGAGGAGCCGACGCACCGACGTTGAGGTCTTTGAAGGTAGCGTTGGGGTGCACGGTGGAGAGGAAGACCTTGGGGTCGAAAGTCTTGGAGCCCAGTAGGATTGCAGAGCCTGCGAATGAAGAGCGGATCAGGAGGATGCGTCGTGGAGGAACGGCGGGGAGGACGTACGAATGTCGGTAGTGATCTCGGGGTTGGCTCTGTGGATAGATAAAGCGGTTAGTCTACGCTAGAGCTGCTACGAGAGCCAACCTGGCCCCAGCAGCCCTTGCGAAGCTGTAACGCCGCCTCGCAAGAGCCAACTGCTTCTCGGCGAGCTTGAAACTCACGCTAAGACCCCACCACGCATCAGACCCAATGGGTCGAGCTCGTCACTCTTGCCTCCCAATCCTCCCGAGGTTGGCCCTGTTCCATCTGCTCGTGGTGAGCCAAAGAGGCCGGGGTCGCTCGAGTCGCCTTCTTGCCATTCGGTCTGTAGCAGACGGTTAGCTGTGGGGTTGGGCGGGTGGAACAGATTGAGAGCTCACCGGTGCTAGCGTAGTTAGGCCGTAGAGTTGAAGCACTGCAGGAGAGTCCAAGGTTAGCTCTGGTGGAGCGCGCGCCGCCTCTCGTTCTCGAGAGTGTAGCTCACTAGCGCTCTCGTCTGCTGCCCAATCGCGCTTCTCTCCTCCTGGTAGACTATCCTCCTCTTGCTGTAGTGGAGCCGAGTTCTTCCTACGAGGATCTCCAGCCATTGAGAGGGGCCGAGCAGCTCGAGGCCCCCCCTCCCTGCGTTGGTCGAGGGGAGGAGGACCAGCTGAGCGAGGATCGTAAGCGCGGTCTGGTCGCGGTGGAGGGATACGATCCATTTGGAGCTGTAGGACGATAGCCTGGTTGAGAGCCGATATAGCGAGCTAAGGTTGAGAGACTAAGCCTTGTTGATCCTCCCTCTCGCTCCTCTCCTTCCTCCTCGTCGGTTCACTTTCGCTTCTCGGTTCTCTTGGCTCGAGGTGAGCAGTTGATTAGACTAATCCCAGCTATTAGTCAGTTCACTCATGTACTACATCCCTTCTCCCTCCTCTTAATCCCAAATTAACAGACGTCAACACTCTCGCTCGGCCTAGAGAGCTCAGTACAAGATGAAGCAGCGCAAGTCAGGCAGCGGCGGCCAGCGTGCGAACGCACCCAAATCCATCGACATCTCGTCCTCCACTTCCCCTTCAGCTTCCTCACCCGAACCCTCTCCTCCCCTCGCTTCCTCCTCCGCCCTCAAGAACGTCCTGCGCGTACCCCTCTTTCGTCGCAAGCCAAAGGGTACAGACGTAGAGCCAGAAGTCACTCTGTACCCCGATGAAGGACGAGCAAGGATCAATGCGCCTCAGACGCCGTACCACGAGCTCGACTTGAGCGACACCTTCCTCTCCGCGCTCCACACGGGCAGCTTTGAGCCCAAGAAGACTTGGTTCAGGAAGAGGAGAGCGTTTTTCATAATCGGTGGCTTGCTGGGAATCTTCTTTGGGTGAGCTGCCACGCATCTCGCATCTCGAAACGTCGCCGAGCCCCGAGCTGAACCTCTCCTTCCCCCTTCACAGCTGGCTCTTCACCGAAGGCGACTCGCTTTCCAACCTCAAAATGGATTTCGAGACCCTCTCCTCCAACTGGGACCTCCAAGCCCTCGTTTCCGACTTCCCTTCGTTCCCTTTGAATGTCACCGAGTACCTCGCCCCCGGACGAGACTGGCTCAACGCCAAGGGGAGCAACTTTGTCGTCGGTCGAGAAGCTGCAGAGCGAGGAATGAAGAAGAAGCACGCTGTCATCATCGTGCCCGGCATCAGTGAGTCGCTCTCTGAATTATCGACCGATCTCGGCGCACGAGCTGATCCTCTCCTCTCCTTCCACAGTCTCCAGCGTACGTCTCGCTTTCCCTCCGAGCCTCCCGAGCCTCATACTAACACAAACTCAATTCAAAGGGCCTCGAATCCTGGTCCACCACCCCCGACGCCGCTCCCTTTTTCCGCAAGCGCATCTGGGCCAGCACGGCGATGGTGCGGGCCATTCTCACGAGTAAGGAGACTTGGGTGAGGGCGATGAGCTTGGACGAGTTTACGGGATTGGATCCTCCTGGCTATAAGGGTGCGTCTTGATGGGTTGTGTTGAAGGGAGGGAAGGGCAAGCTAACCCGCCGAGCTCGAGCAGTTCGCGCGGCCCAAGGATTGGATGCTGCTACTTCGTTCATGCCTGGTGAGTTTTCTCCATCTTGTTGAGAAGTTTTTTCTTCCCTGACTCATCTTTTTTGCAGGCTACTGTACGTCCTCGATGCAAGAGCCGGTGCCGCCGAATCGCCCAACTGATCTTTGCTCTCGCTCGCAGGGATTTGGCAGAAGGTCATTGAGAGTGAGTGATTTGAACACTCAGCTCTCAACTTAAGCTGACAGTCTCCATCGTCCAGACCTCGCCGTACTCGACTATGACCACGACGACATGCACCTCGTCTCTTGTTCGCTCGCTCCTCCCTTCTTTCGAGTTTCTCGAGCTGACTTCTTCTCCACCAACAGACGACTGGCGACTAGCCTACTACAACCTCGAAGTCCGCGACCAGTACTTCTCGCGCCTCAAGGCTCAAATCGACTTCAACTTGGCCATCAGCGGGAAGAAGACGGTGCTCGTCTCGCATTCGATGGGCTCGCTCGTCGTGCTGGTGAGTTGGGCTCTGATGCTCACTTCCGTGGTCACGCTTGCTGATGCTCTTGTATCTCTCCATAGTGGTTCCTCAAATGGGTCGAAGCTGAGGAGCACGGCAAGGGAGGCTCGACCTGGTGCGAAGACCACATCTCGGACTGGGTGCGCCGCTCGCCATCTTCTCCTCTGTTCTCCTCCTAGCTCTCTGACCATCCTTATCGCTTCCAGATCAACATCTCTGGGTGCGCGCGACTCTACCTTGCCTCTCCGACGCCCTGCTGACCTTCTCCCTAACCCTTCGCAGAACCATGCTCGGCGTTCCCAAAGCCATGTCGGCGCTCCTCTCCGGCGAGATGCGCGATACCGTCGAGATCAACGCTGCTGGTGTCTATCTTCTCGAGCGCTTCTTCTCGAGGAGTGAGAGGGCTAAGCTCTTCCGCTCGTGGGCTGGTGCGGTGAGTGAAAGCGGAGGAGGCGAGACGAGAAGAGAAAGCTGATCTTCGTCGCTTCGCAGACGTCGATGATGCTCAAGGGAGGGTGAGTTAAGCGCTTTGATCGGCTTGGAGATGATGGCTGATCCCGCTCTCGTCGACAGTAACTCGGTTTGGGGAGACGA
The DNA here is from genome assembly GCA_019775505.1 of Leucosporidium yakuticum. NCBI lineage: Eukaryota > Fungi > Basidiomycota > Microbotryomycetes > Leucosporidiales > Leucosporidiaceae > Leucosporidium > Leucosporidium yakuticum. The sequence continues at coordinate 315,084 of JACWFO010000023.1, forward strand.
GACTGGCGCGCCCGACGATGTCGACAACGCCGAGCTCAGTAACGGCAAGATCTAGTCCGTACCCCCTTCGCTGCACTCGTGCACCTTACTCCTACTGACCTATCTCCTGCAGCTACTTCAAACCCGAGGTCGAAAGCAATGAGACCGACATCAACGCCGTCACAGCCAACCCCAACCTCACCCTCAACGACGCCACCTCCTACATCCTCGACCACGTCCCACCATCCTACCAAGCGATGATGCACTCCAACTACTCCTTCGGCATCGAACGCGACCCCGAGGTCATCGCCGCCAACGATAAAGATCATCGAAAGTGGACGAACCCCCTCGAAGTTCGCCTTCCTAACGCTCCTTCTATGTCTATCTACTGTCTTTACGGCGTGGGCAAGGAGACGGAGCGTGCCTATTTCTACCAGAATGGTGGGTACGAGCATGATGAGGCTCCGACGGTGGTGGAGAGTCAGTGCGTTGAACCGGATTGTGTGGATGAGACGCCGAGGGCGCCGTTGGACATGCCGCTGAGTAGGAGGGTGTGGATCGATGGGAGTGTCACGTTGCCCGATTCGCATGAGCCGAAAGTGAGGAGTGGGGTCGTGTTTGGGGATGGGGATGGAACGGTTAGCTTGTTAAGCTTGGGAGCCATGTGAGTATTGAGTCTCTCTTTCTCGCTTTGATTGTACTTTGCTGACCTTTCTCCTGCTTTTCAGGTGCGTTGACGGATGGAAGGTGGGTTTTGTTGGGCTCCTCGGCGATCGTTCTCCCCCCTCGCTAACCCTTGCCTCCACTCCACAGCGCGACCTCTACAACCCTGGTCGCAGTCGAGTCGTCACTCACGAGATCAAGCACGAGCAAGCAGGTCTTGACCCTCGCGGCCCTACGAGCGCCGACCATGTACGTTTCATTGCCTCTCCTCCCTTCTCCCGAGCTGACACATCTCCCTCCCCGCTCCTCCTCCAACTCCTTCTCCTTTCCCTCTTCTACGTCACTAGGTCGACATCTTGGGCAACAACGAGATGAACGACGCCATTCTCGAGATCGTCTCGGGCAACGGTCACAACGTCAAGGACGTCCTCCTCTCCAAGATCGCTGACTTTGCGCGCAAGATTCGCTGGGAGGAGTAGAGGGGATACTTGGGGTCGTCTTTGCAGTATATAGAGTTTGGTACATGGAAGCTGTGCTGGATTTTCCACCAGAAGCACTCGTGAAGCTCGATCGTGAGTTTGCGAGCAGAAGAGATCTCCGAGCTGCAGTCAAAACAAGGAAGTCGAGCGATATAAAGAACGAACGATGGTTGCGATTGCGACTTATAACTGAAACGAATGTAGGTGCACCAATAACTTTCCCCGTCAAGTTCTCCTGACCGTCTTGACCGTCCCCGCGCTGTTCGGTCTCCCTCCACTCGTCGTCGACGATGACGCCGGCGCTCCTCCTGCTCTCCAAGGAGCGAATCGCTCGGCCGGGAGACGCCCACTCCTCAGATCTACACTACCATTCCTCCTCCTTCCTCCGTTGGGGCTCATCGCGCGGGTGAAGAGCTCGATGGGAGGAGAGTCGACGGCGCTCGTCGTCGAGGCGTTGCGATGATGGGAGAAGGAAGGGCGGGAATGGAAGGTCGAGTCGTCGTCCTGCTGTTGATGGAAGCGAGGGTCCTCGCGGTAGCTCGAGAGCGAGGAACTTGCCCTCCCGCCCCCGCCAACTCGCTCCGTCTGCTCTCCTCCCTCCCCCTGCGCCTCGTAGTCGGCCTCGGAATGGAAGCTAGCGGCTGAGCTCCCAGGCCTCGAGGCTCCGAGGCCCTCCGATGCGCTCGCGAACGACTGGCTGTCGTCCCAATCGTAGTCCGAAGCCCTCGACGGCGTGGCGAATCGACCGACGTCGTGCTGTCCGAACGAGTTGCTGCTCGGCTGGTGGGTGAGGTGGAAGTCACTGCTGGCGGCGGATTTAGACCTGACCATACCGTACTGATGCTCGGGCGTAGCGGTAGTAGGTGTAGAGACGGACTCCTCGGCGGTGAAAGTTGAAGAAGCGACAGAATCGTTGACGCGGTGGCCGTGGGGACGACGACCTCCTCCTCGCTCGGTGGTGACGAATGGCGGAGGAGAAGTGGTCGAAAGCTCGGGGGAGACGGGCGGAGTGAGCTGGAAGGGTTTGGGTTGGAAGCGACGAGGGTGGTGAGGGCGAGTGACGAAGCTCGAGTCGGCGGCGGTGGTGAACGAGTCGTCCATCTCGGCTTGAGAGGGGGAAGCGACGCTGCTGGGAGGAGTGTCGGGAAGAGGAAGGGTGGGTGCAGGGACGGGGCTGAGGTTTTGGCGGTGGGAGCGGCGAGCGTCAACCGAGACGAGTCCTTCCTCGGCGCTGATGGACTGCGACCGCGACTCGGGACGACGACTGCTGGCCGAAGATTCGTTTCGAGGGATTTCCAGCGTGATTTCGAGCTGACCGGCGTTCTGAAGGACGATGGAGAGGCGAGATTGAATCGACCTGAGCGTCTCCTGAGCCGCCTGGCGCATCAACTCAAGCCTTTCCTCCTCCGTAGCATGCGGTGCCGTCGATTGAGTATGTAGCATCTCCTCCTCTTCCTCTTCCTCGAGCGGAGCGAGCGCTGCCTCCTCCTCTGCAAACGAAGGACGATGACCGAGACGGCTGCTTGACGACCTGTTTGACTGCGCCGTACCCGGCCTCGAACTCGTATCGCTCCTCTGCGACAGCGCCTCAATCCTCAAGTAAACGCTCTCGTACAACGGTGATCCATCATCCGCCGCGAGGATGGCCTGCATCTCGCCCATGAGCATCGCGCGCTGCTCCTCCATCTTGTGACGAACATGTTGGACGTTGGAGAGTTCGAGTAGAGCTTGCTCTCGAGCCTTTTCGGTGGCGTTGAGTGAAGCTTCGAGGCGGGCTTGACGCTCCTTTTCGAAGGAGACTTGACCGGTGAGGCGACGGGCTTCTCGGCGTTCCTTCTCGAGGCGGGTCTTGAGTTGCGCGCTTTCCTTGGTGAGCTTGTCGGAGAACTATGTGACGATTCAGGTCAGTTCATTTCTCCGCTAGGAGGACGATCGAGCTCGATGGAATAAAGCTCACTTCCTTGAACACATCAAACGACTTCTGCCACTCGTTCGACTCGGCGACCAACGAAGCGAGCTTAGTATTGAGCCTATTGATCTTGCTCTCCAACAGATCCCTCCTATCGACGAACGTATCGGCATGCTTGCGAACGAGGTGTTGGACGTGTTTGGCAGAGGGGTCGAGTTCGGAGATTCGGCGAGCCTTTTTGGTAGGGAGGAAACGAGCGAGTCCTTTGCGAGGTTGGGAGGCGAGGATCGAGTCGAAAGTCTTCATTAGACGAGATTGGTCCCACTGTGGTAAGAGAGGGTCAGACTCGGTAGGGAAGAAAGAGAGCGAGAGCGAAGCGACTCACATCCCAGGAATCGGCGGGACGCAGCCTTTCTGCCTCCTTCGGTACACCAGCGACCTCGACCTGTGGGCCAAAGCAGAGGAATCAGCTGCATATCCGCCTCCCTCCCCCTCTACACCACTCACCTCGGAGAACGGCCTAAATCGCCCACTAGGGAACGCCTCCGTAATCTCACTCGGCACTCCCCAAAACGAACCAACGCTCCCAATCGCAGCCTCAAGCTTCTTCCTCGCCTTCTCCCTCGCCGAGCCGGTCGAACGTGCACCGGGGAAGACGCGAGAACAAGTCACGCTGTTGGTATCGAGGTCGACGATTGCTACCTCGGGAGGGAGGGAGGAGAGGGCGATGGAGCGCGAGAGGATGGGGATGCCGATTAGCCAGGGTCCGGGGTCCTGTGAAAGAGAGCTGTCAGTGAGGCTTCGTAGTCGAGGAGCCCGCAACGAACCTCAACGAAGAGCTTGAGATCGCGAGCGTGGACCGTCGAATGAGTAATGCCTCGCCAGCCGCGGAGCTCGAGGATATGCTGGAAAGTGGATACCGCGAGACCCTGTAGACAAATCAGAGTATTAGCTTTGCTCCTCTGAGACGAAAAGTCTACTCACAAGCATGATGGAATGGCGCGAGACGAAGAGGACCCGACCGAGGGGGGAGAGGGCGATCTGTAGCTCATGCGAGAGTCAGCGAGGCTCTTCTCGAGCCGTATGTAGTAGAATATGACTCACCTCGGCGATAGTAAGCAAGTTATCCGCATGCAAAGCCTTAAACACGGGCCACATCGCAAAGTTAACCTCCTCGGCTCCGACGCTCCAATCCATCTTGCCCGGCATGGTCTGCAATCCCTCATCGTCGGTCAGCTCCGCTCGCCTCCTCCTTCGTATTCATCGCGTGAACATCCACTCACGGCAACAAAGTACGTATCTCTCGCCGTCGAGACGGAAACTGGAAGCTTGATCTTCTCCCCGACCCTCGGAGCGGGGAAATGGAGGACTCGCTGCATTTGGAGCGAATGGGAGGCGATGTCTTGATGGTATCTGGTTATCTCGGCAACGTCAGCGAATCGAATGAGATGGAGGGAAAGGAGAGAAAGAGCGCACCGAGCCCAGCTGATGCGAAGGATGTCGGTGAGGAGGTTCTGCATCGGTTTCCGAAGGTCAGCAAGCGTCCGAGAAGGAATTGAGAGGTACGAAGTACGTAAACCGGCGCCTCAGAGACGAGGATCAAAGCATAAGGCAACCAAAACGGCGTGGAAGGGGTCAAATGAGCCAACGCGGCGGAAGCCTGTCCCGCAACGGACGAGGCGTCTCCCCATTCGCTTTCGGTGACTGTTCAAGTCATGGGTCATCAGCTCAACCTCCTTCTCTCGCGCAACGCCCGAGACGAAGGCCGAAGAATCGCACTCACCAAACCCCTCCGTCTCCCCCTCCGTCTCACTCACCCCTCCTCCTCCCTCAATATTCCACCCGACTCCATCACCGACGACAGCCCCCAAAGGACTCCTCAACTGTCTCTCTAGCTTCTCCCCCAACTTCCTGCCCGCTTTGGCCGCTTTGGCCGCCTGCAACCTCGCTGCCGCCGAGCTCTTGGGATCGGAAAGAGCGGAACGGATGGCGGTAGAGCGGGGTCCGTCGGCGTGGGAGTAGACGAGGAGGGTCGAGGCGTAGTAGGTTTTCGTGAGGGTTTGCTGTTGTTGAGCCTCGGCGGCGGCGGCGGTGGAGGAGGTGGGGAGGGAGGATTGACCGAGCGAGAGGTCCCAGGCGACGGCCGTGGAGGAGGAGAAGGGTTTCTTGCTTCCCCCTGAGGAGGTGGAAGTGGAGGTGGGAGAGATGGGAATGGAGAATTGGAATTGTGAGATGGTGGAGGCTGGTTGAGTGGTTGAGGCGAGGATTTCGAGCTCGCGATTGAAGGCGAGCTGTTGAGTTCGGTTCGGCGATGAGAAGGGAGGCGGAAAGTTAGCTGCTCGCTCGTTCGACGAGGGGGCGGATAGAGAGATAGAAACCCGGACTCACCTTCACCGCCTTCCCCTGAATCCTCTGCACCTCCTCCCTCCCCAACCTAACAAACGGTCCCTCTATGTCCTTCTCCTCACCAAGCTTCTCCTTCTCCTTACTCCTCTTCTTCTCCCTCTTCCTCCCCTTCCCCTTCCTCCCCTCATCCTCCACCCCCACCCCCTCCTGATCCCCCGAAATCGTACATCCCAAAACCTCGGCCCTCCAAAACCTCGGCACAGCATTCATCGCATGATCCGGTCTTCCTCCTGCTCCTCCTCCTCCTCCATCTTTTCCTCGGTCGCGGTCCAAATCGGCAAACGACCAAGTGGAAGGATCCTTGGGTAGTCCGGCGACGATGTAGGCTGAAGCTAGGGGCGTGGGATTGGGGTTGGAAAGCGAGCCTCGGGGGGGAGTTGGGGCGAGGGAGGGAGGGATCGGTGCGGCGAGGGAGTGGGTGGAGGGCTTGGTCGCGAGGGAGGGGTGGGAAGTAGGAAGAGGGGGTTTGTGAGGACTTGGAGGGAGGGGGTGGGAGTTGGGAGAGGAGGACGGTCGAGCGGTCTTTGCTGAGGTGCCAGTGGACGCCGAGTTCGAGGCGCTGTGGTGGGCTGTTGTCGTCCTAGGCGGGACGGGGGGTTTATCCTCCTTGCTCTTGCCCTTCTTTCCCGCCGCCGAGCCATGAAGACTCGGCGCCTCCCGATAAATACTCGCCGCCTCGCCATCCTCTTCCCTCGGATCATACCTCTCTTCCTCCTCCTCTGGCACCTCCAATACGCTCCCACCTTCCATCCTCGCCGATAAGCCCGAAATCATCCTCTCCCTAGGAGCTCCACCTGGTTCGCTTCCGATGGAGGAGTAGAGCGTCGAGCGATCCGTCGAGTTGGAGGTGAGGGAGAAGAGTGAGAGACGGGCGTTGTCGGGGACTATGCGGCGGGTGGGGAGGTCGTCGGTTGTTAGAGCTAGACCTACTTGCGAGTTACGGATGCCTGTGTGGTCCGAGAAAAGGGAGAGAGAGAGGTCAGCTCGGTGCCAAGGTTCGGCCGGAGCAGAGAAGCTCACCAGTCAACCGTTCCACGCCCTTCCTATTCTCCCTCGTGATCCTCGGTCCACCAAGCACCTCAAAAGCCTTGAGTGACCCCGTCGGCGGATGCGCCACACTATCCCTCTCCCTCTCCTCCTCCTCCCTATTCTTCGCTCCCTCCCCTGCCCCTGCTCCTCCCAATCCCATCCTCAACGAGCTACTCCTCCCCAGACTCCTCGTCCCCCCGCCTCCAACTCCATCCCCTCTACCAAAAACCTCATAAATCGGAGTCCTCGCCCCTCCCCCTCCCGCGCTCGCGCTCCTCTCACCGAGAGAAGTCGCCCCCGAGGCAAAGGAATTCCTCCTCGATTCGACGCCCTCGGCCAACGAGACTAACGAGGCGGAGGAACGGATTGGACCGATTCGGGGAGGGTCTGTAGGAGAGAGCACCGGGGAGGAGATGGAGAGGGAGCGAGAGGAAGAAGATCGACGGAGGAGGGTGCGGAGGAAGGAAGGTCGTCGAGAGAGTTTCGTGTTGAGGGAGGATGTAGTGGAATTGACTCTGCCGTGTTTCCCTTCTATTACTCCCATTCCTAGGGAGGAAGCTGGTCTCCCATTCTCGCTACTAACCAATTCATCGCGCAAGCTCCCCTCGCCTTCCTCGCTGATTCTCCATTCTTCACCTCCCAGCGGAGGGGGAGCAGGTGTAGTCGATTCGACTGGTGGTGGTGGTGCTTTAGCTGCGAATGGATCATCGCCTGGTTGGACAGAGAGTCGGTTGGACGAAGTGCGGTTGCGTGGTTCTGATGAGAGGAAGGAGGCTACAGAGTCGGGTCGAGGAGGGGCAGGTGGGGAGGAAGTTGGTGAGAGCGAGCTGGTAGTGCTGTACCGTGCTGCTATGGGAGTTGACATCTTGCTCCCTCTACAGCAGAGCCAGAGAGAGGCGAAAGGCGAAGAGGCGAAGGGCGAGAGGGAGAGAGGCTAGAAGTTCCGCACGAACCTCGTCCGAGCGGAAGAGGAGAGGAGGGAGGGAACAAAACAAGGTATGTGCGCTAAGGGGTTGGTTCTGTAGGTCAGTAAAAGTGAAGATAGAAAGAGCGATTCTCTCGCTCTGTAACTCTACAACCCATCTCTCGAGTTCTCTCATGCACGACAGCTTGACTTCCCCTTTTCGAACCTCGGCGCTCGGCGATGGGTATCGAAAATCCAAGCAAAAGCACTACTACTTGGTGATCCCGAGGTACTCGCTAGGCTTCGTAGTACTAGCCAACCTGACACTCGCTCCATCATCACTAACAAACATCCTCTCCAACGCTACTTCGGCTTGAGGAGTCTATTGAAACGAGCGCCGAGGGTCAGCTTCCTCCACTCTCCTGGACCTCGAGAGAGAGAGCGCTCAAACTCACATCCGCATGGTAATGAGTCAAAGGGATCCACGCCTCTCCCTCCTCGGCCCTCAGCGGAGCAAACAAACTGGCTCCCGCCCTACCGTTGCTCAGACCCCCCGCGCCGGGCTTGAGAGCAGCAGCCGCACCCTCTGCGCTCTGCTTCACACTAACCTGCACGGCTTTAGCTTCCTCCTTCTTGATCTCAGCGTCCGAAAGGTCCCCTTCATCATCGTCGTCGTCTTGATCTTTTTGGTCGCGCTTGCGACGGCGCTCGAGAGTGATTAGGTTGTCGAGGTAGGTTAGGGAGGGGCGGAGTTGGTAAGTTTGGGTTATGGGGGAGAGGTGGAGAGCGTCTGTTATCACCGAGGATGAGGAATCAGCGAGCGCCGAGAGAGAAGGGAGAGCGAACGGACGACTGACCATCCTTGACGATTCCTACGAGGTAGTTGGTCACATCTGGTACGGAGCTAGCGCTGTAGGTGATATGATCCAACCTTCTCCTCTCCTTCTCTTCTTCCTTCCTAGCCCTCTCCTCTGCCTCCTCATGCACCTGCTGCTTACTCTTCTTCCTCTTCTTGCCCGTACCCTCGTCTCCCGCTCCTTCCTCCTCCAACACACCCTGAGCAAACAGTTTAGCCTGTTCCTCATTATACCTCTCTGCGGCCCTTTCGATAGGGATCTGTAGTTCGAGATGCTGAGTGTGAGGCTTGTATTTTGCTGCTAGTTTGGAGCGATTTGGATCGGGTGCAGGGTCGTGATCTGGGCGTAGAGTGGGAGGGAGGAGAGGGTGACGAGTGTCGGGACGGGGAGGGCGGTCTGGGTATTGCAAGAGGGTGAGGGAGGAGAGGTAGTGTGGGGTGTAGTAGACGGGTAAACGCTTGACGATAGGATCCAATTCGTCTTCACTGGAAGAAGAACTGTCGCTGTCCGTGTCCATACGTGAAGTGGATGCTCGTGGTGCCATCCTGTAGCCGATTCAAAGCTGAAGAGAAGAGGAAGAAATGGACAAGGGAGAGAGAGCCGTCGTGACTTTCAAAGCTTCAAAATCCCCAAGTCCTCAAATGGTCTCGGCCCTCCCTCCCCCCAGCGACCAAGTCCTCAGCGCGTCACCGCTCCCTCTACTCTTCGCTTCCTGCCACGTCTTGCTGCTTGTCTCTTCACTCCTTCTACTGAGCTACAGCACCTACTCGAAACTCTCATCCATCTCACTACAGCACTACACTACATCCTCGCCCTCAACTCCCGCCACTTTCAACCTCACTCGTTTCGAGGGTGACTTGGAGCTCAATGGCATCCTTCCCAGACTACTACTCCGTCCTCGGTACGCTGCTTCCCTCTTCCCCACTCTCAACCGAACTAACCCTGCGCTCCCACCCTCCCAGGCGTCGCTCCCACCGCAACTCCCGTCCGTCCACTCCTCCTCCTGCTTTCTCCCTGCTCTTCACCAGCTAATCTCCCGTGCGATACAATAAACAGGACCAAATCAAAACCGCCTACAAACGCAAATCCCTCCTTTGCCATCCTGACCGAGTGCCCGCTGGTCCAGGATCGGACATTAAGCGAAAGGCGGCGACTACAGAGTTTCAGGCCGTGGCAGATGCGTATTATACTTTGAGTGATACTGGTGAGCTTCTCCCTCCCCTCCTTCTCGTCTTGACGAGCTGGCGGCTTGGAGGAAGGCTCGGCGCTCCCCGTCTCGGCGCTCCAACTCACTGACTCCCTCCCCCTCCCTCCCAGGCCGTCGAGCCTCCTACGACCGTCTGCGCACCTCTCAACCCTCCTCCTCTCGCACCTCCAACCCAACGGCCGACGCCTCCTCCTTTTTCAACTTCTTCTCCTCTCGCGCCGGCGCACCCGACGATTTCGCCGAGGATGATGAGGCCGAGAGCGAGTATGGACAACCGGACGCGGAGTATGTGTTTGGGAATGTGTTTGAGGATATGCTGAGACCGGAGGTTAGGGTCTTTCTCTCTTCTCCTTCGACCGAGCGGGCGCTGACACCCCTCCTCCTCCCTCGCCCCCTCGCTCTCACTAACACAGGTCAACCGTCACCTACCCTTCTGGACCTGGACGGGCGCCGCCGCAGGAGCCGCACTCGGCTTCGTACGCTCTCTCTGCCTTCCTCCCTCTCGCTCGCTCGGCGCTGAGCTGACACTGAAACCCCGGCCAACAGATCGCAGGCAACCTCCCCGGCGCTGCCATCGGTGGTTTCGCGGGTTCCAAACTCGGTGCGGTGAGGGATGCCAAGGGCAAGGCGGTTTATGAGGTGTTCAAGGTTCGTCTTCGCTCTCTCTTTCTCCTTCTCTCCTTGAGCCGGGCCGAGAGCGAGAGCTGACCCTCGGTGCTTTGGGTTCGAACAGGACCTTGGAGCGGATCAGAAAGCTGAAGTTCTCAAGGGGTTGGCCGCGAAGGTGTTTGGTATGAGTGGGATTGGTGGGGCGAGTCGCTAGTTGAGCCGAGCCGAGAAAGGGAGTCGAGCTCGCGCTGGGGCTCCTGTAGTCTGACCCCTCGTAACTTCTTGATCCTTGTCATTCAATCATTCCATCAGATTGAAGCTCTCGGCTCTCAGTTTTCTGCGAAGTGAAGGAAGCAAAACGAAGAGCAGTGCGAGAGCTCAACTTCGCCGAGCCGTCCTCCGAGAGCGAGACGAGAAGCGCCTCTCATCCCGCTAGTCTCTCCTTTCGCTCGCGCCAAGCTCCTCGAAATACTCCCTTGATATTGATAACACACGACTCTACCTCCCTCCCCCTCCCTCTCTACAGCTCCCCCCTCCTCCCCACCAGCGCCGTCGGTACCGGCCCCGCCTCCCTACTCGCTCCTCCCCCAAGCAGCTCACTCTCCGCGCTCTTATAATCCACGGCCTTCAACACAATGGGTACGAACCCTCCCGGCTTGACCTCCTGCGGTTGATGGCCTACGACCCGGAAGAGGGAGGCGATTGTCCCTCCGTGCGCGGTGAGGGAGATGTAGGGGGAGGGGTCGGTGGCGAAGAGCTGTCCGGGTAGGAGGACGAGGAGGAGGTTAGCGAGTGGGAGGAGCTGGCGAAGGGAGAGGAGGACGAACGTGGTTCAATACTTGTTGAGTTCGCAATGCTTGTTGGATCGAGGATTCCTGGAAGTTGGGGGACCAGAGCTGGTCCTGTGGTCATTACGAGAGGGTCAACGAAAGTATAGGAGAGGAGGAACGGGAGGGAGAACCCACATGCTCCGAGAAGGGGACTTCAAACTTGAAGGAGGGGAAGCGCTCGGCGAAGACGGATTTCGGCGATCGTTTGTCGCCTGTGAGAGGAGGGTCAATCGGCGTCTACGGCTCGGAGAGGGTGTGAAAGACCCACAAGTATGTAGCCCGATCGTTTCCCTGCTCACCAAACGGCTCGTTAGCTCCCGCCATCTTCGTCTCGCTCGCCGAGCCCTCCCAACTCACCTCAAATGTTCCCTCACCAGCGGGCGAACCCCCTTGGGCTCAATCAAGATATCCTCCCAAGTAATCTCCAACGTCCTAGCACTCCTACTCAACGGACTCGAATACAGCGACATGGGCAAGGGCACACCATCCTTGATCTCCTCCTTCCATGCCTCGTTGACTGCTCGGGCTTGTTGCTCGCCTAGGGGAGTGAGGAGCGGGTCGGGACCCCACTGTTACGCCTCTGAGGTCAGTGAGATCCTCAGCCGGAGAGGTAGAAGCGAGAACGAACCACCATCTCCCCGTCCCCCTCCAACCGACTCCATCTCCGATTCCACTCCTCCGTTCCGTACTTCTCCTCCGCCCTATTATGCCAACCTTCCCCATGTCGAGCTACGTACAACACTTTGTAGGTCGTATGTACGTCGGCTTGGGCGTTCAAGAGGTCGATGGAGGAGCGGAACGAGTGCCATCGGGAGGTCGAGTTGGAGAGAAGGCCGAAGGAGGAGTGCAGGAGGTCGAAGGTGCTGGAGTTGAAGGTCGGTTCGTCCTGTAGTCGTAAGTTAGCTACTTTACGGGCCTGTAGCGCGCGAAAAGCTCACCTGTATGAAGACTACCTCGCGGGGTCAGCTCAGCCTCAGCACGTTCTTCCTCCTCAGAGCCAACTCACACCCCTGCACCACCGTATAATTCGTCGGAGTAAACACCTTGCCCATCACGGGTTGCTGCTGTAGCTCGTCCATCGCGCTCAACGGTTGGACAGGCGAGGAGGGAGAGGACAGCAACAGCTGCGTCAACATCTGTAGGGAAGTTCCGCGGGGTCAGAGTTATGGAGGGGCGATGAGGACGAGAGGTACACGTACGGTGGGGAGCTTCATTGTGCTCTGAGAGAGGAGCAGAAGAGCAGAGATGAGAGAGCAGTGAACGGCGGGCGGGAGAGAGGCGGGGTAGGCGCGCGAGCAGGAGGAGGGGGAGTGGCTGTTGAGGGGCGGTGAGGAAATGGTGATGAAATAGCATTCTAGATAGAGTGAGGATGTATACTGAGCTCCATTGGGCCAGGGAACGACCCCCGCAGACTCAGGAGCTGCCCGAAAGCCATCGCCGAAGTGACGGTCGAAGGGGAGCTATGAAGGTGCGGAGAGGCAGAGATGGGAAGGAGAATCATCAGTGTAGCTGAAACTCGGCTTCCCTGCTTTTGGCTGCTAGAGTTCGACCCGGAGAGGCCAAACGGGAGCTGCTCGGCGGAAGGGAGTCCCTTGTTGCCACCGATCTCTGCGGTCCTAGCCCCTCCCCGGGCCCAAGAGATCTCTAAGCACACTTGTATTATTGCTAAAAGCTCACCCTTGACGCGATGGGACGTGGAAGGCGGGTTTACAGGCGTGAACTAGCGATCACCGAGAAGGGGGAATCGGCGGGACCTACGGAGGGCTCTAGCTCGGTACAGAGGTCACCTTGTGTTACAGGGGTGCTCGGTCCTTATAGATGCATGTTTGCATGTATCACCAAAAATCGGAGGACGCTTCTAGTGCAGTACAAAGCCCTCTTCTGACGGTTTAGAGCGGAGAAGCTCGTTTTACGTCGTACAGACCGCTGTAAGGCGTATAAACGCTCCCCAGGCCGCCCAGACATGCCCGAAGATGTAGTGGTTTAGTGGCAAAATTGGGCATTGCCATCTAGCATGACATCTTGCCTAGCCCCGGGTTCAATTCCCGGCTACATCATCGAATTTCTTTTGCCGTTTTTGACGTATCCAAAGGTGTTTCCTAACATTTTTTTGCGCGGATCTTGTAGCAAACAACTCGAACTACCGCCCAGACTAATGGGGAGCTCATGGCGAGGTCCCAGTCTTGAGATATTGGCGTGAGCAGGGTTCTCGGCGACCGTACTCCTCGGCGCTCGACAGTGCCATTAAACACCTCATTTTTGGCTCTGCCGCCCTCGGTTCTAACTCGAAACTGTCAGATATATATACCTACGAGCTCGCAGCCTCTCTGCGCCTCACCATGCCACCCAACTCCCTCCCCTCGACTCTCGGCGCCGGGCTGAGCATCGCCGAGCTGGCCTTTGCAAGCAATGGAGGCCGAGATCGGGGCATTGCCAAGCTCAGGCGGGGTTCAAAGGGTTTTCGAATGTACGAGGTACCTCTCTCTGCGCCTTGAAGCCTCTCTGGCTGCCTCTCGACCGCCGCTCGGCGAAGGGGAAGGGGAAGCCCCGCTCGACTGTTTCGCCCTCCCTGGGCTCTGATCTGCCTCGTTGAAGCTGCACCATGTTACGAACTCCTACCTCACTCCGTACCGCCCTCATCACCGTCTCCTCGCCCTTCTCTCGCCCTCAGACGAACCCACTACGAACCCACAATGCTACGCTCCCACCACGCTCCCACCACGGACCCACTACAAAGGTCAGGAAACACTTTGGAGCGTCACTTTTTCGTGCTCGGGGAGGTGTAGATAGCTGCTGTAGGCTGAAATGGATTGAGCAGATGGAGATTGAAAGTCGAGGGGCAAGGCGAGGGTCGAGGCGGCGTTGAGGGTCATCGCCGAGCCCGAGGTTCTGAGCGCTCGAGAGCGGAGGGAAGCAGCTACAGGGGTGGAGTGGGTCGCATGTTTGGATCTAACTCTCACTGCCGAAGCTGCTCCCTCGGTGAAGAAGGCTCCAGAGGGTTTGCGCTGCTCAACGCCTGCTGCTGAACACTCCATCGACCGCGATGTAAAGCTACAATAACTGCAGCCCCGTTTTGAGCGCCCCTCAAAGTATTTCCTGACTCTCGTCGCCTTCTCGTTGCCCTCTCGTCGACCTCTCGTCGACCTCTCGTCGGTGTCTCGTCGCCTGCTTCTTGAGCTCACCTCGCAGGCTTCCTCTGCAACTGAAGCTGGTGTAGCTGTTTACACACCACAGACTGATTCGAGTCCAACCTCTATCGAGCTACAACAAGCTCGCTCACCTCTCCTTCTCCCGTCCTGCTCTCCCTTCGCCGACCCTGCGCTCTCGACTCGGCTCAGTACCTCTCCTCTCGCTCCGTCGCAAGCTGCTCGCAAGCTCATACTAGCAACAGGTCCTCAAATTCCTGCTGCTCGCAGCCTCACCCGCTGCTTACTCGAGCAGAACGAGCTCGTAACGGGCGTTAATCCCCCCCCCCCAACCTCCGAACGGCCGTTAATCCCGTTAACGGTCGCGAAGTCAGGTAACAAATTTGAGCCAGTGTGGAAAGCAGGCTAGGAGGACGAAAACGCTTGAACGCTTTTGACCCAAGGTGGATGGGCTGCGTACTTGAATCGCAGGCTGCCGCGAGCTCGCGAACGTCTTCGCCGAGCTGGCCCACACCCTCGCCCAGCAGGCTCTCACCCTCGCACTCGAGCAGCAGAGCAGACAAAGCGCCAAGAGCAGCTTTCCTTTTGAGGGCCGGCTGGGCTGAGCCGCTGAGCTCGCGAGACTCCCTCGAGATGAAAGATGAGGCGAAACGGCTCGTCGACCTGAGGACCTCATCGCCGAGACTGCTTCCTGCTTTCCGTTCCGCTTCAACGGTCTTCCAACTCATTCAAAGCTCAACTCTGTCCGCATCACAATTTCTACCTAATCGACTCTGCTCCCCCGAGCGCCCTTCGCCTCTCCCTCTCTCCCTCCCTCGCTCCCTCCCACACCCCCGCCGAACCGAACTTCGGTCGGGTGTAGCGGGAGAGGTCAGGAAACACATTGAGGGTTGAGCATCGAGGTACAGGTGGATGGTGAAGATTCGCAGAGGTTGATGCGGACAAGAGGATGGAGAGCCGTATGTGAGGGAGCGCGCCGAGGTCGAGGTGAGGCGGCGGGAGCTCGGCGAAGAAGACGAAGCGAGGCTGTCGTGATGTTCGCTGCTCTCGCCCCGAGTTATAAACGAGACAGGGTCTTCTACATTGAGGGCTAATCTGATCAACTACGAGACGGAGGGCTTTATATGTGGTCGAGAGAGATGCTATAGTGTAGAAACGGAGACAACGGGCGAGGCGCGACGAGAAAGGGGGAAAGTCTAAATCTACAAAATGCTGAGCGAAAGGCGAAAGGCGAAAGGCGAAAATGGAACCGAAAAGCGACGACGAAAGCTATATACGACCACCAAGGGAATCCCTACTCCCCATCCTCCCCCTCCCTCTCTCCTGCCACTCCCTCACGGCTCCATAATCCTCCAACACAACGCCACCTTTCAACTTTCTCGACAATTCCTCGACCTCCAAATTCGTCTTGGGTCGCATCATCATGCTACCCCTCCCTCTGACTTCGGCGCTGACTGGACCGAGTCCGAGCGACTTGACGGGCGAAGGAGAGGGGGAGAGGACGATATTGATGTCCTCTTCCTCCTCTTCTTCTCCCTCCTCCTCACAGTCCGCAAAGATGGTATCGACCATCCCCTCGTCCATCTCCTCTCCATCCTCCTTCAACCCCTCCCCTCCCTCACTCGTCCTCCTCACCAACCCCAACGGCGAAGTCGGTGGCGCTCTAACCCCCTCACCCAAGGGCGGGGACACACCCAAAAACCCTTCTCCCTGCTGCTGTTGCCTTTCCTCCTCCCACCTCCTCAATCGAGCTAGAAAGTCCTCCTCCTCCTCTTGTGTCGAGGTGCGGAGGGATTCGAATGCCGCGTGATGCAGACGGGAGAGTTCGTCGAGTTGGTGGTGGGTTGATTGGTCGGGGGGTGAGGAGGAGGAGGGGGAGAGTGAGGGGGAAGGGGAGGGAAACGAGTCGACGTCACAGTCCATGGAATCGAGTGGTGGTGGTGTTGAGGGGGTGATGGAGGTGAAGGGGCTTGGCGGGAGAGCCGAGGAGGAAGAGGAAGGCCATCCTGATACTTTGGAGGAAGTAGAAGTAGAAGGACTAGAGCCTAGTGACTCGTCTCCGAAGTCCAAGCCGGATGAGGAGGCGGAACCGAGGGAGCCATTCCTTAGACGAGTTGAGGTGGTGGAAGTGGAAGATGTTGATGTGTTACTGGTGGTAGTAGTAGGGAGGTTGAAAGCGTCGAGAGAGGATTGAAACTCGAAAGCGGGTTCGAGATGACCAGATGGGGCGTTGCTGCAAGAGGGGAAGGTGAAGGCGGGAGAGAGGGGGACTCGAGGTGGTGGTTGTTGGTGTTGGTGGTGATGTTGAGTATAAGTCCTTAAAGCCCATGGATCTGTGAATTTGGTAGGAGACGAGCCTTGATAGCTCTGAATGACGGGCGAACCAAACAAAGAGCGGGGGTGGTCAGCTCCAAGTGGCGGTGAGAGAGAGGGAGCTGTAGAAGAGTAACGACGTACAAGTTTCCTTGATCGTTTGATTGGTTTCCTATTTGAATCATGATTGCGACAAGAGCGCGAGAAGAGGGAAGAGTCCGTCTCTGAACCTTTGCTAGAGAGCGAATCGGCTGGGTCGTTGATGGCGATGGCAGAGAGGGAAGAAGAGCGTCGACGTATCCGATTAGGGCGGTGGTGCATCACACTCTACTACAGAGCGGGCGATGAGTTGAGACGAGAGACGAGAGACGAGAGACGAGGCGAGAGGGAGAGAGCGAGAGAGAGCGGGAGAGGGCTAGAGGCAGTGAGCTAGTCGCTAGACCTCCTTTTTCCTCTCAACTGGTCAGCAACCCCTCGATTGAATCTGTAATTGAATATTAATCTTATCTCTGTTCTGGGTCAGCCCCACCACCCAGCGGAGACTGACTTCGGCTCTTCTCGCCTCGAGCGAACCAACTCCCCCGCCTCTCCGCACTCTCGACTCTCTCTCTTGCTCTCTTGCTCTTGCTCTCCGCTCTCCGCTCTCTTTCGCTTCTCTTGCTTCTCTTCTGTCTCTGCTCTACTACAGAAAACACCCCAATGGCATGATGGACGCTACTACAGCAACCTCTCGCACTCTACCTTCAGCACTACATCACGCTTCCTCTTCCTCCAAATCTGCCGGCCCTTCATGGATCGTCTCTTGGACTCGCAACTCGCCTTTACCCCTCTTTCCCATCCCTCCAGCTTCTGCTTTCGTAGGTGAGCTAACCCTCCCTTCTACCATCCTACATCTCACAAACACAGCTGACCCGAACCGCCGCCCTTCCCTCCTTCGCTTCCCGATGCCTCCCTCGTCTCCCTCTCCATAGCCGGTGCAATAGCAGGTGCAGCTTCACGGACAGTAGTATCGCCTCTCGAACGACTCAAGGTCCGTCTCCCCCTCCTTACAGCCCTACATCTCAAACCGCGGCTAGCCGTTCGCTTTCCCCAAAACAAAGCTCACCCCGCCGTTCCCTCGCCGTACAGATCATCCTTCAAGTTCAAGGACCAAAAGCTCAGTACAAAGGTGTTCTCCCTAGTTTGGCCAAAATGTGGAGAGAGGAGGGGTTTAGAGGTGAGCTTGCTTCCGGCTGCTCGTGCTCGAGTTCCAAGACGAGTCAATCCCCCGGTCGTTGCTGACCTCGAGGGCTCAACAGGCTACATGAGAGGCAACGGGATCAACTGCGTTCGTATTGCCCCCTACTCAGCCGTCCAAGTACGCTTCCCGTTCCTCCTTCCCATCCCAACCGACCGGACTTGCAGCTGACCTTCGCACCCACCTCACCGCTCTTCTCCGATCTCGCCGTCGACTCCCAGTTCTCCTCCTACGAACTCTTCAAAGGCGTCCTCGCTTCCAATGGAGCAGAGATTGATACTCCTAGACGACTCGTTGCGGGCTCCTTGGCCGGGATTTGTTCCGTCATTTCGACGTATCGTGAGCTTGTCCTCTCGGTTCGGCTCGGTTCTCTGCGTACAGGCTCGGCGCTGACCTACCTTTTGCTGGGGTTACTACAGCGCTGGATCTTGTACGCTCGAGGTTGTCCATCGAGGTGAGCTTGCCTCTTGTTGTCGTTCCGGTCGGTCGAGAGGACCTTGACGACTAACCCCGTTCACTCCGTTCTCAGTCCGCTTCCCTCGGTCTGGCAGAACAAAAGCTAGGAAAGAGCACAGGGATCATGAAGATGACTGCGTGGGTTTCTTTCTCTCCCTTCTCGCTTACTGCTGATGCTGATCACGCTCCCTCTCCCTCGATTCATCGCCGAGCAGCAAAGTCTTCCGCGAAGAAGGCGGCATTCGAGGCTTATATCGCGGCTTAACACCAACAGCACTTGGAGTGGGTACGCTACATCCTTCTCTCGCTTCCTGCCTTCTTTCTCCTCTCACCTCGGCGCTGACCCTCCCTCCCTCCCTCCCTCCCTCTCGCGCGCTCGCAGCTCCCTACGTCGCCATCAATTTCGCCTCTTACGAAATCTTCAAAATCTACCTAACCACCTCGGACGGCTCACCTCCGGGTACAGCCATGAAGCTCTGCTGTGGTGCTCTCGCAGGGAGCATCTCCCAAACCGTTCGTCCCTTACCCCTACCCCACCCCCTCCTCCTCCTACTCACGCCTCTTCGCTTCATCCAGCTCACCTACCCGCTAGACGTCCTCCGTCGTAGGATGCAAGTCGCTGGATTGAGGTCCATGGGGTATGGGTATAATACGACCTGGGAAGCGGTCATGCAGCTCGTGAGGACAGAGGGAGTGAGGGGTTTGTATAAAGGGATTATTCCCAATTTGTTGAAGGTGGGACCGAGTATTGGGACGAGCTTTGCGTGAGTGAATGGTTCTCTCATGGTGTCCCGTTTCGAGGAGCGCTTTTCGGCGATGAGTTGGCGTGGAGGCTCGGTCGAGGGAGAGCGCTCGCTGACCTATCTCCCTCTTGCTCCCCATCTTCCTCTTCGCTCGAACAGCGTCTACGAATGGGTCAAAGATCTCATCGACGGCGAACCAAGACGGCTCGTCTAAATCCCCCCTTCTCCCCTCCTCGCCTCCCCCTCCCCCTCCCTCGCCATCGACATCCACCCATTCCTTCGTTCGGTGCGATTCGGTCCAAACAGACACTTGTAGCAGTAGCGGTAGAGCGTTTTTCTTGCTGTTAGTGCGCAGTGGGAAGGAGGGAAGGGAGGCTCGTCTTAATCATTCACGCTCGTTGGATTGCAGGAGGGGACCGCTGGTGATTTACATTCAAAGTTGTACAATTAGACTACTATCTCCAGACGTTGCATTAGATACCCACTTCTTTCTCTTTCATCCCGCCATCTTTTCTTCTCGTCGTTGCGAGAGATGAGAGGTTCGGCGAAGCCGTTGGCGCTCTCCGCCCATCCCCATCGAGGTCGACGCTCCTACTCTCCCGCTCTCGGTACCCAAGCTTCGTCATCCATCTAGCATGCAATTCGTGGCCGCTTGGAATTGTTTCTTGACCCGCGGGCGGTACCGCCGGCGGAGGGAGGGAGGGGGGGCACCTGCCGCTCGCTCGGTTTCGTTCGTTCGAGGGAGGGAGCTGGGGAGGAAGAAGCGAGGCAGGCGTTAAGGAGGTGATGCTTGGAGCTGCTGAGCAGCTGTGGCGTGTTTCAAGACGGCGGGTAGGGAGCAGGAGGAGTTGGGCCGAGCGAGTCGAGGGAGGGAGGGGTTCGGTGAAGGGGAAGCAGGGTCGGTGAAGGAGAGGCGAGCTTGTGGCTCGATAGAGGCTGCTGTCGAGTTCGTCTGAGGTTTGGAAGCTAGCTACACTAGTCGAAGATGCAGAGAAGGCTCCCAGATGAGCCCAAGAAGCAGACGACGAGACGCCAACGAAAGGTCGACGAAAGGTCGACGAGAGGGCAACGAGAGTCAGGAAACACTTTGAGGGGCGCTCAAAAAGAGGTTACAGGTCTTGTAGCTTTACACTACAGTTCATGGGGTGTCCAAAAGCTGAGCAGCACAACCCACAACTCTCGTCGACCCCCTTCTTCAGCTCGGCGCTCCCCTCTCCCTTCCGTTTCTCGAGGCTAAGAAACCCGTCGGTCGCTCTTCACCACCAACTGGTCCAAATCGCTTGCAAACCCCTCTCTTCCCACCCACGACACCCCCTACTTGTTTCCTGACATGACACACCCAACTGAGACGAAACGGTTGGCTCACGAAACCGGTGATTTCACGACAACTACGCAGGCTATTCGAAACCAGCGGAACGGGGAGAGAACTGCGCTACTCGAACAACGACCAATCACGCCACAGCCTCCTGTGTACCAAAGGGGGTAAAATGGGTCAGCGACTGATCCTTCGTCGAGCTCGACTCGAACTCACCGCAGAGAATGGGCCTCGGTGAAGAGTTTGCTGCGCCCATCATACCGGCGCCGGGAGAGTTGGACCGTCATCTGCGCGGAGAGGACTATTACACCGGTGTTGGATCAGCTCAGTCATCTTGCCTTTTCAGCAGCAGACTACTCACCTCGATAGTCCTCTCAAGAAATGAGAAAAGGACATTAAAAGGAGGTAGCACCGCTCCACCGGTCCTCACGCGCCGACTGCGAACGCGAACAAAGCTCTCGTCAGTCCCGCACACGAACGAAGTTCTGAGCACAAAACTCACAGTACACAAGAGTCGAGTAACGAGTCCTGGTATGATCCAGTGGCGTGTCGATGGAGGGCGAAATCGAAGTAGAAGTGGAAAGTAATGAGTGGTCGAGGAAGAGAGAAGTGACCGCTAGGGAACCAACCTGCGTTTGGTGGGGCGCTCGCCTTTTAAATCCTTTCAATTCCCGCTCGCGGGGGGTCAAGCTTATTCGCTTCCCTCGCCCCACTGACCGAGCGGCGCACGCCCAGACGTTCAGGAGTCCCTCGCACGGACCGATGACTCCCTGTGCTCAGCTCGGCGAAGTCGCGCTCGGCTGAGAGGGGTCCACTGCAACGCCTGCACAAAACAGATTCACCTACAACTTCCTCCACTATAATTGGCCTTCATTCCAAGCCTTAGCCTCTCGCGAACGCCCCTCCTGTCGGCTCTGAGCAGCACCGAGCGGGCGCCGAGCTGCTCTCTCCCCTTTAACCCGTCCATCTCTCCCTTTCGCTCGTCCGCAGCAGCACACAGCGGCTCATCCTGACTATAGGTCCCCCCTACTCGCCTCCAGGCGGGCCAGCGGGCGAGATTGGGGCGCGCGAGCTGTGTGGGGGGACGCGAGCTCCGTTGCAGCGGCTTCGGAGAGGTCTTGCAGTCGCATCGAAGGTCGCGGTAGTCGAGTCAAATGAGCTTTCAAGCCGCCGAGTTAATCCACGCGAGCGAACAAGCGAGCTTAGTGAGTTAAGGTCGGCGCCGAACGCGCGAAGGCAGAGCGGGGGTCAGTTTCGCCAGAGCGCTTCGCAGGGGATGGGGAAGGGTGGAGGGGATGAAGAGCGGTTAATCTATCCAGTACTGCATGCTACGGCGCCTCGGAAGGCACTCCTGAGCTACGGAAAGCGAAAGAGTCGCCAGCCCAACTTTCGCTCAAAATCACCGGAGGGGCAATTCATTTCGCAAGCAGCTTTACCACCTGCAACCTTTCGTCACAGCATCGCGACTTTGCTACAGCTTTCAACGGGACTGGGAAGCACTAGGATATACTACAGAAGCTTCCATCAACGCTCTACTCGCCAGCCAGCACCTCAGCAGCCGTTCACCTTCCCCGCTCTCATCTCCATTCCAAGCTCTCGAGTTTGGTCGCTCTCTCGCCGAGCGCTAAGGCGATACGATGGCCGGCGGGAGCAAGAGTGATTCCAAAGTCTCCAACAAGGCTGCGTGCGTACTCTGCACCCTCTTCCATCCCGCGCAGAGTGCTCACTCTTTTGTTATTGCTCCAGACCCCCCACAGCGACCACCTCACCTCTCTTTGGCTCGTTACCCAAGGCTACAGGTTTCCTACGACGAGGTACCCCGAAAGCGCAGAGCAAGAACACTTCGCCCGTGCTCGCTAGGACTGGTAGCGATGAGGGAAGCTTGCCCTGGCCTGCGGGCGAGGAGGGGTTCCAAGAGGGAGATGAAGCGGGAGGGAGGGATTCCGCTTTGATGGGCGAGGAGGGACTCTCTGATTCAGGTTACGTGAGTACAAAGAAGGCTGGAAGCGTACGGGACTACAGCTGATGCTTTGCGCGCTTACCAGGGCCTTTCGCGCTCCGAGTCTGGACGAACTCAGTCGACGCATGCTTCAACCAGCACTTCGCCTGCACCAGATGCGTTAAACATGGGCAGGCGAGGATCCGCCGTTTCCACATCCTCCCTCTCCCAATCCCCGCCATCACCTCATGGACCCCCCCCGCGAGTGAATCGCAACTCACTCTCCTCGTTCGCTTCCTCCTCTGGATCCCCCCTCGCTACCGCCTCCCTCTTCTCCGACCGAACGACCATCGGAGACCTCAGTACCGCTAGCATGCCCCTCCTTCCCGGCGGCGGTGGTGGTTCTTCCTCCTTTCGCCTCCAAACCGACTCGTCCTCGGCGGCTTCCTTCTCCGACGCTTCGTCCGCGCACTCGTACCCTCCTCCTCCTCCACGACCAGGAACCACTACCTCGTCCACTAAATCTGCTAAAGGGAGTTTGCTGGATGGGACGGGATTGGAGGGTTGGAAGAATTGGGCGAGGGAGATGGAAGCTGCTTCGGCGCCGCCGGATCGGATTCGGCGCAAGGGGAGCGTAGGGAGCGATGTACCGCTCGATATGTGGGCCTCGAGGGGTAGCTCTTCCTCCTCCTCGTCGTACGGTCGGACCCACGCTTCTTCCCAACCCAGCCTCATCTCTTACGCCCTCTCGTCGCCCTCGGTCAATCGCTCGTCGCTTACCGCCTCACTCAACCCGCTCGCTCCATTACGGAAACGATTGGCACGGTCCCTAAACTCGGGTCGTAGAGCGGGAGTAGAGCTGCAGCTACTACTCGAGCTCATCGACGCTTTGGAGCACTACATTCGCTCGGCCGACGCCCATCCTCCTCCTCTCTCCCAACCGCCAGCCACTCCTTCCACCACTTCGGGCTCCACCTCCAACTCGTCCGTATCCCTCGCTCTAGAACCCAGCACGCCTTCACCACCCTCCATCTCAACTCCCCTTCCCTCCACCTCAACCTCGACCTCGCAACCCCCTCGCCAAACCGACGTCGACCTCCTCTCGGAAATCCGTTCCCTCGTCAAAGAACTCGTCGAATGTGTCCCGGACGCTCAACTCTGCCTCACCACCGGTCTCTATGGTCCACTCGCTTTCCCCTCCCCATCCTACGGCGCCACCACCTCGCACTATGGCGCTCCCGCTCGGAGCGGTTCCTTCTCGTCCAGTTGGCCTACGATGCCATTGTCTACGACGGCTAGTATGGTGTTGATGGATTTGAGGGATAGTGGGGCGATTGAGTGGTGGCCTAGGAGGTTGGTCAGGGATTGTAGAGGCTTGTTGGAGGAGGTGGGGTTCGTGCTTACGCCGAGGGAGGGGATGGGAGGGGTTGGAGCTGAGGGCGTGGGAGGGGAGGAGGCGGGAGGGGGAGGTGAATCAGTGGGGGTGGAGGGACAGGCTAACTCGAGCTTGGAAGAAGCGTTGGGAGTCGTCAGAGCGGGAGGGGGTGGGGTCGAGAGACCGGCCGTCACTCTTGCGACGAGGGATAGTAAGACTTCGGCGGCGAGGAGGGAGGAATTGTTGGTTGAGGGGAAGAAACGTTGGGATGCTTATAGGAGGAGACAGGCGGCGTTGCCTGATGCCTACAATAGCGGCGAGGCCAGTCCGATTCTCGAGTAGAGCCCCTTCCCCCTCCCCCCACTTTTTGATCCGTATTTGCCAGCAACTTCCGAGTTCTATTTAACGCGTATCAATTGCTCCCCCGACGGGGCTTCCCTCGGCTTTGCCTTGCAAGAGTTCTGGGGCACATGTGCCTTCCCCGACGAGCTCGGCAGCTTTCGAGAGCAACGGAGGCTGATCGTCCGTTTTCTGCGCACAAACGATAAGAAGGCTGCACTGATTAGATTCCCTCCCGTGCGCTGAGAGAAGAGAAGATGGTTGCTTCCCGCCGAGAAAGGGGTTCGAACTGAGAACTGCCCCCGACGGCTGCCTCTCCCCCTTCGCCCTTCTCGCCGCCACCCCCGCCTCGTCTCGGCTTCTCACGCGCCGCTCGCGTCCCAGGCAGCTCAGCAGGCCCTCCTCGGTTAGGGCTACAACCAGCAGCCCTCGGATCCTCGTGCTCCCCTACAGCCAGCCAGCTTTCCCCTCCCTTTTGGACCCACCTCTTGTGTCTCAGCGGGGCTCGTCGCTGTTCTCGAGCAAGCAGCGCGTCGTCGCAGAGCGCCTAGGTGAGCCAGATTGACGACTTGGCATCTCCTTAGAGGATGCTGTAGTAGATCAGGCTGTAGCTGACTCTGTTCGCCCTTCCCCTTCCCCTCTGCCCCCTCCCCTTCTCCTTCGCCCTCCTCGTGGCCTCGCTCGCTGCCTCGTCTACTTCGCATGCGCTCCCTTCGTCACGTGCTCTACTCTCTCTCCCACCTCTGATAGGGCTCCCTACAGCCTAGCCTAGGCTTCGTAGCGCTCCCATCGCCCTACAGGCCCTCGTTCCCTCGCCGCCATGTAAGCCCAGCGCCTCAGCCTTTGTTTGGCCCATCGCCCTTCGCTCGTCGCGACAAAGCTGACTCTGGCTCTTTTCCACCCTTTTCAAACGCGTCGTCGGATTCAATCGACTACAGGTATCCCAACGGAGGAACGCCCCAGCAGCAGCACTACGACCCCTACGCTCAAGCTGCCTCTCGTCCTCCTTCGTCGCTTTCGCACCAGCAATCCCCTTACGGTCAACCAGGTCCAGGCGGCGGCGCTTCCGCCTACTCCTACCCTCCTACCTCGGGCGCCATGGATCCAGCAGCTCTCATGCGCCAGGCTCAAGGGCAGCAAGGCGCGCTGCCCGGCACTCCGCAACACAACAATCCGCTCCACCAGCAGCAGCAGTATCAGCAGAACTTTGGTGCAGCACCGCGGACACCTCAACAAGCCCAGCAGTACGGCAACATGGCCTACCAGCAGCAACAGCAACAGCAGCAGCACGGAGGAGGGCCTTCCTACCCTCCTCAGCAGCAGACGCCCGGCGCCATGGATCCTCAACGCTTCAATCTCGCCAACGTTAACCTCTCGGGACTCACTCCCGAGAAGTTCCAGGCTCTACCGCCGCAACAGCAGCAGATGCTCAGGATGGCGCTGCAGCAGAAGCAACAGCAGGCGCTCGGAATGGGCTACCCTTCCTCGTCGATGGCCGGTGGAGCAGGAGGAGTACCGAGTCCAGCGATGAATGGTAGTCCATCACCGATGGGAGGAGCGGGAAGCCCAGCAGGAGGAGCATCAGGCGCCTACCCCTACGGCGGCGCGCGTCCACCAAGTCAAGGTCACCCGCCGAGCACGCCGCAAGGAGGGCAGCAGGGTCAGCAGGGTCAACAGCCTCAACAAGGAGCTCAAGCTGCCTCCTTCCTCAAGACCCTCACCGACTTCTACGCCAAGCGAGGACAGCCCTTCCCTGGAGTGCCGTCCATCGAGGGTCGACCAGTCGATCTCTCGACGCTGTATCAACGCAAGTCGCGTTGTTGATCCTTCGACGAGGATCTGTAGCTGACCCTGTACTGCTTCCTACAGTCGTCATTCGCTCAGGCGGCTTTCAAAAGGTGCGATTCGAACGACGCGTCGACACCTTGGAACGCTCGCTGACCCTCTTCGCCCTACAGTGCCATCAAATGCAGCTCTGGAAGCAGATCCTTAGCGCACTCGGCTTCCCTCCCGACCCTGCTACCAACCAGCAGCCCGACTCGCGAGCGCAAGCGCTGGCTCAGGTTCGACCCTTCCCCTTTCGCAGAGCTCGATCGGATGCTGACTCGACTTCTCTCGCAGAACTACTACACTATCCTTCTTCCCTTCGAGACCATGTTCGTCGCCCTTCGCACCGCTCAGCAGCAGCAACAGCAAGCCGCCCTCGCCGCTCAACGACCGGGCTCAGCCGCCGGTGCTGCTCCATCTCCCATCAACACCGCCGTCGCACCCTCTCCCCTCCCCACCAACTCTTTCACTCCCCAAACTCCCTCTCAACCTCTACCACAACCTCCTCGACAACCTTCGTACGGCCAGCCAGCGATCCCGACCAACATGGCCGGCGCTGCACCCTTCGCTACCGCTCCTTCTCAGCAATCGCCCATGCCTCCACCAGCAGTACCACTACCCGGCACTCAGCAACCGTCGCAAGGTGGAATGATGGGCGCGATGGGCGCCGTGGGAGAGGGTTTGGGGCAGAGCGGCTCGGCGACGCCTGGGCCAATCGCTACGCCGCCAATACCGATTGGAGGAGATGAAGCCAAGGGAAAGTTGAATGAGCTGGCACCGGGCGTGAAGCGAGGAGCAGGTGCGTTGAGGTCCTGGCTCGACTCTTATGCGAGAAGTAGCGCTGACTCGCAATTCGCCTTGCAGACGATTCCGCCGAGGCTACCCCACCTACTAATGGCGCCACTCCTTCTCTCACTCCCGCGCCCGACTCCAACTTCAACGCCGACGCCTCTACTTCAGCAGCCCCTGCGCCTGTCGCCACCCCCGCTCCCGCCGAAGTCAAGCCCGAATCGCCAGCAGTACCGGCGCGACGGAAACGGCAGAAGTACGCCTACGTACCGCTGCAGCGGAGTGTGGATACGTATGCGGGATGGGATTTGGGGATGATGGAGGAGATGATGGCGACGGCGGCGAAGAGGAGACCGGCTCGGCAGGCGATGGATCTCGGTGAGTGAAGGCTGGGAAGTCGGAGCTTCGATGAACATTGCTGATCGTCTTCGTGAATCACCACAGGCCTCGTCGACGTCCACTCGCTCACCATGTCCGTTCGGAGTCGACTCGCGACCGAGGTCGCTTTCGCTCTCAACTCGCTCACCCTCATCTCGGTCGCCATGAAGATGGCTCCCAACGACCCCAACGGCATCCCCTTCCCTCTACCAGCCTGCGGAGAACTACTAGACGAACTAGTCGATCTGCTCGAGGAGACGGCATTCGGCGTCGAGGACGATTGGGAGGAGGAAGTCAATGTCGAGGAGGGCAAGCCGTTAGACGAGGGTGTCCCCGCCGAGGACGTTCCACCGAATCGCAACTATCGGGAACTCTTCCGCCTCGTCACCCAGGAGGAGACGGAGCTGCTGGACGCGCCAGAAGGAGCCCTCAAGGAGACGGCAGCGCTCGCCGACGCTGGATTGCCACCACTCGGATCCATCGAGACCTGCCTCGCCCTCACCAACCTCTTCCGCAACCTCTCCATCTCGGATGAGAATGCTCGGTTCATGGCGTCGAAGCGGAGACTGCTGTCGGTGCTCGTCAAGGTCGCCAACCTGCCGCTACGACGAGACGGGGAGGGAACGGCTCGGTGGCCGATACGAGTGTCGGCGAGCGATCTCATGGCGCTCAAGAAGGATGTACTCGAGACCATCAACCATTTTGGACTCGACATCAACCTCGAGGATCACTCGACGGCGACGGCGACGGGCCTCTTCCATCTCCTCCTCTTCTTCCTCGCCGACGCCGACAACCACGAGCAACTCTACTTCGACCTCTCCAGCTCTCCTTCCATCGCATCTCGCATTCCCCAACCACCCAACATCCGCCTCTCTCACTACCTCGAACTCGGTCTCGCCGCCTTCGCTCGCATCACCCTCCCCGACACGAACCGCTACATCGTTTCGCAGCTCTCGGGCTCGGTCGACCTCTTCACCCTCTTCGAGTCACTTATTCACCACCTCCCCGTCTCGGAGAGCGACTTCCAACTCGTCACGTCGGAGCCCGGGCTCGTCTTCGTCGAGAATCTCGCCATGTCCCTCTACAACCTCGCCTTCCTCGCCCCCGTCTCGCTCAAGCTTCGCCTTCGAGTCGTCCCCGCCTTCGTTCGAGGTCTCCTCCGCGTCGTTCGTCGACTCGCCGGCACGTCACAAGACTACAACGAGAACCCCTTCCTCACCCTCTCGGACCGCTGCATTTCGACTTTGCAAGTCCTGAGCGACCTCAGCGGCGTAGCGGGCAAGAAGGAGCAGACGGATAC
Organism: Leucosporidium yakuticum; assembly: GCA_019775505.1. Lineage (NCBI taxonomy): Eukaryota > Fungi > Basidiomycota > Microbotryomycetes > Leucosporidiales > Leucosporidiaceae > Leucosporidium > Leucosporidium yakuticum. The sequence continues at coordinate 343,113 of JACWFO010000023.1, forward strand.
TCCTTGGTGGGGACTTCCCATGGGCGGCGAGGAGGAGGATCGTCCAGCGACGTGCCAACCGACCGAGGCGGATCGAGGGACCGTCAAGCAGAGGTATCCACCGAGGGCGAGCGATGGGAGCGAGGTCGGCCCTCCCATCCTTACGGGAGAGACGAGGAGCCTTTTTGAGCTATTGATGAATGGGTCGCTGCCTGCCATTTTCGGCACTTTGACCGGCATGATGGACGCGACGAGTGAGAAGAGTTGAGGGAGGCGGTGGAGGGCTTAGGATGTTAGGGTCGTTAGGATGGGAGGATGTACTTGTAGAATACAGATCCAGATTGATAAACTTACAACGCAGACCGATCAGTCGGCACCGTTTCACGTCAGCCAGCGCCGAGCTCCCTTCGCCGAGCAGCCATCATCTCGCTCTCGAGCTCGACGCCGTTCGGGAGTGGGCAGGTTCTACCAGTCTTGAGGCTCTCTATAGCTGCTGCAGCTCATGAGCGCTGTGCATCTCCTTCTCGGTCGCGCAGGCTTTCCTCCGAACCTCCGCCGAGCTCGCCTGCTCGCCGTTTCTACGGGCTCCTCTTCCAGCTCAACGCTCGGCTATTCAATCTCAAGCTAATGACCACGCGTGTCGGTGCTCGCCCACTCTCCAAACGAGACAGGGACACTCGACTCGGGCAGCGGCGACCTTGGCAGCTCAACGGGGAGACGCGCCCTTTCTCGCTCTTTCCTCAACCTGCTCATGAAACGACGAGGACAGACGACGATGAGCTCGAATGCTCCAGCAACCTCAGAAACACCTCTGCTACCACGTCCTTCGGCATCAACTCTACTCTCCTACGACGAGGTGCTCAAGCTCGATCCTTGGCGGGCAGACAACCACTACATCCTCACTGGCTACAGAAGGACGCTCAACTCGTACTGGCTCTGCTTCAAGAGTATCTTCTCGGTACATAACGAGACAGTCAACATCGTACGTCGTCTCTAACGCCCTCCCCACTCAATGCTCGCTCACCTCCCCTGTGCACCCACAGTGGACTCATCTCGTCGGTTCAGCAGTCGCTCTTCTCAGTCTAGCCTACGCCTTGTCCTTCCTGTCCGCGGAAGCTTCTCAGGCAACAGGACGACGAGGTTGGATGGCCCCCTTCGCCGGCATCCCCTTCCCCTTTCCCTCCGCCGACCATCCCAGCGTGCAGTGGATCGACGCCGCAGGTTTTGGAATCTTCTTCATTAGCGCTGCTACCTGTCTAGGTGAGATCTCCCTCTTCTAACGGCTGCTCGGCGAGCTCGGCTGACCCCCCTTCCGCTTGAACAGGGTTCTCGGCTACTTTTCACGCCCTTACCTGCCACTCGATGAAGGTCGCACACCAGTGGAACAAGTGCGATTATGTTGGCATAGTCATCCTTATCTCGGGCACCTTCGTTCCCTGCGTTCGATACGGATTCTTCTGTAAGTTCTCGCTTTCTTGCTTCGCCGAAACTCGGTCAGCTCGTTGACCATTTCTCCTGTAGGCGATCCTCATCTTCGAAACCTCTACATCACCCTGATCTACGTAGCCGCTGCCTGTAAGTGGCCATCGCGCCTCGAGACGAGCGAGAGCTCGCCGAGCTGACCCTCGTCGCTCCCTTCTCCTCCTCATCCGCACCTGCTTCTGATCCACAGTCACAGCCGTCACGGTACTCTCTCCGCATGCGCGCACGCCCGAGTACAGGCGTTTTCGCGCCTGGGTGTTCATCGCCCTCGGCGCCAGCGCCGTCTTTCCTGTCGCTCACGGGATCCTTCGCTATGGGGTAAGGCGAGGTGAGCTACATGTAAACTCACTCTTTACTGACCTTTTCGCATCGCCCTTAGCTCGAGGAGGCCTCAAGAGCCATTGCGCTACCTTGGCTCGCGCTCGGAGGTCTGCTGTGAGCCGAGTTGACTTGCTGGTCGAGGAAAACGTAGCTGACCTCCGCTCCTCGCAGATACATCGCTGGAGCCGTCCTGTAGGCTCTCTCCGCTCTCTTCCTCTGCGCTAACTGACGCTCGCCTTCGATTTGCAGCTACGCCGAAAGATGCCCCGAACGATTCGCTCCCGGCCGATTCGACCTCTTTGGCACCTCGCATCAAATCTTCCACGTCATGATTCTATTCGCCGCCTACGCTCATTGGTGCGCCATCGCCGAAGGCTTTCGCTACTGGCACGAGGAGCGTTTGGGAGTCTGTGCTGCTTGAGGAGCGAGACGGCTTTCGTAGAACGTAGACCGAGACGCTGCATTACATAGAACGGATAGAAAAACGAAGGCCGAGGGCTCGTTAAGCCGACGAGAGCGTCGCGGGCTTGACGACGCGCGAAGAGGTTACAAGGGAGAGGAGCTGTCGGAGCTCGCGCGAGATGGAGGCGCTGTCCTCCGCTTCGATGCGCTCGAGAGCCTGTTGCCTAGCGAGAGCGACTTGAGCGCTTCTGCTTCAGCTGAGGTTCCCGAGTCGTACTGATAAAAGACCACTCACCGCTGACTCGCATGGTCGCCGAAAGCTGCTCGGTCGTAAGTCGGTCGTCGAGGTAGGCGACGAGCTGGCGGGACGAGAGGCGAGAGTAGAGAGCTCCAACAGCTTTTTCGTAGACTGTACGATAGGAGAGGCTGAGTCAGCGCGATGATAGCGGTCAGCGGGACGCTCGAACCTACAGCTCGCGCTCTCCTTCTCGTTCCGCAGCCTGTGCAGCAGCTCCCTCTCGTTCTGAAGCGCCTGCTCCAACACATAGTTATTCGGAGGAGGAATGAACGACGACGAGTGATGGATACGCGTGTCATGAAGGAAGATCGAGCCGGAAGGAGAGCTGGCGGTGGAGGCGATGGGAGCTGGGGCGTTCGCTGCTTGGGGGCAGCATTCGTCAGTTATCCTCGCAGCATTCTTAAAGCACATTCAGAGCCTACTACGAGCGGAGAGGATGCCCAGCGTCGCAGAGCGCTTTTGAGACGCTGCCTGAGGTTGGTGGCCCGAGGGGAAGGACGAGGGGTTGGCCATGGCGCCTGTTGGAGCTCGGCGTCAGCCTCTCTGTCTCAGCACCAATATACACTACCTTTCAACGCGTGTGGGAGAGCCGACTCACCAGTCTCGTACAGCGTCCTTCCCACGCCGAGGGGAGCGCCGGCGATGGCAGCGAGAGGCGTCGGAGCAAAGTGCTGCGCTCCTGACGACATGGAGAAGGAGAAGACGGCGAAAGAGGTGAAGTCGACGCTTCCATCTCCGTTGACGAGATTGACGACGAGGCGAAGCTCCATGAAGTCGGGAACATCGACTGCAGCAGCGAGTAGGTTGTCAGCTGTCTCCCTCCCTCTCCCCTTGGCCGCGCCTTTCTTCCAGCTTACCAAGCTGTCCTGCGACGATGGGATACGCAGTATCACCCGGCTTGAAGCGCACGGGAGCAGCAGCCATCCTCGAAGCAGCAGTCGGCCCCTCCCTCATCCAAACCGTCCCGCTCGTTTCCCCCCTCTCGAGTCGCTCGTCTTTCCACCCAATCGTCCACTTCGATCCCCTCTGTAGCGGAGCGAGCACCATCGCGCTCACTCGACTAGCCGAGCTGTCCTGGTACTGGTGGCGGGAGACGTCCATCTTGCGCCCGTCGACGACGAGGACACACGAGAAGCCCGCTGCGCTGCTGTAGGTGAGTCGCGGGGGCGTCAGCAGCGCTTCTTCGATCAAGTGTACTGATGCTGAAGCCTTACAGCATCTTTCCGAGTGAGTGTGAGTGAAGACCTCGAGTGAGAAGCGAAGGGGAAGAGGTCGAGAGTCTAGAGACGAGAGCCGATTCGAGTCGAAGTTTGAAGCTCGCTGACACCCTTTGCTTGCTCTCTCCGAAGTCATGCAAAGCAGTTCGTTACTCAGAGTGATCTATCAAGCGAGTCCTTCCACACCATCTTCAAGCCTCCTTCCCACCACTGACCTGCTCGCTCATCTGCTCGGACTCGGCTTCCATCGCTTCTTCCTCCTCTCCTCCTTGGACCTGCACGAAGCTACCAGACAGAGGACTTTTGCGAGGAGATCCGGGGCGAGTAGAAGCAGGCCTCGAAGGGGAGCGAATGGAAGGAGGACGGAGATGAAGGGCTCCGCCGTCGCCGGCAACTTCGACCGAGAGGGGACTTGGGCGCCTCGCTCCAGCGAGGGCAGCGCCAGAGAGACGGGCAGCAGGTCCTTCGTTCTCGACTCCAGACGGCGTGTTGGTGACCGAAGGAGTCGAATTGGCGCGCCTGGGGAGAGGTTTCGTCGGCTTGGGGATCTGCACGCCCGACGCCTCGCCGAGCGACTGAGCCGCGAGGGTGCGAATGGTCGAGTCGAGCTCGCTCCTGCTCTCGGAGGTGAGGAAGGGGGCGAGAGTGGGGGAACTGGCGAGATTGGAGAGGAACTGGAGCTTCTGACTTGGCGTGAGGAGGGCGAGAAGGAGAGAGTTGGCGCGGCGGAGGAAGGCGTTGGCGGGGTCGCTGGCTCCTTCAAGGCTCGGCTTGACTTGCGCGGGAGAGGAGGTGCGAGTGGATCCGAGGAGATGGGGAGAAGCGAGCGCGGTTGGAGTAGGAGCGCTGCCGTACGCCTCGGGAGGAGTCAAGCCCAACGCCGAGACGTGCTCGGGCGAGGTGAGGTACTGCCACACGAACTTGGTCGCCTCCGTCTGATCCATCCCAGCCACATCTGCAGCGAGTAGATGACCGCTTCCGAGCACCGTTCCCTCCTTCATGCGGCACTTGTGGATCATGAGGACGACCTTCTTGTCGACCGTGCCGGCGAGTCCCTTGTCGGGGTGATCTGTGAGCATAAAAGAGGAAAGTGAGCTCCCCTCCTCCTCCTTTACCTAGCTCTCTCTCCTATACTCACCTCCAAACTCGCCGTCGAGATACCAAGGGCTCGAAATCGCGGGGTGCACTCCCTCGCCTGCTCCGTAGACTTTGGTCCAGGGCCTCTTGTCGTCGACGTAGAGAAGGGCGACGTAGCACTCGAGTTCGGTGAGAGGTTTGAGGTGGAGGTCGCGCTCAAAGAAGAGTCGGAAAGGCTGCTTGGGACGAGCGAGGACATAGGCCGAGGTCTCGTTTCCTCCGACGGCGGGCGCTGGAGGCGAGCAACGGGTCAGCTCTGGCGTCTGTGGCCTCCCTCTCTAACCTCAAACAGAGTTCGACCGCGGTCACCCTAAAACGAGAGGGAAGAGCCGACTTACTCGTCACGTTCATCTCGGGGAGAGGGTGAAGGCGCGTCGTCTCGGGCTGACCGTCGACAGCGGGCGTCGTACGAGCGACTGCGATGCCAGCAGTGAATGCGGAAGGGAGGTGAGTCCTACAGCGTCGAGAGCGTGTACAGCGAGGCAGCGAGAGGGAGGAAGAGCGAGTCGAGAGGTCAGCGCGCTGAAGCCAGTCTCGCTCTTGCTGCACTACTCTACACGAGAGAGCAGCACAGAGAAAGTGAAGGCGAGACGTACGGCATAATTGAAGTCTCCCGCGAAGCGAACGAGAGGAGAAGACGGGAGAGCAGCGACACGGGCGAAGGAAGAGAGGGAAACGCGAAGCAGCTCCTCCTGTTCGTTCAAAGTGGGCCTCTTCCCTCTCTGCGTTGGAGCGGGGGGCACAACCTATGGTTCAGCACAGCTACACAAGCACATCAAGTACAATTCAGAGGCACTCTCGCCGTCTCGGTCCCGCCAGCTCAATGCCTCGCTCGCTTGTTCGTTGAAGTAGACGAAGCCGAAGCGCTCCTCTTGGTCTGCAAGGCGAACGAGAATCGAAAGTCAGCCCTCAAGCTCTCAGGGAATGGTTCCGGTCGTCCCCCCGAGGCCGAGAGAAACGAGGAAAAGGAGCAACTCACCCTGATGGACGCTTCCCGGTCGGTCCTCGCATCCTCATCCTCCTTCTTGACCTCAGTCTCCTCCTCAGTCCCCAACAGTTGATCCTTCTTCTTCTTGACCATCCTAATCTCGCTCTGAATCCGATCCACCGCCTTCTTCAACTCGACCATCTGCGCCAACGACGCCTGAAGCGTATCAATCTTCTCAATGTTGGCCTTGGTCGGCATGACGAGGTGAGTGGTGATGCCCAGCTCGGTGAGGGCCGCGGCGACCTTGGAAGCGACTCCTGGCTTGACGGGAGCGATGCGCGAGGAGCGAACGCCGACCGAGGGCCAGATGTTGGCTTTCGGCGCAGAGACGGAAGGGGCGGGGTGACGTTCGATGCAGTTGGCGGCGTCTGTAGTGGAGAGGAGGAGACGTCAGCGAGAAAGCGAAGCATCAAGAGGCAGGGAGACTCACCCTGCTGAGCGGTAGCCTTGCGCTTGCTTCCCTCGCCGGCCCATCCTTCCGGCAAGCCTCCACCGTTGAGCCCCTCGATCTCCCACCCAGTCTGACCCTTTCTCTTCCTCTCCGCATCCTTCTGACCCAAAGCAACGCCCTTGACTCCCCCACCGACGCCAACCTGCATTCCGCCTTGCGCCCCGATACCCTCGCGACCACCGAGAATCTTGAGAAGCTCCGCTCGCTCGGCGGCAATCTTGTTGTACGACTGCTCGAGACGGCGTGATTCGACGTAGAGGAAGTCCTCGTCGGCGATCTGCTCGGGCGTACGAGAGAGGAGCGACTTGAGGTAGGCCTTGCGCTCGGTCTCGCGGTCTTTGGGAGCGAACGAGGTCAGCGCTCGCTCTCGCGGTGCACAAAAAGAGCGAGAAACGTACTGATGTCAAAGTGGAAGCTGGCGAGCGTCTCTTGTCGCAGCTTGTCGGCCTTCTCCTTCTCCTCGGGTGCGAGGTTCTCGGGTCGTGGTCGGTTGTTGACGAGGACGCGGCAGACCGAGTAGTAGCGAGCTTTGAGGGCCTGTAGAAAAGTATATGATTAGCTCGCGGAGACGTTGACTGGTGTAGAAGAGCTCCACTCACGTCAACTCCTCGTTCGGGCGTGCGCTCCCAGCGGTCGGCCATGACGATGAAACGGAGGTCGTACTGGTGCGCCAGCTCAAAGAGATGGTCGGTATCTTCCTTCGGCCATGCCTCGTCTGTGTGCAGCAAGATCAGCGAGCTGTAGAGCGACCTGAACGATCCAGCGAAACGCACCGCTCAACCACTTGTTGTACTCGTCCTCGGTGTAAGAGTAGGGCTGACTGGACGTGTTGAACTTGGCGAACTTGGTGTCTGGCGATCCATCGACGTGATTGGCAGGCAAGTCCCTCACCCAATGCCTCAGCTTGAGCTTCTTCCTCGCCTCCTCCGCCTTGTCGTCGCTCTCGGGCTTGCCAGCGCCTCGACTCGGGTTGGTGAAGGCGCTGAGTTGCCAATGAATAGCAGGGCCCGTCCGCTTGATGCGCTCCTTGAACTTGGGTTTGGTCGATTGGGCCAGAGCGAGCGAGGGCGCGTTGTCTCCCATGAGAGCGTAGAGCTCGCGAGTGATACCGTCCGGTCGTTTCTCGCGCTGCTGTCCTGCACGGCGGGGTGGCGGAGCTTGTAATCCTCCTAGCCCAGGCGAAGCGGCTGGCTCCGAGATGGACATGATGTCGCGCACATCGCGAGAAGTCATGTTTGCGCTGAGGGGCGAGCAGGCGACGAGGAAGAGGGTCGAGTAGCAGAGGCGGGGTGTATGAGAGGTGCTGTAGGTGATCAGTCGTCCTCGAAGCGTGTCGAAGTTGTTGGGACGAAGCGACGAGGTGATAAGTTGGGAGGAGAGAGCACTTCCCGGCGAGCTTCGCCTTGCCCCTTCGCGCTGGAGGAAAGATCGCCTCTTGACCTCCTACAGCTCACTCGTTTCAGCCAATCGTATCTGGATACACCGCCCTGCTTCACTCGCTACAGCTTGGCTTCTGGTGGACGACATTCGGCCTCCCCTCAGCTTACGCCTCTCCCGAGTCCCTTTCCCAGCAGTCCCGGCGTCTCCTCTCGCTGTACAGGGCTACAACAGTCGCGAGGGAGCTTACTTTGGGATCCAACGTAGCTCAGTGAACAGCTCATCCCGTCACTGCTCGCCCTCATGGACATTCGCGATGCTCTCCCCGCCGAGGATGAGGCGGTCGCCGTCTTCTTTCACAAGTGAGTGCAATGCAGAGGAAGGCAGAGATTCGCAACTCACTCACACATCCACAGCTGCTTCCTCGACACCTGGAACCGTGAGTTGACGAGCGCCCGCTATCGCCGACCCCTTCATCCCCGAGCCGAAAGCTGACCTCCCACCGAATCAGACAATTGGCACGCCTCCGCCCCCGTCGTGCCCGAACCTCTTCTCCTCCCTCTACCCCGAACGCTCACTACCGCCCAGTCCTCCCGCCTACTCTTCTACGCCGCCTTATCTCAGGCGACTCGGCTTTGTGGAGGCTTCATTCGCATCGTCTTCTTCACCGAGGACCCTTCTACCATCGTCGGCTGCGCCATGTGGACAGGACCTCAACATCGCATCCTAGACGGTCCCTTCGACATCCTCAAATCCGGCTTTTACAAGCTCATGGCGCCGTGGAGATGGGGAGTCCGAGGTTACGTTCGGCTCGACCTCCAGTTCGAGTCGACGGTCAATAAGCTCGCCAACGCCGCCTTCAAGAAGCACGATGGAGGGAAGCACAAGGCGAGAGACTCGCTGTACCTCCAGATGATCGCCGTTCACGCCTCGGCGAGGGGGAGGGGACTCGCCGGCCGGCTCATCGAAGACGGTCGAGCAAAAGTTGGAGAGGATGTACCGGTGCTGCTGGAAGCGACGCGCGAGAAGGTCGCTGCGGTGTACAAACGGTCGGGCTTTGAGGTCGTGGGTACCGAGTTGATTGCGAAGGGGAAGGTGGATGAGGACGGCTGTACGAAGCAGGGGAAGAGCAGGGTCGCCGAGGGTCATCCGATCATAGTCATGGTAGATTGGCGTAGATCGTAGACGAGCACTGCATGAACTGATTCTATTCACATGACTGTACTACCAAGCTACTCCTTGCGAACCTTGACAACGACCTTGCCCTTCGCCTTGCCCGAGTTGAGCCTCTCGTACGCCTTCAAGACGTCCTCGAACGCAAACTCTGAATCGATGACCACCTTCATCCCTTCCTCCGTGAGCTTGACCGCCACCTCCAGCTTCGACTTCTCCGGCACGAGGTCCACCGTAGCGTAACGAGGACCCCAACCTGCCCATCCGAGTAGATGGCGCCAAATCATGCGCGGCGTCCAATAGTAGATGATGGATCCTCCCATCTGCGAGCGATCCGTCTTGTCTCCCACGATCGAGATGTAGGCGCCGCCGCTGGGGAAGGGCTTGCTTCGAGGGATGACGAGCTGGTCGAGCACAGGGAGGAGCTCGGTGCCGCCGACCGTGTCGATGATCGCGAGGTAGCCTTCGGAGGGACGAAGAGCTTGAAGGCGCTCCGGGATGGACTCGGTGGTGTAGTCGATGATGGTTTCTGCGCCGAGCGAGCGAACGAAGTCGGCTTTGGCACCCGAGCAGGTTGCGATGACCTTGGCGTTGAGGCGCCGAGCAGCGTACTGCACGGCGTAGATGCCCACGCCCGACGATCCACCCAGAACGACGATCGTAGGCTTTTCGAGTTCGGCGGATGGGGAAGGAAGGATGGTGTTGGGCTCGGAGAGGGTCGTCATGGCGGTCATGAAGACGAGGGGGAGGGAGGCGGCTTCGGCGAAGGATAGGGAGGGAGGCTTCTTGAGGAGGGGGACGGAAGCGAGGTCGACATGAACGACTTGAGAGAGTGCACCCTGGATGGGTCTACCGAGCTGCAAGAGGGGAGGAAGGATGAGCTCCGAGTCTGCGCCGACCGCTCGCCCCCACTCACGGCGGTGAAGCTCATACCGAGCACCTCGTCTCCAGCTGTAAGGGCGTGACCGGTCCGGTCAGCTCTCTTCGTGCACTTCGAAGCAGTCATGCAACTCACTGGCGAACTCGGTCACGGCGCTCCCCTTTGCCAAAATTCGGCCAGAGAAGTCAGCTCCAATGGCGGTAGGCTTCGCGAGCGCGGAAAGTCGAAACACAGAAGCGTTGGCGAGCTGCACGTCGACGGGGTTGAGGGAAGCAGCGAACACCTGTAATATAATACAGAAGCGTTGGCCAGCTGTACATCAACAGGGTTGAGCGAAGCAGCGACTACCTCGATTAGGACCTCAGTGGGCTTGAGCTGTTCTGCGGTCGGCGGGGTGACGTCGACGAGCTGTACGGTGGTAGGGAACGGCGGAGCAGCATGACTCCAAGCTTGGAAAGGCGACATGTTGTGTGGAACTTTGGAGGGCGGTGTGGCGAAAGCCATCCTTCTGCTTCTCCGAACTCGAACTCGACCTCGAACATCAATGCATCAACACTCGGACTCCTCCTCCTCGCGGTGACCAAGCAGGTGAAGAGGCTGCAGAGCAGTAGGACTAGCTCACTGCAGCCTAATCAGAGACGCACACATGCCTTGATCAATTCGCGCGGCAACTGCAGCCCCTTTCTCTCTCCTCCGAAGCAGTCAGTCGCGATTGTTGAGGGTAATATGATGCCTTGCATCTGCGAGAACTCGAGCTGAGACCCTTGAGGAAGCATCTGCTTCAGTAAACCATCCACTGCAGCGTTCTTGCCTTGCGAAGAACCAGCGCCGAGCTCTCGCTTCACCTCGTGGCTCTCCTCTCGCTGCATCAAGAGACTAAAAACGATGAACTTTCAAAGACTAAAGAAAACTAGAGCACTACGTAAAATCTAACTACAAAAGCAAGCCTGCAAATCACTCCCCACCCCTCCGCTTCTTTCTCTTTCCCTCCTCAGCTCCCTTACCTCGCTTCGCCGGCGACACTACACCCGATCCTGAAGAAAAGGCCTCCACCTCATCACACGTCGTCGGAGGCTTGACCGTTTCTTCCTAGTCGAGCTCCTCGACCTCAATGGCATCGTCCGAGTCCTCATCGTAATCGTCCTCGTCGACGTCCATTGCGATGGGGTCGTGGTTGGGAATGACGACGAGACGGTTGGCCTTGGCATCCCACTCGACCTTGGCGACCTCGCCGTCGCGAATGGCCTCGGAGATGATGAGGGAGGAGAGCGGGTTGAGGAGCTCGGACTGGATGGCGCGGTTGAGAGGGCGTGCTCCGTACGAAGGATGGTAGCCGATGGAACCGAGGAAGTCGAGCGCCTCGGGAGAGAGTTCAAGTGTGATGTCCCTGCCATTGTTGTGGAGCCTCTTCTGAACCTCTTGGATGCGAACGTCGACGATGGAGCGGACGTTCTTGCGGCTGAGGCGGTTGTAGATGACGATGCTGTCGAGGCGGTTGATAAACTCGGGAGGGAGGTGAGCGCGAATGGCACCGTTGACGAGCTCCTTGGTGGCGGGAGGGATTGCTGAGCCGTCGTCGGGGAGTTCGTTGAGGAAGGCGGCACCGAGGTTGGAGGTCATGATGATCTGCGACGCGAGAAGGGCTCAGTCTCTGCACGCAGAGCTGCAATAAAGTGAAAGAAACTTACAACCGTGTTCTTGAAGCTGACAACCCGTCCTTGCGAGTCGGTAAGGCGGCCATCGTCGAGGACTTGGAGGAAGAGCTGAACGAACTCCTTGGAGGCCTTCTCGAGCTCGTCGACGAGCACAACCGAGTAGGGCTTGCGGCGCACGTATTCGGTAAGTTGTCCCCCCTCCTCACTTCCAATGTAGCCTGGTGGTGAACCGATGAGACGAGAGATGGAGTGCTTCTCGGAGTACTCGGAGCCCTGCGAGAGAGTAGAGCGGGTCAGCGTGCGCTCTTGAGACGAGGGAGGAAGCGAGAACTCACGTCGATGCGAACCATGGCGTCGGGTGAGTCGAAGAGGAAGCGAGCGAGAGCCTTGGAGAGCTCCGTCTTGCCCGTTCCCGAAGGACCGACGAAGAGGAAGCTGGCGATCGGCCTGTCCTGGTTGGAGAGACCGCTGCGGGAGAGGCGAATGGCGTCCGAAACGGCCTTGACTGCCTCCTCCTGGCCGATGACAGCCTTGCGAAGGGTCTTCTCCATGCGCAAGAGCTTCTGCTTCTCCGAGGTGCGAAGGCTGGTGACGGGGATGCCGGACCACTGAGCGACGACGGCTTGAATGTGCTCGGGAGTGACGACGTCGCCGGCGAGAGCCTCTCCTCCACTGGCGCGCATGGCGGCATCCTCCTCGCGCTTCTGGTTCTCGAGGACTTGAAGCCTGGCGGCGAGATCGGGAAGGGCGCCGTGAACTGTGGTGAGGAGAAACGGGTCAGTTTCACTGATCTCTGGAGGGAAACAAGCGCAAGGGAAGTCTCACCGATGTCGGCAGCAGTAGCGAGATCGTAGCGCCTCTCGGCGTCCTCGGCCTTGGCCTTGAGCTCGTCGATCTTCCTCTTGACCTGCTGAATCTCGTCCGACTTGGCCTTCTCCGCCTGGAAGCGAGCCATGATGGGTTGAAGCTCCTCGTCAATCGCCGAAATGCTGGCCTGGAGGTCCTCGACCTTTTGCTTTGCCACCTCGTCCTTCTTGTTCTTGGCGAGCTCCGACTTGATGGCGTGCAGCTCAATCTCGAGTTGAAGCTTGGCACGCTCGAGCTTGTCGACCTCTTCCGGCAGCGAATCGCGGGCGACGGCGACTCCAGAAGCTGCTTCGTCGACGAGGTCGATGGCCGAGTCGGGCTGTGGAATAGAGAGCGAGAGGTCAGCAAAAGGCACGAGAGTAGAGGTCGACGTTGATCAAACGCATGAGAGAAGAGGCAGTGGGCCACCAGAAACTTACGAGCTTGCGACTGGTGAGGTAGCGGTGGGCGAGCTGAGCGGCGGAGACGAGAGAGGCGTCGAGGATCGTACAGCCATGGTGAACCTCGTACTTTTCTTTGATTCCGCGAAGGATGGAGATCGTCTCGGGTACGGTAGGCTCATTGATCATGACTGTCAAGGGGGGAGAAGTCAGCGAGTTCCGGAGGGCCAACGAATGCCGAAGAAAAGAGAGCTCACCTTGCTGGAAACGACGCTCAAAGGCAGCATCCTTCTCGATGTACTTGCGGTATTCGGCTAGTGTGGTGGCTCCGATGCAACGAAGCTTTCCTCGAGCAAGCGCGGGCTTGAGCAGGTTGGCGGCGTCGACCCCCTGACCTCCTTGACCGGCCATGACTGTAAAGGCGAGGAACGGAGTCAGTAACGATCTTCGAGCGCTACAGTATGTCAGGCTAAGCTACGTACGAGTGTGCATCTCGTCGATGAAGAGGATGATGCCAGTTTCGGACTTCTCGCACTCGTCGAGCACCGACTTGACGCGCTCCTGTGAATCAGAGAGGAGAAAGGGTCAGCGCACGGTCAACGAATTGGAAGGTGTGAAGCTCGACAAGATACCACTCACCTCGAACTGTCCCTTGTAGCTAGCTCCAGCCATGAGGGCGCCCATGTCGAGAGCGAAGAGGCGACCGAGAAGGTTGACGGGGACATCGCGCGCGACGATGCGCTGTGCGAGGCCTTCGGCGATGGCAGTCTTTCCTACTCCTGGTTCTCCGATGCAAACGGGGTTGTTCTGTCGAGGGAAAAGTCAGCGAAGGTTCGGCGAAGGTTCAGAGCGAGCGGAGAAGCCTACCTTGGAGCGCCTCGAAAGGATGCGGATGCACCTTCGAATCTCATTATCGCGTCCAATGACCGGGTCGAGCTTGCCCTGCTCGGCTTCAGCAGTTAGGTCTCGAGCGTACTGTGAAAGCGGGAGGTCAGCTTTCGGCGTTCGCGCAGGATCTCACGAGGCGACGAGACTCACCTTGGAGAGCGCCTCGAATCCCTCCTCAGCACCACGAGAGTTGACCTGCTTTCCACCACGAACTTGCTCAGCGGCGCGCTTGATGGCATCGTAAGTAGCACCGGCCTCCTTGAGGATGGGGGCGATGGATGGGTCTTGAGAGAGGGCGAGGATGATGTGATCTTGAGCGACGAAGGTGTCGTTCTGTAGGTTGTCGAGGAGGATGGACGAGCAGCAGATTGAGAACGAGAGAAGGGTAGGGAAGGGAGGGGGAGAAGAAGGGGAAAGTCAGCTCTCTGCACTCGAGCGGTGGTCCTACAGCAGCAGCAGCAGAAGCTCACCTTCTCTTTGGAGATCTTGTGAGCGGCCTGCAGGACTTTACCGGTCGCAGGCGAGAATGAAACGTCGTCGGGAGCTGGTTCTTGCGAGGGAAGCCTGACGATGAAGCGGGAGAGTCCACGAGTGACGGCGTCGGCTTGTGCACCAGCTGTAGTAGAGTAGAGAAACTAGGTCAGCTAGCTAGCTCCAAGCTACGGCCGCTCGCTCCCCCGAGCACCTCGCCAGCGAGCTCGTTGACGCTTCCATCTCACCTTTGGTAAGTATCGAGCTGAACAGGCTCTGTCCGCCTTGTTCGTTGGGGTTGAGTAGAGCAGAAGCTAGATGGGCGGGAGCAACCTGTAGCGAAGAGCGTCAGCTGGGAAACGAGGCGGGTTCGGAGAGTGGGGCTCACGTTCGAGTTGGCGTGCTCCTTTGCCAGGCTAACAGCTGCCAGAATCACCTTCTCTGCTGCCTCGGTGTAGCTTGCGTTTCCGTTTGTGCTCATGCGTGTGTGTTGAGGTGTGGTTGCGAGTTGCGAAGTTGGAGGGGAGAGAGAGAGCCGACACCGAGCGCTTTTAAACCGCGATTCCGTCGAAGGTGCGAGGACCTTCTCGTGGCTCCTAGCAGCCTACATGACATCAACCGGGGGGGGGGGGGGGGGGGG